>OV121073.1:12648299-13068299 GCA_921293005.1 Nemoura dubitans | reverse complement strand
AGTGATACATATCCTGATCCATATGAATGGGCTGTGCTACCGATAAACATCGATTACTCGTCAGTAATTTTACACAATCGCATGTCAGGTTGCCTGGCCACTGGCCACAAATATCTTACGTTGCAAATCACCAACGCACTTCTGAAGATTATATCAACGTGAGAGTATGAAGTATTTAAAGTAGTATGGCCATCTGATGAAATCAGCCGGAAATGTACTCACCTACTGACCCTAGAGTACCTTCACTCTCCACCCATACATTACTTTCCTAAACTCAGGTAAATGCGAACACAGCACATGGGGATAACGATGTGCTACCGATGTGACGGAAGCAGTGTTTCATTTTCAAGTAATGGCCTTTGCCCTTTTCGTGTTACACTCAACCTGAAATGTACTTTACTGATCGGCTAGAAAACCATCGGTCGCGATGTGACTTTCCCATGAGCTCTGGGTAAACGCGTGCACACCGCACTTAAAAAATGTCGATGTGCTGCCGAAGTGACGGTAGCAGTGTCACAAGTATGACCGCCTGGCGTTACTCTCAGCGTGAAATGTACTATACCGACCTCCTGGCGTCGTATTACTCTCGCGTAACGCACGAGGTAAATACGTGCACATCGCACATAAATGATTGCGTCATCGTCACATTACAAAGATCATTCGTTTCTGACTGGGGTGAGATCCCCACTTCTGCTAGATTGTCGGCTGACGTCACTCTACAGAGCTCTAGCTAGCTCTTGGTTGGATGGTAGGAGGAGTTTGGTCAGGTGGGGTCGATATAGTTGGTACCAGAATGCATTTCGAAAGCTGCTAACGTTGCCTCTCCGCGTTGCGTCCGTATTCCTCCCGCTCTCGGGCTCATTCTAGATCAGGCCGGCGAGCGTGTTGGACCGCACTAGGTGAAATTCTGAAATTACGTCGTTTCAACCAAAACAACCATTAGATCTGAAAGAAATCAGTGAAAATCCATATTTTGCTCGCTAGTTGATACCGAAAAGTGTCTAGCCGTGTTATTTATAAATATTTAAATCGGTGTGATCAGTGTGCCCGCTACGAGTTGGGGTTACCCGCACGCCTAGGTGCAACCCTGGTGCCGCGAGCGCTCCTCCTGTACTTGGCACTGGGCAGCGCTCGGTGAACGTCATGCCTGCAGCCACAACATTGGAAACTTGAAGAGATAACATAGCACGAGTGTGGTAAGTGCTTTCTTTCCGCTGCTCGCGTTCACGGTGCTAGCTGTCTTGCAGTTGCCTGTGCCCTGTGCCCTGTGGTGTGCGGTGTGCGGTGCGCGGTGCGCGGTGTGCGCTAGTCGCTAGACGTTCACGGCGGCTGCCTTTGCCATCTCCTCGCCGCTCGCAGGCGGCAGGGTTGTTTCGATATTGCTTTTCTGCTACGCTCCGTCTCAAAAATGTTCGGTAGGGTGGGGGTTGCGTTGAACCCCGTCAACTGTGAACTGTGTGCGCCCGACATCAAATAGATCCTAGTGAAGGAGTTGGCCAAACGTTTCGATCTTATTCGCATGTCATACATTGCTCAGATGTGCAACTTTTTAGCGAAATTTGTTTGAAAAACACGTACCGTCCGTTGCGCGCAATGTTTTCTGACAGTCTAGTACCGAAACCAACCCCTCTCAGGACAGCCGACAAATCCTGCTCCCCGAGCGTATCGATGTTTTTTGGAAGGACCCTACAAATTTTGCTCATTAAACGTACTACACACATTTCTACCCCTCGTTCACCACCCTACTACCATCGCAACTCCCAACTCCCTTAAATTCCAGGATATCGACCCTCACTCAGGACGTTCTCTCGTCCCTGCACCGTGTACCATGCCGTAGAGCCTATTATCTCGCATCCTAATTTTGTCACCTCTCGTTTCCATTGTCCGGATTCGATTTCAAACAAATCGACAGCATTTCAAGTGAGCACGACCTGACTGTAATCGCGTATCAGATCATTTTTCAATGTCGATTACAACGGGGCTGCTCAATGCTCATGCCTTATCTGGTTTATATCTCAACTATAAATGCTTCTCCTCATTTCCAATAGCGAAAGTAACAATTTCTATTTTTATGTCACTTAAATGTGCTGATTTAAAAAAAATCAATTCACACATTACTCGCAAAAAAACTACTAAGTACCAACATCGTCATGCCATATACGTTGCCAATTAGCAACAAGCGCATCCACCTTAAGTAGGCACGTCGACTCACATGTCACATTAGCATGCTGGTAACAGTAGCATGGCCGGACTGGTCAATTTTCGGACATGATCACGACATTCAGATGGTCCCTGGCGGGCGACCACGCGAGAGCAGCCTCAGTCTCGCTGATGTTTACTGATCCACGGAGCGCGGACGGAACAGGACGACACAAGCCATGTGATGCGATGTGAACGCCTTCACTTGGCATCGCCGTCCGCCGGCTCGACTCGTCGGAACTATGCTCTCGCTTTAGTAGAGTGAGGAGCGCTGTATTGTGAGCAGCATAGAGCGCGCACGGCGGCGTTGCCGAAGCTATCGGGTACTCGAAGCGCGCTCTAGGCAACACCGCTGTACAATCAAGTCTTTTATCATGCCAGCTAGGGAGGGGATAGTGGGGTGTAATGGCGGTTGATCGTGCGCCGGTGTGACGGCGAAAGCCGATTCAAAGGATCGCCGTCGTGCGAACGTAGGTGCAACGCCGTCGCCAAGCGCTGGAAGGTCGGCGGCGGCGGCGGCGGCGGCGGCGGCGGCGGCGGCGGCGGCTGCTGTTGCATTGTCGGCCCGCTACGCTCCGAGTTAGACCGACTCGCGAGTTGTGGGGTATGCCCGTAACCGCCCTGGCCCGTGCGGTGCTAATGAACCAGCTTCCGTAAGAAAGGTGGTGCGGTGAATATCAGCGCGACTTTTGCAACAAAGTCTCGTAATCTTGTTTGGTTGCGGGTATGGATGCTGTACTGGCATGTTGGGTTCAGAGTTCAGTCTTCGAATTTGAGTCGCCTTACGATTTAGTAACAGAACTGTGTACCCGATAAATAGGGCTCGGTAAACGGATCCGCACATCTTGACATCAAAAATTGCGTAGCGCCAGCGAGTGTTCCGATTTATAGCTGGCAATATAAATTATTTGTGCCGCGCAAAAATGTGCGTAGTGTGTTTTACGAACGAGTCGTTACTTTAATCTACGACATTTTGGGTTTGCACGTTGGAGAGCATGAGTGTGACATAACTGCCGAGATGGCGACCGTTATGCACTAACGTGGTAGGAAAGAGTTAAGTAGGCTATTAGTAGGTAGACGTTGGTACATGACATAAGGTAACACACCATGCGTTGTACAGTTACGCGTATATTTAAATGCGTTCTGAAATACGTATCTGTTCGAACTTTACTTGTAATTCTCGCGCCGCGTCAGCAGATCAGCAGCGTCAGCAGATCACACCCAGACCTGTCAATGGTTGAGTTTCACAGGATCAGCGATTTTGACGAGGGCAATGACTAGAGAAGTTTAAGATTGCATGACGATGACACTCTCACATGCACTAATATGCGAGAGCGACCGACCGCGTGTTTGCCATAATGACACAATGCCGATTATTCATCAACTTGATTGTTGATGTGAGATGACATATGTTGGTCGGGATTTGGGATGATAATGATGAGTAAGAATAAATGTCAATGCAAACATCTAAATGTCAAATGGCTCTGATAGAGCGTCAGTCACTGGCTGCTGGCTTGTAAGACATGCGTTTCTTCTCGGAAAATTGACGGATCAAAGGTTTACGTGTTCATCTATGCATTGCCACGCTTTCGGTGATACTGGCGCGACATTCAACAACTTAAAACAAATGTACTACGTCCTGCAATTGTTGTAGAAAACCGCGTTTATTAAACACACGCATGTACATTACTCCCTACTATTCGACGCAAAATGTGATCAGAATGTGAACTATTCGATGCAGAATGTGGAATGTGTCCTCGTGTCTTATTCCTTTCGCAGGGTACCAAAGCCGAAAATTGGTAATGGAAAATTTTGAAATATATCAAAAGTTGCCTATGTTGTCACGGCCGCACCGTGAAAGTTTTCATTCTAATATTCGAATATGTTATTGGTAAAATACATGCAAATGGGTGCCAATTGCCCATTTTCCCAATTTTTCTCTGCACTTTCGTAAACATTACTCTAAAATGGGTAACAATGAATAGTTTCGGGGTTGGTTCTAGCATTCAAGGGACCAATTTTCGAAAAAAAAAGGGCCATGTGCAACCATTTGCATGTATTTTACTTATTAAATACTCGAATATTGGAATGATAACTTGAACGGTGTGTCCACTAGAACGCAGCAACGTTTGGTCTGAAAGCCACTAGATTCCGCTACACAAATGGTTTGAAAATGCGAATATAATTGAGCGCCAAGACATATCGCAGTTTAGTTCATTGAACAATTCCATATTGCATTGGGCTGAAATGCGCGGAAAGTTTTCATAAACATGAACATTTTCGTCATTTTGGATTGATTGAACAGCACTGGGAATTTTTTAAATATCATGTCAGGTTACGAACAAACGAGTGTCGTCTAAGAATGTCATAAAAATGAACAGCCTGAGAAAAAGAATTAAAAAAAATGCAGCCTCCTTTTTTCTGCACGTTAAATTGAATTGAATATTTCGATTTGCTCGATAGGTACTCTCACAATAAGAACTGATGATATAACCATGTTAGGTAAAATGGCCGACTTTCCTCGTCTTCCTCAAACATTTACCCCAACTTTATTGTACAACCGGCCAAATGTTCTATCAGACAATGGGACCGGTCATTTAAACCGCCCGCTAATCGTGAAAGAATATTGTAATTGCACATTGGATCTGCGCCCTCAAATCTCGCATTGAAGATTATAAAATATTTGCGCTGTTTGCAAATCGCATGTTTGCGGATCGCGCGCTCGACGCGCTATTCCTCAATGTGCGGCACAATGGCCGTTCGAATTTTGAACTAAAATTCTATGCATTATGCCGCTTTGCGATGAAAGCGTCCCGAAAAAAACTGAACGACATCAAATATGTTTAACAATTATAGCCTGGCTGAAAGCATAATTCTAGAATAAGCAACCTATAGTTAAAAAAGGAGGCAGGTAAATAATGCGGGCAATGAAATATTTTAATTGCGTGTAATATATACAATGTCAATTTACAAACATGTAATGTATACCTAGATAGTTCGTAGTGCTCCGTTTACAGCTGCCATCTCGTCAAAATTTGTCACCTACATCGTGTTACTGACCGCGACGTTGGAGACAAAAATCGTTTACCTTCTGCTGATCGTGTGCATGAATTAGTGTCGCGATGACATCCAGGTTATAGGATTCTTGCAAGAAAGATGGAGGGCGTAGCGGCCAGAGTAGAGCGAAATCGTCGTTGACCAAGATATTGTGTAGAATACGACATATTTAGGTATATCGGAAGAGAGTAACGTAACATGCATTACATTATAAAAGGTCATTTTTAATTCTCTCTCCTTCCTCTGGCATTGAGGATATGTGTACCAAAACGTGATCTCATCTGCCATGCTGACAGATTCAAATGCGATGAGAAGTAGACAAAGGCGAAGAAGATAAACCATGGTTATGACCGAGTGTCACTGACAACCAACTCGGTGACACGATCTCGTTGACACGACCTTGGTCTCTGATTGGTCCAAAGCCAGTTGGTGACAACCCGTCAGTGACACTGATTGATGAGCGTAGCGAGCGAAGCGAAATCATCAATTTCACTACTGCTAAAAAAAAACACTTGTGTGTGTTTGTTTGTTTGTATGTGTGTTTGCGCGCGCTCCACGGGCCAAACGCCTGCGTAGATTGCGATGAAATGTATAGGGTGTCTACCTTTGTTCTCTACTTAGAGCCGCTGCGCCTATACGCTCATCTTCAACGCGAAAACTTTGGCAGCGTTTCCTAGAAGCTGTAAACGCAGCATTAATCATACCTATTTTCAAAAGTGTATACATACCTTGGTCATCTCCCACCTATAACAAGTGTTTTAGCACCATTGTGAAGTTCCAATGCATTTTTTATTGTACTTCGCAATTATGTAGATGTCACCTGTAGCAAAATCAAACGCTAATCGTAAACGTATCGTAAATCGCTAATTGCTAAACGCTAGTTTCGCAGGTAAGTCGTGACCCGTCCACCCCGTGAGCATATATTGTAAAGCTAACTGCATATGGTGTACTTTACATTGGAGAAAAAATCTCTTAAAACTATACCAATGATAAATTAAACATGTCAGTTTATAATGACGTGCTAAACGCGTCGTAATAGCATCACGTGCTAAAACCTAACGATTTTATACATTTTTCAATAAGAGCATCATCTATATGACATATGAATGCGTGAATTATGTGTATATAGACAAAATAAGTATCCATACTGCTATTAGCCTATACTGCTCGCAATCTCTTTCTCATGCTAATTCCAATTTACCCAATATTTTTTTGCATAGGTTTGATTTGAACATCCTCTTTACTTCTTTTATGGATTCACGATATAGGTACTAATTTGATGACAAGTTGGTTCGGATTGGTAATGTTTATTCGTATTTTTTAATAAACGGTTGTTGTTTTGGTAAATTTTCGCATAAATTTCACATTCAAACGGAACTTCTCCTGGCTACAAAATATTTACAAACATTTTGAAAAAAAAATACACGTTTTAAAGAGCTGCTGAATGGCGGATACTATAAACGGCACTTTTTGAAAATTCCCCCAGCTGCAAGTTAAAAAAAAACGACGAAAAAAAATAGTATCCGCCATTCAGCAGCTCTTTAACAACACGTGTATTTTTTTCATTTTTGTAAATAATTTGTAGCCAGGAGACTTTCCGTTTGCATGTGAAATTTAAGCGAAAGGCGACCAAAACGACAACCGTTTACACCAGCACTTTGCATGTCAAAATGCTTTCCAAGCTGGTTTCATTAAACGTGTGTGCAAAATCGCTTCTAAATCAAAATGCTTCAAGTGCTTCAAATTTGAATCTTATCATATCAAACACATGTAACAACAGTTGCTATTTCTCAAGTGATTTCTGTATAGGTGTCTACAAACTTTCCTCCATACTGTTTAATGTAATATACAAATGTTTGAATTAAAAAAAATTGTTTTCGTCAATTTAATCGGATTAATGCATCGAAATTTAAGAAAATTTTTTAAACATTTTTTTTTAAGGACAGCGCAATATATTCTCCGCAGAGTTTTTTCACACAAGTTTACGAGCAAATTTAAACTTTCTAAAATGTTGCGTAAGGGTCTGCAATCAGCTCATATACTAAGTGTTGGCGATCACCCTCTACCGAATAATCAACTCGTACGGTAATTGGTACAATCGATTAATTTAGTCCATTGGTTTTCATTGCTGCTGTTGCTGACTGCAGACCGACACTAAGTCGCGGTCTTGCAATGCAATGGGATGGGAAACATGGTATGCGGCCGCGGGAAATGTGTGTTGGAAACATCGGGGCTAGTTGACATTTGACGCCAAGAGTATTTTAGCCTTGATGCAAGTGCATGTTATAGTATAGGTATTCTGGACTGAAAGGTGACTGCCAAGCAAATAAACAACAAAGGGGATGAGGGAATTTGATGATGAATATTATTGGAAATCGGATGAGTGATCAAACGCTCGCTCAGATTACATTATAGAATGTGTGTTTAATGTATAGACAATCAAACAAACAACACCAATCTGTATGTGAGTCACAATCTTATTGATGTTGTTCATTTCGCACTCCTTGCTGATCTTAACTTCTTGGCATCAAGGATTGCAAATGTTATATTATAGGAAGGACTTACCGTTAACAATTGCACGTGATAATACTCTGTTATAACTGAGCCATCGAGCCAATAAGACACATAATTAACGATAATTGGTATGTCGGTTTAAGAGGATTATACATACAAAAATAGCCATTGGTATGTGATATCACATTGTCACAAATGCTTATTTATTATATATTATATACGATTAGAGGATGTAGATCACTACTGGCGGTTCATTTATATTGATAACTTGATATAAACAAATATTGTAAGCCATTATTCTGTGCCATAATCGAATTATTCACAAGATGGCGATCATTTCGGCTTTGTGTATATTTGAGCATTTGCTCAAATGTTGTACGATCACCACGATCAAACCACGATCATAAGACCTCTCGAATGCAAGGCAGACATGCTCTCCCCATCGCAAAATATATAGAGTTCAGAGTTCGGAATGGGAAATAAGCAAAACTTTCAAATGAATAAGTATCAAAAACTATAAACATAGATGAATTTTTTGTGCTTTTAGTCTAGTTTAGCGAAAGGTTTTCGGTGCTGTATCGACTTGTATCGACTTGAAAAAAATAATCTAAAACGTATTTTTCATGGTTTTTGTTTCCGCGAAGAATTAGACGCAACCTGGAAACCGATCGTGTAATTTCCACACAATTGCACAAATCTTTTGTTTTCGGCCGATTATTGCATGATTACAAAAGCGATCGTTTTGGACAATAGTAACATGATCCGTCTCCAGGAGATACTTAAAACACAGGTTCTCGCAATTTAGCGTTTGCTTACGAGTTTTTCTTTTGGATCTAAACACGACAGTATAGTTGGATATTACAAGTATACACATAAGTAGTCTATCCTGTCTCAAAATCATTATTTTAACACCATATCATATAGAAAATAACAAATCTGTTGATCGGTTATAACGCAGCAAACATACAACACTTGATCGGTGGGCGTGGGAGCCGGGGGGGGGGGGGGCTCCGCGATCCCCAAATACGAACGCCTTTCCTATCTCTGGAATATTGTTTCAGGTTTTACAAAATTTCTGAGAGGCAACTCCTGGGATCGGTAAAAACTCAGCAAATTAAAATCTCTTGCCCCCCTGAGCCCGAGGCCCCAGAGCAGAGTATGCCTGCTCCCCTCTACAGTTACGCCCTGGATTGTCACTTGATACATTCTGTTGTCATCTTCACGTGCATTTCTCTAGGAAAGAGAGATCCGTGTGTAATTATTACGAACGAGAAAATTTAACCAAGAGAGAAACGATCGCCGTTTAGCAATTTGACGAGAATTCTGTCACAAGTTTCTGTAATTGAAGTTGTGCTTTCCTGTTTAGAAATATTATCTCAGTAATACACCATGCATTCGATATTGTTATATAATTGCTGTCCATTTATACAGTACGATAATGAACCGACACATTAGAAACCCAACACCGATTCCAGTGTGCTGAAACTCATCAGATGATACATTCTGAATTCAAAATATACATATTACCAGACAAAGAAATTTGTTCAACGAGAAAAGCATCGCAATCAGCACTGAAAGGTAAGTATACTATTTAACGCACAACAAAAGCGTTTATGAGTTAGTAGATTTTGTAGGTATCGCGGGCGCCCAAAAATTTGAGAACATTACACGACCTGTCACGAAACCCAACGGCAGACACCTGACCAAGTTTACGCGGTTACATTGTGTACAGGGCTTCGCGAACGCGATTTGATGTTGCGTTGAAGGTGAGCGTAGCTGTTTGTAGCGGTTTAAAGAGTGAAGGCAGCCGCAGAACGTAGAAAACAGTATGCCAAAAGGATATATTACTGAAAAACTGTATTTTGACTGAATTTTGTTTTAAAATCTCTGAATTTGATATTAGAAATGTTATGAAAGATATTATAAAACGAGAACGGACATTCGTAAAAGCCTGAAAACTTCAGAAATGTTTTGTTTCGTCATGTAAACTTTGTAAAGTTTCGTGAAAAAAATATTGTGAATATTGTGAACTGCTAGGACAAATTTTCGGAATTTGTGATTTTTTAAGTAGTTAAAAAACTAATGAGTCGATTTTTCTGAAAAGAGCACAGCGGCTAGATAAGAATCTAACGAAGAACCTTTGCAAATTTTATCAAAATTGGATCAGCCGTTTGACCAGCAGACCGCGAACAAACACAAACACACACAGACAGGCAAAAAAACTCACACGCAAATGACGTTTTTGCGGCTAGTGAAATCTACGATTTCGCTTCGCTCACTACGCTCGCATCACTAACTCGGCCTGGTCCAAGCCCTAAAAATGTTTTGATGCCCGCCCGACCAGATCCATTTTTGTTGAAAAAGTAGAGTGCATGACCCGACAAGCCGACATACAGCGAAAATGATCGAAAACCCCCAAAGAATTAAGGGGGTAAAACATGTCCAAGCCTGAAATTAGTCCGTATCCTAAAATGCCCGAAAAATATCACCATAATGGCTTCAAAACTGACCCTATGTATAATTGCCTGAAATTACCGTAACAAATAGATCTTTGTGTCACGTGCTCAATCTGGATTAACAAGATGCCGATCGGTATTATATGTATCCAAGGGAATTGGCCGAGCTATACCGATGCACATCGACAACTTATCGATCATTTTAAAGTCGACTTCTCATATCTGCGGAAATGGAGGCGATCCGCGTTGAAGAGCCTGTGGAACACTCAAGCAAAATAGATACGTGCATAGCTGCTGCATGTGATAGAGAAAATGATCCTCATCACAAGTGCATGTGAGTAAGAAAACGTAGCAGATGCACGCAAAGGAAAACGTATCAAATTAGTTCGAACTGTGCGATTACTACTCGGGCAGACAGTGAAACGAGAGAGCAGGATGGTAACAATTTGATGATCGCAACAATTTCTTGATTATGCAACTCCGAAAGCATATAAAAAGGAAGAAAAATAAATAAAGATAAAGATGACACTGCCTGTGCCTCGTTTGCTGCAGTGCTGCCCGAAATCTGCCCATGGTCATACTCATATTACAATAAAGAATGGTCGTGGTTCAGGTAAAAGCATCACAACAAGGAATTTATTGGTCACATGCATGCTTATCAATCGCAAATTCCGAACGCTCGAAAGCTCGAGATATCCCCCAGAAAGCTCTGGCAGGTCCAAAATAGCTCAATGCTCGATATTTCGACAGGGTAGCCCACCGGCCAACTCTGTGGCTCATGCCCGGAACACAGTCCGACCCCGAAATTTGTGAATAACCGGCTTAGCGCGTGGGCTTGCGGGCATTGTAGGAAATCATTTTGGAGCCATTATTTCCAGTTTTCGAGTTGCTTTATTATATGTATTTTATATATACAAGCTGATTTCGGATGAGATTTACAAAAGCTTGTTAGGATACCACTCCAGACCAACAAAAATGCACCCATTTGGTCAAGTAAAAGAAATTGTATTTCGAACCTAAAAATGTTCATGAACATGTTTATTGTTCAAAAATTAAATTTATCAATTCGAATATTTTTACATCAAACTTCGAACACGTGATTTTTGCACACGAAAGCACGTACGGCTTCCTATGAAAGTTATTGTTAAGCGTAGCGAGCGAAACGAGAGAAGCGAAATCTTCAGTATCACTAGCCAAGAAAAAAAGTTGCGATGTGTGGTTTGTGTAGTGGGTAAATAAATTGTATCTGTAATTCGCAACCCAGATTGAAAATGCATAGTATAAAAAGAATGCCAGGTGCCTACTGCTACGTAATCATTCCCAGTTTGAACATGCCGATTCTGCTTCGAGTTTTGTACGTTCACTGTTCCTATTCCGAAACCTGCTGAAGCCACTGCGCAGTAACTGCAAATCTTACTGAGATCCATTCCGAAACCTATCACAGTGACTGAGCTGGACCTTGCTGGCCGGTCCGTAACCATCTGAAAGCCACTGAAGTTGACTGGAGGTTTCGGCCTCTGCCAATCCTACTGAGCTACGTCAATTCAAATTTCAATATGGCGGGCTACAAATGAGATCTGACATGTGGTGTTGGCGAGGTTATTTTTAAGTTGTTAGTAGAGAAGAAAAAGAACGTCTATAGTAACAAATTATAGGCAAGTAATCATTTCATATTTTTATTTTATGTAATTTGGTTGTTATTGAAATCTAAAAAAAACTGCTACATGAGACTGAGAGCTGAGAATTTTGTACATTGCCGCTACAAAAGTTCAAACAAGCTGAGCTGAGATCGCGTATTGCGTTCCGTTACTGAAGCCAGCATTCTTGCTGAACTCTACTGAGTCGAGCCTACTGGAGCTCAGTAAGCTCAGTAAGCTCAGTAAGCTCAGTAAGCTCAGTAAGCTCAGTATGTTGCTATGAATGAGACAAAATAGCGATGTTCTATCACCTCCAATTCGACTAATTGTTGCATTAGAATTGCGTTTAAAATTTTGGTATGAACGTTTTTTGACCAATTTCATCAATTTCATCGATTATAAATTGACAAGGGAGTTTTTTGGCTATGGTTTTGGAGTCTCTATTCTTATCTTTCAACAAAAAATCACGGAAATCCAGATGTAAGAGCGTTATATATCATCATGTGAGTGGGGATTCAAATCTTCCAGGACACGACTGCAAATGAGACGTGGACCCATGGCCAAATATCTGTCTAGCCAATTTGATCAAGTTAATTTCAGCATTGTATTCATCAATCTATCATCTGTTTGCTCTGCAATAGAATATTTGCAAGTAATCCTATTCTCGGAGAGAAGATTAAGACAACAGCGGCACAAAATTGAATCACCCAAGGAGTTGATTATTTTCGACTGAATTGAAGCTACTTGTTGTACCTACACAGTTTGAGTCAATTCTTCAACAAAAAAAAAATTAACTGTGCTGGACTGAAAAGGCTCGTGTTCGTCTCTCTCAGAAATGTTTATTACCTACTTTACTGAATAATTCTGAGGCATGATTATGTGACATAATAATTAATATAAATGCGCATTGTGATATCAGTTCACTTAAAAAGTTGAACCCTCTTCAACTTTTCTTTGTGAACTCAGATTTATCATAACACTAAGTTGCAGAGTGCTTGCAGTGAAACAGAATGGTTCAAGGCAGGACGTTGCCAAAGAGGACTGAAATAATTTTTGCGGCTGGAAAATGATACTCACCAAGATAGAACAGATAGAATAGAATGTCAATCGATGCCATTGGGAATGTTTTCTTCAGCAATGAGAACTACGTTTTCTACACGGAGGGCACTAATTATACGTATACAAAGTCGCGGCATTGTGGCGGGAAACACCCGAATGTTCCGGAAAAACGGTCGCATGTCGGAAACATTCACGGGAAAATTCTCCACTTTCCGCTGTATACATTCTCTGGTGCAAGATGCAGCGAATTTCGTGTTCAGAATTTATAACTCCCTCGGTTCTTTTCAGGGTAAAAGGGATGAAAAACCACGGCCATGTACAGAGACTGCAATAATGACAAAGTTTCACCAGCAGAGCCCTATTAATTAAGGCCCTAAATATGCCAAATGTATAACATTACGATTCTATAGCGTATTTTGTCACAATTGTGCGTTTGCCGTCAAAGACCTGGCAAGAACACGACGTGTCCCTCGAAGGTACGGAGCTTTCTATGCAACCGCAACCAACAAACATTGGCAACAATCAATCTGTCCTTGGCAGTGGAGCCGCGGAAATGCAAATTACTCATACCTTTCAGTTGTTGTGGAGCATATTGTTGAATGACGTGTAGGCTTGGTTCACTCGAATGCTTTATTTCACAAAGTTTTATTGCTAAAACTGAAGCTACCTATATAATAATAAAAAATACGACCGACAAGAATATGCAGATGCAGTATATTATACAAAAGCTAGCATGAAGCGGAATGAAAATCTCTGGTAAAACTATTTATCCTGTGTGACGATCTTAAAAACGGGATGACGATTACCTATCGCTTATTATCAATACCATCATCTTACACCCGACTCCGGCGCCTTCCGCGGAATCATATTATTACAGCGATGTCGATAACGTCTGCGATTGTGTCATTTTCCCGGGGTATGATATCACTCGCTCTCATGTTCATACAGTCTCTAAAGAACAGGCATGCGAAATAGAAACTCGATACCTTCACCGGAAAAACTGCACAATCGCCCTTCGTACTTCGCACTTCGTGGTTTGTTATATATTTCGATTGATTTCGATTGATTGTTCGAATGTCTTTTTTGTTATGTTTAATGAGTGATAGTCTGGCCGCGCCCAATCTGTCATCACGAATGAGGTTTTCAATTAGCGTTTCAATAAACATTCATATATAATTGTACTGTACTATTCGGCGGGATTCTTAATATACTATTTATTCCTCGTTTTGAGCCTATTTGACGCTACAGATACCCAAATTTGTAAATTCCAACAGCGGTACATGTGATAATATTTCCGTTGTTTGTTAGAATATAGAGATCAACAAAAATTTTAGTCAGCGGCAAACAAGCATGGAATTGTTCAATGTTACACTTTGACAAACACGAGGTTGCATGTACAATCGGACTTGGCATGACTTTAGTTTGACCACTTGGAAGTTCAACAGCCCTACATAATAATATAGCATGCTGGTCTAATGGACCCAAATCGGGGATTTGCGACCGGTGCACCAGTGGGCCTGGAATGGATTCACGAAGCTGCAGGTCAAAAACTCGCGGCTAACGTCGAGGTTAAACGCTTTTTAATCCAATCAAATTCCATTTTAGTAGTGTGAGTGGTTATCACCATGAAAGAACAAAATTACCCCCCGGTGTCGTCACTGTAATGGTAACCTTGATTCGCGAGTATAGACGCAGTAGTCATGTTGCCAGAAAATGACATGTTCAACTTTGGCACTATACCTCAACGGCTTTAACGCAGTAATTATCGAAGGTTAAAACTATCAGGTGTAAACATTTATTGATGTTATTCGATCAGTAAACTATCTATGATGTAAATGTTTTGGCTTCGGATTACGTTTCAAATTCATGCAAGGAATTGTGTCTTTTTTCATGCGGCCTGCGTAAGTTTTCGAATATAAAATAAGGTCGTTCAGGAAGGCAAACAATACTTATTAACGTGGATAAATGTGTTGTCCCTCCCATAATTTGGGTTGATGAATACTTATGAATACTTAGTGCTTAGGAGTACTGACAGGAATGGGTCCACTTTTTTGTGCCTCTCACATCTTGGTTCAGGGTGCGGTTCACTTGAGAGCGCTGTCATACAGGGGACGTGCCCTGTAAGGGAACGGTGTTCGGGGTGGCCATTCCAACTGTGGTGTCCGGAATCGAAACAGGAACTGCGTAAATCCCTTACCACAATTCGCATGTCTTAACACGATTTGGTACCTAAAAATCAATCGGTACAAATAACGGTTCTGCATTTCCATTTGAAGATTTGCGGTTTGTCAAATTGGAAAACTCGCGAAATTCTGTGTTCATACATTTCATCCTCATTATAGCAATGGTAGTACCTATATAGGTATAATACAAACTATCTCAAATCATATTTACTTATCTGCCACACTGATTTTCGGATCGTTTTTTGCTTGCATTTTCTCGCGGACTCCCAATTCGAAAGTAGTGTCAACAACAACTGTTGACAACTGACAATGAACCCCAAATTACAGCAAGCAACCACTTTGGAATGTGTTGAATAGTTAAACGAAAATTTCCTTATTCACCCGTCATTTCATTTAGACATTTAAATTTTAAATTATAAACCAGCCAAAAGAAAAAATATTGATACAAATTATTGATCAAATAAATCGGCCAGTTGATTACCAATGAGCTCCTTGAGCAAAAACATTTCCTCGAGAAGCTTTGCAGAAGGCTTTGCAGATAATACTCGCCTCTGCAAAGTGTACCTGGGAGAAAGATCTTTTACCTCACGAAAAATCAAAACACTGAAAACACAATTATAATTTTGAATGTCAAAACACAGACTTAAACCCTGTTTTAGAAAGGCATCGGAACGGAACAGTATAATGTACATTTTGGAACATATCCCAACCGTTTTTGCCAAAGACATCCATATGGGGGTTAACATTTCAATATGCCGTTTTGCCTGATTTTGTGCGATGCAATCTGGAAAAAAGGAGTGCAGCAGAGCGAGCGGTAGGTAGTCTGTCTTCAACAATCAAACGTTTCCGCAATTTGAACGAATGTGCAAAAATGAAATCGGCCTGTTGAATTGTTACAGCTTTTATATATAAACGAGAAAGATTCAAAATTTGATTTGCGTTACCAAACAATGCCCTACGCTACCGTGGGTTTTAGATTCCTTTCATTGCGAGGCTATAGCTCGCTTAATTGGCATACATTGATGAATACGAGTGTTCACATGGCCTTACAGTGCACAGGACAAGTGCGTCACTCAAGAAGATTCCAGGATATTCCAGCGATATTCCAACGATATTCCAGCGATATTCCAGTGCATGGAAAATGGAATGCACGACTCATGGCCATTTTCACCAATGTCCTAATCAGAGATTACCTCCTTGATCGTTGATTATAATTTGGTACGGTGTTTTACCATTGAAATCGTCAAATTAAATTAATCGAATAATAAATAATTAAGTCCAATTTAATCGGACGATTTCCATGGTAAAACACCATACCAAATTATAATCAACGAGCAAGGAGGTAATCTCTGATTTGGACGTTGGTGCAACTGGGCAGCACATGACATAACGATTCTTATCCTTTTCTGTATTCACTGTATACCATAGAGGCTTACGGAAACCTACTCGACCGAGCGATCTGTCACGTGGTCAGAGCTCTCCGAGCTGCGGACGTTTTCGAACGCAAACTTTACAGTCTGAGCTGGACTGAGCATGGTTATGTTGGCCTGACCCTTATTTTCGAAGTAGTAGCACTTTACTACAATGTTATTTGAAATTGAGTAATTAAACTTACCTGGCTCATCTTTGGTGATCAGTGTTCAGTGTTCCCGTTTCAAAAATGAACGATCTAAAATTACCCGCCCGTTCGTACAAACAGAACTCGCGCACCAGGGTGAAAAATGGTACGCGAGTTGAGCGCTCTAATCGCTCCAGACTGGGTTTTCGGAAGCAATATAGCGTCGATCGGGTCACTCCGAGCAGGTTTCCGTACGCTGGAGAGCGGCCGGAGTAGGTTTTCGTAAGCCTCTTAGATGACTTTACTTCATACGATGTATCCGCCACGAACTACGCCACTGGTACACATTCCCGGTTCGGGTTCGCTCGCCCGTTTTGTCGCAATGGATCAAGTATGTAGAAACGATACCCACTACTGAAATCCGCTGCCCATGATATATATATACAGGTACCAAATACTACAGTGTGTTTGGCATATTTACATTTATAATTTTTTATTGTTTTGAAAGAGACACCCAAATATTTTCTTTAAAAGGGCGTACCCACCTTCTTTGTTACAAATTAACCGCTGCTTTTGTGGCATTGGTGAGAAGGTGAGGAGCAGCCCCTTTTCCAAAAACAGGGCATCATAAACAAGTCGTCATAAATAGCACGTCATAAATGGCGCAATATAAACTATTTCGAGTTAGTTTTGAAAATTCAGTACTATATGCAACACCCAGGCAGGCGCCCGACTCATGAGTGAATTTTTTCTGATTTTGAGGGTTTTGAACCATCGGGTATATGTTTACTCTGCCGACATCACACTCTTCATTCGTTTACTCTTCACTTAAAATACATATACTTAATGGCCATCTCTCACCGTGACAGATAACCTATGCTCAGACGCGGATTTAAGGATCAAAAAGTAGTCAGCACTGCACACTATCGCAAGGGCCTCGGGGCCCCTGGAGTTCACGGGGGGCGGGGGGGGGGGGGGGGGGGGGGGACATAGCGCAAACAAATGAACTATACAGCTAACGGGACCAATTTGTTAATTATACATCTTGAAACACTCAAAGTCCTATAATGCGCCCCAATTTGCCTTGCACTTGCTATATCTACTAACATAGGTAAAGTCTGCAATCGAGTGGAGAGAGGTGCAGTAGATAAAGACGAATTGATAAAACAGAAAACTCAGTATAAGCAAAGATCAAGCGTGATAGAAATTAAGGGCTCACATCTTCTACGACATTAATCAGTCAACTCAAAATACATGAGACACACTATGCGAGGCCTCATGGGCGCAGGTCCCCAGGCGGGCCTCAGGCTCTGAGGCCCCAGGCGTAAGCTCAGAGGCCTCCGAGGTATACTCTCCAAAGAAGGGCCTCGTCCGCATTTGCGGAATGCTGACCGGTAAATCCGCCCCTGCCTATTATGCTCTGCCGTGTCGCAATTAATTTGAGATGTTGCCAATAGCATGTAAATTGGGTTTGTTTCTGTCTGACGAAACAAGATTTACGAAGTATGGTGCTGAGATGTCACGATATTCTTGAGTTCACACCAATCGAATTGAGTTGCAGTCGATGCTGGCTTTCATTAATTATTTCATGAATCAAGAGCGGAGTAGTATTTCAACGTAATTAGTCGTGGAAGGAATTCAATAAACATTTTCCAATTCGATTTTCGCCTCTCAATTATTTCGAAGATAGCTTTTAACGCACAGCATATTTTCGGGATGCCAGGACAGGGACTTCACGTAAAGGTATATCTGTCAGCAATTATCTTTAAGGGAGTCCGATATACCATCGCAAATCGAAATATTGGATAAATTTTACCATTCAGTATAATCATGGTTCTCCTCGAGTCTAGTTATTTCCTCGAGTCTAGTTATCCATCTAGTTATTTTCTCGAATTAATGAAATAATTTTCTTCAAAAGTCAAGTTATAGTATGTATAAGTAAACGGAATTAACTTATCGTAATGTATTATTTGAGGTTACTGCGAGTGCGAACAGAAAACTTCCATAATATTCAATGTTGAACTTCAATATCCTAATTTAAAATCGTTGTCTTCCCAACCAAAAGTTGGTAATAAGTATTTGTACGTTTCATATTCCCCATACTCTGCGTTTTCAATCAAATCACCTGTCAATATTGGGTCAAGCTGCAATACCATAACGACAATCTATCAAGTATTTCGATCAGGCTCGGTATTATGATATAAAGGGTATCCTTGCCGTGAGTCCAAAATGAACTTAGTCAACTGAATTCTTTTCAGCTTGGCAGGATGCTTTACTGGACTTAATAACGCGCGTCAGGAGCACGACTTTGGAGCTAAGAATGCAATTACGTAGTTATATATTAGCATTTTTATTATACGTATTTTAGTAAAAAAAAAAAAAAAAAAAAAATATATATATATATATATATATATATATATATATATATATATATATATATATATATTTTTTTTTTTAATTAAAAAAAAATTTGAATCCGTCCCACCCAGCAACGCCACTCTGAAACAGCTCTCGTGACTCCCTGCGTTCATGCCTGGAACATAATAAGTAGGTACGTGTGCCCCGGATAGCTGGAACATTTAGGTGCTGTCTGGATAGGATCAACACTGGTCCTGGGGCAGTGGGCGCTGCAATAACGCACCTAATTGCCATTGGGCATGTTGTTTTATTGTTTTGTTGGAGTTGTATTTCAAGTGACTAATGAATGGGAGTGTATGAATGGGGGTGTATGAATGGGAGTGTATGAATGGGGGTGTGTACCATGAAGCTAGTGACCTTAGATAAGATTGTTGGCAATGATAAATAAATTAAAGTAGTTAACAGTTATATTTTGTGTATATAACTAAATTGTATGAATTCTCAGTCGCATACTATACAACATTCTTATTCAGAATGTGTTTAAGTCTATAAATAACAATTTGACTGCAACGTATAGCAACTAATTGAAATTGAACAGTGGGCAACTGCTGTGACCACTCTCACACATGCACATCAATTTGGCATAGTGAGTGTATGTAACTTTTTGCGGGTCGGTAATCTCCGCTGACGTTGCAATGCTTTGGTCGAGGCAGTCTCCAACGACAGTTTCACGTACTCGCTACAGCCGACGCCGAACGTCGCATTGCGAGCGCATCTTAGGAGACAAATGAAAATTAGTTTCGATCAAGACAGATCCCAAGAAAACATTTTCCTGAATTCGCACTGTTTGGCAGTGAATTGGGGAGTTCTCAGAAAATAACTCACGAAATCGACCCGCAGACAACGATCCCAGTTTTGCACCGCTACCTTCTTATTCAACACTCGGACCACATTCATCCCTATCAACAATCAGAGGCCTGAGACATATGCGATGAGCAGTACGACCACCAACCTATTAACATGACCATTTATCTGATTTTATTCCAAACATCATCGCCATGAACGGGCTGTTGAACGCAGGCGACCACGAACTAATGTATAGAAGTTTATAAAACACGGGAAAATCTTTTAGTCCCAATTGAAACTATCAACTCTCAAATCCGCCGTCTGGTTATACGGGCCGTGAGTGTCGCATCTCCAATCCTATACCATAGCTGCGCCAGTTTTATGTACGGCGTTCTTTCATGAATGTCGCGGCGTGTGCCTTGTTTGCTGGACGTATCCAGCAAGGTGCACTTTTCGCGCATCCGGCTCTAAAAAAACAAGTTCATTTCATCGGTTTGATTGGCCGAGACTGGAGTCGCGTATTGCCTCGTGTGATGCCGGTGAAAAAGCTGGGGCTCAAAATGTTAAACATTGCTGAAGTATGAAACGTTTGCTTACAAGTTGAGCCTCAGTGTGTCATGAGACCAAATCGTGGGTTGTGATTGGCTGATCGCAAGCAATACTTTTGAGCCTCGCAGCTTTTTCGCCAGAACTCTTGTCGAGAGTAAAATAGTAAAATGTCTGTTGTCAAAGGACGAACATTTAAATATCCGTCTGCGCAGAACGATATAAAGTGCATTGGTTTTTGTTTTCCCGGTGCACAGATCCGGTGTCCCGGATTTCGGCTTGCTCGGCTTAGATAGGCTGAGTGCCCCTCTATATTTCCCTGCCTCACCTCATTGCCCCAGGTTTCTTTTGAAGCTCCCCTGGCATCTGAGCCTCAGTCCTGGAGTGTTGGATAAACGCTTATATTGATGTTAAATGTAAACGGTTGTCGGATGAAGCGCTGTAGAACACATTATTGCAGTTTGCAATCAACACCGATACGCCCTCTGAGACCTCGTTGCTCTGAACCGAACTGGACATGACTGGAATTAGAACACATTATTGCAGTTTGCAATCAACACCTACGCCCTCTGAGACCTCGTTGCTCTGAACCGAACTGGACATGACTGGAATTAGAACACATTATTGCAGTTTGCAATCAACACCTACGCCCTCTGAGACCTCGTTGCTCTAAACCGAACTGGGCATGACTGGAATTAGAACACATTATTGCAGTTTGCAATCAACACCAATACGCCCTCTGAGACCTCGTTGCTCTGAACCGAACTGGACATGACTGGAATTAGAACACATTATTGCAGTTTGCAATCAACACCAATACGCCCTCTGAGACCTCGTTGCTCTGAACCGAACTGGACATGACTGGAATTAGAACACATTATTGCAGTTTGCAATCAACACCTATACGCCCTCTGAGACCTCGTTGGTCTGAACCGAACTGGACATGACTGGAATTAGAACACATTATTGCAGTTTGCAATCAACACCTACGCCCTCTGAGACCTCGTTGGTCTGAACCGAACTGGACATGACTGGAATTAGAACACATTATTGCAGTTTGCAATCAACACCTACGCCCTCTGAGACCTCGTTGCTCTAAACCGAACTGGGCATGACTGGAATTAGAACACATTATTGCAGTTTGCAATCAACAACTTCGCCCTCTGAGACCTCGTTGCTCTGAACCGAACTGGACATGACTGGAATTAGAACACATTATTGCAGTTTGCAATCAACAACTTCGCCCTCTGAGACCTCGTTGCTCTGAACCGAACTGGACATGACTGGAATTAGAACACATTATTGCAGTTTGCAATCAACACCTACGCCCTCTGAGACCTCGTTGCTCTAAACCGAACTGGACATGACTGGAATTAGAACACATTATTGCAGTTTGCAATCAACACCTACGCCCTCTGAGACCTCGTTGCTCTGAACCGAACTGGACATGACTGGAATTAGAACACATTATTGCAGTTTGCAATCAACAACTTCGCCCTCTGAGACCTCGTTGCTCTGAACCGAACTGGGCATGACTGGAATTAGAACACATTATTGCAGTTTGCAATCAACACCTACGCCCTCTGAGACCTCGTTGCTCTGAACCGAACTGGACATGACTGGAATTAGAACACATTATTGCAGTTTGCAATCAACAACTTCGCCCTCTGAGACCTCGTTGCTCTGAACCAAACTGGACATGACTGGAATTAGAACACATTATTGCTGTTTGCAATCAACACCTACGCCCTCTGAGACCTCGTTGCTCTGAACCGAACTGGACATGACTGGAATTAGAACACATTATTGCAGTTTGCAATCAACACCTACGCCCTCTGAGACCTCGTTGCTCTGAACCGAACTGGACATGACTGGAATTAGAACACATTATTGCAGTTTGCAATCAACACCTACGCCCTCTGAGACCTCGTTGCTCTGAACCGAACTGGACATGACTGGAATCATCGTCGCGTGTAAACAGATCTTGCGCATATGCTCGCTCATTGCTGCTCTATTACGAATTACAATGCGCATGGATCGCATTCAGTCTCGTTTTTGACCATGTAGACGCTTCCCGTATTATTTCAGCTCAAAGGGGTGAGAATGTTACTATTAAAAATATAATTCGACATCAAATACTGGCGACAACACGTCTTGATACCGGGGTTTTCAGTCGAAATACGTCCGCCGCCCGCTCCCAAATCGTTCGGTGAAGCCACGAAAGTGGTGGCGTGGCGCGGCACGGCGACGGCATGCACAGCGTATAGCCAGCTTATTAGGCACGTCGGCCGGTCCTTCCTTCATTTGCATTCGAGCACGGCGGCCGCCGATGCCGCGCGTAAGCCGCGATTGTTAGATTGATCCCCTCCAAGTCTCCGAGTCCAGCCGTGTGCGTTGTCCTTGCGAGTTGCGTGAGCTCGCGCTGCACCGACGCCGACTCGAAACCAAGGAAGTCTAGGTAGCCAACGCTATCGGACTACTATCTGTGTTGCCCAGGACCGTTCGCTACATTCCTCTCGGCTTGACACCCATTAAAACCAGTTTAAAAGGTGCTTGCCGGTGGCTTTATGGTGCCTTCACCGCGGACTTTTGCCTGACTTGCGGTTCGAGGGAGGGGCGCAAATGACTAGGGGGCGGAGTCACACTGCACCCTAACTTGAAGCGTAATCCCTAGGGTGGCTCTTGATAGTGCTAGTTGTTCATTTCGTGCGTAAGTGCTATGTGGGTGCCGTTAGAAGTGCTTGTCTCGGTGCTATCTTTTCGCCGAGTTGGACAGTTTCTGATCGACGTTGGTGGCGGAGCTTGTTTGTGTTGTACTCTCCGAGTCGCGCGTGGTTGCCAGCTCTGAGCTTTCTTTGTTTGTTCTCAACATCAAGGATCTGTCACGAAAACCGATATATTGTTTTCAGATTGTTTGATTCTCGCGTCGGATTATTATGTTATTTACTCTGTATGTACAAGGCTTCACGACAGATGGGCTTATAGAATATAGCTTGCACTTAAATTTATATTTAAACCTTAGCTTCCTTCAAATTATTCTAGAAATAGACAATAGTATACAGGTACGTAATGTACACATTAGTTCCGCTCTTAGCACATTTAACCAGCCGAGCGGTTAACCCGAGTTTTTTCTAATCCAATTCGACGCACATGGAAATACGAACTATGAACACTGCGTTTTTGGTTGTTGACGACTACCCACTGGTTTTAACTATAACGCAGGGGGCAGTTGACTCCATCGCGCGGGAAGGAAATCATCCCAAACTCTATGAATTACATTATGTGCATATTCATGCTTTTTCCGTTTGCCAACGTGTTTGCGGAGATGAGAATGAAGGCGTGATGACAACGCTCTTCACTTTTCCGGACTGACTCCGGTAAGAAAAATCCGATGAAAACTGGCATGCTGCATCCTCGCAGAAGGTGATGGTGGCCAATTGACATTCCGCTGTCTTGTTAAGAAAATAGTTTGCCGTTAATTGTTATTAAATTCAATAAAATTCATCAATACCATTTGATGCCATGTGGTTTACTGAAGTGTGATGTTAGAATTTTGCTTTAGCGTTATTATTGAATTTAGGTATTGACGATTCTTCTCATTTATTTTCGCCAGATTCATTTGAATAAACTGTGGTTCAATATTATATAAAACTGAATAGCAAATATTATCCGAAAATCCGAAAATTCGAATTTAAAATCCGAATTTAACGCCAGAAACATTAAATTTTTTCAGCGAGAATCAATGGATTGAAATCCAATATTTTTTTCTGTACCCAGGACAAAGAATAATGGACAATTAGTATTTTGTTCCAATCCCATCATTCTGTAAATATATCCAACTTGCTTTAAAGTTTATAAGTTGCAAAATTTATATGCATTATTATTTATTGGCAACGAATTCAATATAGGTACAGTTACCACGGGCCTAAACAAAAAATATATCAAAGTCGCTAATTTTCGGCCTGGTGCTTCGAAAATAACGTAGGTTTAGCACAACGAAAACCAGGGGATTTTTCTAGCCTTGACAATAATTTGCACATTGAATTGAAAACTGTGTCCAGCTCCGAGCTGACAGACGCGTACCACCAACAGTCATAATCGGACCCGTGGTGTGGTAACGGTCAGCAAGTATACATTGCAAAAGCATTGTTATGAGCATTATCCAATAACATATATTATGCATTTTCGCGTCATTGCACTCTAGCCAAAATCGTTATTATTCATTATCATTGTCATTATGTGAACTTTCAAAGACAGCGGGGCACAAGTTCCTTTTGTCGCGAGATCTATTATACCTACGTCCTTAGGAATTGCTTTAATAAACCATTTACAACATGACAGTAATTACTGCATCTTCGAAATTCGCGGATATTTTTCCTCGTGTTTGAGCATTTCCTTCCGTAGGTAATGTTTGGCTTTGGCCGTACTTTTGCAACAATTATAACAATCTTTTTTATTTATTGATAAAGGTTGGATACATTAGGAATTTTGATAGGTAAAAGATCCTGCTTGCCTCATGTCTGGACTCCCAAATGCCCTGGCAAAATGTAAACATTTCGCGCAATGTCCACTACAATGTCCACTGCAATGTCCACTGCAATATCCCTTGCAATTTCCACCACAATGGCCACTGCAATATCCCTTGCAATGTCCACTGCAATGTCCACTGCAATGTCCCGTGACGATAAGCTCGAGAACCTTTTGATCTACGAGCAATTAAATGAGTATGGAATCATTTTGGAATGTTTGGAATACTATTGATAGACAAAATAATCATTCACAGTCAGCAATGGCGTTTCGATCAGGAACTTCGTTTGAACGTTGAAAGCAATTAGTCAGCCCGGATAGAGCAAAAATAGGGTCACACCTTTCACATATTGGTGAAAGCACCCATTTTGGAAATTTTATGCTCCTTGGAACTCAGCTTTAATTCCAGAAATGGAACCACGAAATTCGACGTCTGGGGCGAAGTGGGGCGTCGTTTTAAGGCGTCGCGCCAGTTGCCACGTGTTAGCTTCCCACGTTTACAGTTTTCATACGGGATTTGCGAAACTTATACTGGTTATAGTTGAAACATTGACGAATGTAACCCTGTTTTCAAAACTCGAATATCATTTGTTTCGACTCTTAGGGGTTTATTTTTATGAACAATGCATATTGACATACGATTAAACCGCTTGTTCCTAATTTTGGTGGTAAAAATGTTTTAAAACACATGTAGTGTGTAGAAAAATGTTCAAATAATATTATTCCAAAGTTTCAACTCAATGCCGTACTTTTTAGGCACATTTCGGCACTTTGAAAATAATCTCAGTGCCGCGCGTCCCATGACCAGGCAGGAGCGGCCGCCATATGGATAAGAAGATAGCGAGAAGTACACGATACGAAGGAGAGTGAGAGAGATTCAAACAGCAGGATCATTTTCTCATGCAAATCCCTTAGGAGTTCTCTTCGCATATAATCCGCTTATCGCAGCATATGATTGTTGTCAAAAGTGTGAAGATTCCGTAGATATTTGTTTCGTTGCGATCGGATAACGGGTGTGGCCTGAAAAGTGAATTCGGTAAGAGGTAAATTCTTGGCTGGAATTCACCCTTGTAATCTTTTATAATGAACTATAGCTCAGCATGGTTTTATTTTAACTCTTGGAATCTTTCGAAATCTTGTAATCTTTCGAAATGTAAAGGGTGCCAATTTGTTGCCAGGAGTGTGAAGATTCCTACAATATAGGTTTCTTCGCGATCTGACCAAAGGTGTGGCCTGGAAAGTGTACACCAGGTGTGGGCAACCCCCGGCCCGCAGGACTTTTATTGTCAGCCCGCCGGGCTTTGGACAATTAGCATGAAAGATAGGCCCAAACCGCTTCTGAGTATAAATATTTAAAAAGTTCAAATAAAGCCTAATTTTTCGGGTATATATCTTTAATACTTTCTATAGTAGTTTTAGGGCTCATGTTGTTCTTGAACATCTCTCTATGGTGAAATTATATCCACGACTTGCATAACAGCATCAAGCTGGTTCCTCTGTCTCACTGTAGAAAAAATCTAAAAGAAAAAAATCCAAGTTGTTGTGGGTTATGGAAATGCCCAATTAGTAAGACATTAGAGATTTACGAGTTGTTTGAATTTTTTCACAGTAAACATCTCCATTCAAATGACAAAATTGTGTCTTTTTTTCGATTTCGAAGTTCCCATATAACACCAATCGATAGCTCTCTGAAAACTGGTCAGTACTCCATTAGAATCGCATCTATTGGTTGAATAGGAGACGCGTAAAAGGCTGCGATTGATTCATTAATTTTCAAAACAATCTCGGCTGCTATAATCCTGTTTTACGAGCATTTCTATGTAAGCATATTACATCGGATGCGATAAGATTCGAGCTCGCAGTGCTCGGCCCTCAAGTCACATTCTAGACCATGGTGTCGTATGACACCTATAGGGATGGGATTTTGCGGGTTAAACACTTCGTCCAATGGATAGCCCAAGCTTCTATTAGCAGATAGTTGAAAATTGGACCACTGACTAACCGGAACATTTGACATGTCGTGGACTAATCAAAATTCTCCATGTGATGTTTCTAAGGCGTGTTTTTTGTGGGGACAAAATGCAGAGGATGACAAAAATAATTCCAGGCAACAACCCTTAGCTCGAAATGACATTTTTATTAGCCAGTGACACTTAGAAGGGTTCCAGCTAGGTGGTGTAGAATTTTGGTATTATTATATCCAGCCATTATCCTTATCCACTGGAAGTAAAATACATAACTTTAACTGCGTTTATCTAAGTGAGATTTTGGTTTTTAGATACTTTTTTTCTCAAATACTTAGATACTTTCTTTCTCTAAAACAATGTCATCTTTGAGGTGTGATTGCCAAAGAATCAATAATTCCCGTAGAACAGTTAGAAATACTTTCTGTAGGCGTTGTGTGGATCGGCCTTAAGAGAGAAGTAAACGGTTGTCGTTTTGGTCGATTTTCGCATAAATTTCACATTCATAGGGAACGTCTCCTGGCTACAAATTAGTTACAAAAATTTTGAAAAAAATATACGTGTTGTTCAAGAGCTACTGAATGGCGGATACTATTTTTTTTCGTCGTTTTTTTTAAACTTGCAGCTGGGGGAATTTTCAAAAAGTGCCATTTTAGTGCCATTTTAGGCACTTTTAGAAAATTCCCCCAGCTGCAAATTTTAGAAAATCGACGAAAAAAATAGTATCCGTCATTCAGCAGCTCTTTAACAACGCGCGTATTTTTTTTCAAAATTTTTGTAAATAATTTGTAGCCAGGAGACGTTCCCTATGAATGTGAAATTTAAACGAAAATCAACCAAAACGACAACCGTTTACTTCAGAAACGTCTGATTTGGACTCTTTCTGATTTTGACGTTCATATGTGAGAATAATAAACTTTTAATGAAATCACAGCTATATTACTAATTATGCGTGGAAACTGGAAGATTCGTTTGGAGAGGCCCCACCCCAGCACAGTTGCAATTAAGATTTTTGAAATTCAATGTTCATTTTGGAGCCCATATCTGTGCTTTTTAGGTGAGCGTCTAAATTTTGATGGTGCTTCCTTTGAAGTATTTGCTCCCCCCCCCCCCCCCCCCATCCCCTCCCATTTACGCAAGTGGTCGTCCGGCCCGCCGAACATCAAGAAATTTTGAATTAGGCCCGTGACTTCCAAAAGGTTGCCCACGCCTGGTGTATACACCGTACGAGGTAAAGGCAGCGGCCGGAGTTCACAGCTCAATTTTCCATCTGGGCAATAAATTTAGCCAATCTTTTATGACAAGTGCACATCTACCTAGTGCAGAAGCCTGAGATGTAAAGTCTTATCTGAAATCACGTAAGAAAGTTTGTTCCTAAAGGTTTCCATTGACATTGTATTCGTGTACTTTCGGCCAAATCGGATATTGCGTGTACTTCTCGCTATCTCGTATCCACGGCGGCCGGCTGGTATAGGGACTGGCGGCATTCAATTATTTTCAAAGTGGCGAAATGGGCCAAAAAAGTACGGCATCGTGTTGAAACTTTGGAATCATATTATTTGAACGTTTGCCTACACACAACATGTGTTTTAAAACATTTTCACTACAAAAATTAGGCACAAGCGGTTGAGACGTATGTCAATATGCATTTTTTTAAACTAGGGCGAACGCAATTTGTGTTGCGTTGAAGATGAGCGTAGCGGTTTGTATTTTGCGCATAAAAAGATTGAGGCAAAAGCATTTGAAAATCATGGAGCAACTGGCCGGACCATTGCTTTCTCCAAAATACTGATCACTTGAAATTGTAAACCATTCTGACCTTTCTTTGTTTCTGTCCGAGCTGTCGGGTAGGGGAAATATGCTCATTTTGAGATCATTGAGCAATCTGCATGTTAATACATAGATTTAACTCATGCCCAAGGGTTTTTATTGGGTTTTATTGGGTTGGTTTTTATTGGAAAAAATCTGGTGTGATGTTTCGATTTGGTTTCGATGGTTTCTAAAGGCAAATCGAAATTGGGAACATTTGAAAAAAATACGCACTTTTAAATAAATTTCCGTACTTTTCCAAACATGCCCAATTGTCGAATTTTGCTCTTTTTTCTGCTTTGAAAGTGAAGGGTGTGGAGGATTTTCTTGAAAAACGCAGGGGGTCTAAGTTGAGAACAAAAGTAGACACCCTGAAAATTTCATCCCAATCGAGGCAGGCGTTTGGCCTGTAGAGCGCGCGCAAACACACATACAAAAAAAAAAAAAAACAAACAAACAAACAAACAAACAAACACACACCAAGTGCGCGCGCAAACACACATACAAAAAAAAAACAAACAAACAAACAAACAAACAAACAAACAAACAAACACACACCAAGTGTTTTTTTTAGCAGTAGTGAAATTGATGATTTCGCTTCGCTCGCTTCGCTCGCTACGCTCATCAATAAAAATCGACCTCTAAGGATCAAAATAAATGATATTCAAATACTCGTCAATGTTTCGACTATAACCTGTATAAGTTTCGCAAATCCCGTATGAAAACTGTGGCCGCGGGAAGCTAAAACGTGGCAAATGACGCCCCACTTCGCCCCAGACGTCGGATTTCGTAGTTCCATATCTGGAATTGAAGCTGAGACCAAGGAGCACAACATACCCAAAATTGGTGCTTCTATCATATGTAAAAGGTGTGACCATATTTTTGCCGTATCCGTGGGGACTAAATAGCAATACGTATAATCCATACATATATATTTTTGACAATTTAATTGCGTGCTTTCTCATTGGTCGTTGGACGTTGTCATGTGTTGTGTTGGGTTGTGTTGGGTTGTGTGTTTATCTTGTTTGTGCATTTAAAATTGCTATGATCTTACACACTTTTTTACGCGGTTTTTAGTCTTTCCTTCTGCAGACGTTCCACATCAAATAATTGCACAATTTATTTGTAATTATCCGCAATTTTCGTACTTATTTCGATTTGAACCTGTCAAGGGGCAAATAATAATTCGTGATGGCTGAACGAATAAAACTTGCAATGACAAAAAGTTATCAAAAAAATACAGGTGGAAAACATTATATAACGCTCTACCGAAATGTTAATCCATCCACCATTCAACCATTCAACCAATCACAGCGATCGCGTCAATCCCAAGGCCATGGAGGGCATTTCATTTAGGCACAATATTTTGCTTACTAAACATAAAAATGTATCCAAACTCCTGTGCTTTGTCCTCTTTTATGCAAATGTCCTCTTTTAGGTTCGATTCCCGTAGAAATGTAGTTAATGTTTTCAATAGGCGTTGTCTACAACAGCTTAAGGCTTGCACGTATATCCTGCCGCGTTTTTTTTTCGCTTTCATTTTCTAAACATTTATTTTGTAGTAAACACTGTGCAGCGGTTCACAAATATAGCAACTCGCATATTTCCACTAAAACTGTATTGGCGGTGCCAGTATAATTGTAATTGTGGTTGATTTTCCAGTTTGTGTCAACTTCGTTAAATGTGCAGAGGGTTTAATGTATGATATTATCAATATAATATAATTATATGTAATATATCAGACCTATGTTTTCACTTTGTAACATGCATAATAGGTTCATTTCCAGCTGTCGTTGTCCGCTTTCAAATGGCGATTGGCCTCCGATTTAGTATGGCGCATTTCGATTGGCTGATGATGATCTCACTACATCAATTTATTGTTATGTTCAATTTCGCGTGATTCAGCCTCAACTCGAACAGTATCTTCGCTTCTTGCAGTGTTTTATCGGTAACAGCAGAACCCGCAGTCGAGCGAGCATGTGCGAATACAGTTTGATCTTGCAGTTGCGTTGCCGTTGCTTAGAAGACTTGGTACTTCTATTGGATGAACGTAGCTAGCGTAGCGAGCGCAGCGACTGAAGCGAAATCAGTTTTAATTACTTTTTACTAGCCCGCATATATACGGACTTCTCTAAATACTGGCCAAACGGCTGCTTGTTTTTGATTAAATTTCGTGGCCGCTTTTCATCTTTCATACAGCAAGTCTGAAAACTTCACGAATGCTTCATTCAGCATACTTCACACCTTCACAAAGTTTCGTAAAAATACATTTAGAACTTTCGGCGCTACTGCGTGGAAACACGTTTGAAAATTCATTTTGTGAGTGGTCAAAAATTATCTAAACGATTCTGCTAAAAAAAGAGGCAATTGGTCGAAGTTCAAAACTAAGATTGTTGCTCTGTAACATTTCTTCAGAATCGAAGGTTTGTATCGCGCGCAAACACGAGAAAAAACACACTCACCCACCACACAGGCAGACTTTATAGGGTAATTATCTGACAAAATAGCCTCGAAATGTGAAATTATAAAATCGTCATCAGTATAATATAAATATAGGTATACTTTGTATAAAAGGCCTGGCAACTGATTGTTCAGAATGCTGTTTTCTGCAGTTGTTAAACAATTATTTACTTTCAATTCTTTTCTTTTACAAATTAGCACAATGATTTGATACAGTAATAACAAAGAAAATAGATAATGAAATATCACACTCGTGTGTTTTTACTCGTGTGGACTATTTAACTAAGAATATTTTGTGTCAACATATATTATGCTTTTGAAAAATGCGTAAGATTCGGTAAAGCATGACCTTTAATATACCAACAGTAAGAAGGGAAATATAAAGCTAATGGCAAAATGTCCCCCCTTGTAAGCCCCCCGGGGGGGGGGGGGGGGGGGGGAGCATGATAGTTTGGGAAGACGGGGTTGGTGGTATTATCCCTGTCGCCTTCTCGGTCATCCGTCGTCATTCATCAGCGTCGTCAGCGTGTAACACGCAAATGCTGATGCTGAATGCAATGCTGAATCGGTGACGATGATGACTCGGTGACGATGATGACTCGGTGACGATGATGACTCGGTGGCGATGATGACTCGGTGACGATGGTGACGATGATGACTCGGTGACGATGATGACTCGGTGACGATGATGACTCGGTGACGATGGTGACGATGATGACTCGGTGGCGATGATGACTCGGTGGCGATAATGACTCGGTGACGATGATGACTCGGTGGCGATAATGACTCGGTGACGATGATGACTCGGTGGCGATGATGACTCGGTGGCGATGAAGACTCGGTGACGATAATGACTCGGTGACGATGATGACTCGGTGACGATGATGACTCGGTGGCGATGATGACTCGGTGGCGATGATGACTCGGTGGCGATGATGACTCGGTGACGATGATGGCTCGGTGACGATGATGACTCGGTGACGATGATGACTCGGTGACGATGATGACTCGGTGACGATGATGACTCGGTGACGATGATGACTCGGTGACGATGATGACTCGGTGACGATGATGACTCGGTGACGATGGTGACGATGATGACTCGGTGGCGATGATGACTCGGGGTGGCGATAATGACTCGGTGACGATGATGACTCGGTGGCGATAATGACTCGGTGACGATGATGACTCGGTGGCGATGATGACTCGGTGGCGATGAAGACTCGGTGACGATAATGACTCGGTGACGATGATGACTCGGTGACGATGATGACTCGGTGGCGATGATGACTCGGTGGCGATGATGACTCGGTGGCGATGAAGACTCGGTGGCGATGATGACTCGGTGACGATGATGACTCGGTGACGATGATGACTCGGTGGCGATGATGACTCGGTGGCGATGATGACTCGGTGACGATGATGACTCGGTGGCGATGATGACTCGGTGACGATGATGACTCGGTGGCGATGAAGACTCGGTGACGATAATGACTCGGTGACGATGATGACTCGGTGACGATGATGACTCGGTGACGCGAGTTCGGCGGCTAGCGGACATGAAGCGCAATCATGTACCTACTCACTTTGCTGGGCTCGTACACTTATCGATCCACTATGCCACACCAGCGACGCGCTACCTACACACCTGTACTAATATTATCAAAAACATATTAGCCCTATATCTAAATAAATTAACAACAATTGATCCAAGACCTGCAGTTATACCGGGGACGGAAAAATAAATACGATTTAAAAAACAGTTTCTTCATGTGTATTACACTTAGTTTTGGATTGGCGACTGCATGGTTTGTGCGGAACCACGGGAGGCGGAGGAGTTTTTCGATGCGTGTCTGGACTCCGGAGCAGGGAATTATTTCGATCTGATAGCAGTCTGTTGGCAATAAATGACTACCTCACCACGCGTGGTATTTGGTCAAGTCCTCTTTAATTATGCCAGTATTTTGAAGATGTTTATGTTGTAGATGTATATATTTATATTACAGCAGCAATAGTCGTAAGAATGGTTATTGAATGTGGCGTTATTTTTTTTCAAATTTCATATTTTAAACGTCATAGAGCAAAACTCGTTTTCCTTCAGTTGACTAAGGTATTGGAGTGAAGTTTGGAACTAATTCTTTTTCATCTGAACATTATCCTTTCTGAAAACTGTTTACAGTATAGTTATTGTAGATTTATGTCTACAGTGGATCTTACATACTTTATATACCTACTTTAGTCTAGGAATGCAGTGTAAATGTGTAAATAATAAGCACAAATCATCCCTGGAAAAACGCATTTTTTCCAGGGTTATATGCCATATTTATGCTTGTCATTTGTTTTACTCGGGCATCATTTCATTTTGGACCATTTTGACGCGCTCTGCAAATCAGTCAAATCAATAACTTACTGTCTCTACTCTATATATCAAGCTCATCTCAATATGATAATTGAATACCAGGTCTGTCTGAACGTTCTAGAGCGTGTGTGGGTAGCATGTCCCGTGCGAAGTCGGGAAAGTGAAAGTGGCCGGGAAATTAACGCTTTGGCTTTTCTTCTATCTTACAGCAATGGACGGCGACGGGCAGGCGAGAAGATGCACGGTGAGCGATGTCCACCCGCATCTGGTTTGCAGCATCTGCAGAGGATACTTCGTCGATGCCAGCACTCTCACGGAATGCATGCACTCGTGTAAGTGAGAAGACCACCATCTTATTTACACTTCCGTAACCACCCCGTGAACAGTAGATTTTTGTGTGGTTAGTGTATTTCCCACCGCCTTCTAGCCAATGAAATGGCATAAGAAGAGCCGAAGTAGCTCCAGTTATGAAGGCTTAGGGATGGTAGTCTCAAGTTAATTCTAGTGTAAGTACTAAGTATTCCCGCGTGGCCACCTCGTGTGCGTATTCACACTCGTGTTCCTATCAAACTCTTGTGAGTGACCGATGTGCGTATTTTCAACCCACTCACTTCGCGTACTTCTCCATTTAGACTCGTGTTACCCAAAATTACAGTTAGAGGGAAAGAGAAAGAGAGGTTGGGGTTGATATTTAATGATCAGTGGAAATTTAGCAAACACAATTAACAATTTTTTTTCCTGAATAACAATAAAGAAGAGGTAGGGTGGGCGAGAAAGAGAGAGAGCGAGATTTGGGGCGCAAAAAGGGTCCAAAGACATGAGTGTAAGATATTAATATCATGGGTCATTAATAAACAATAGACATTACCCAAATACCTGTCGACCTGTGATGGTATCGTTTGTATTGCGCGTTGTTTATCAAGAGTTGTCGTGAACACCGTGCGATGTTCTTTTCTTAGTTTGCCGAACATGCATCACGACCCACCTGCGTACGAGCAGCCTCTGTCCAGTTTGCAACAGCGTCGTCAAGTTGACTGCGCACGCCGGCCGGCTCCGGTTAGTGTCACTTCTGCATAATACGTTGACTGTAATGCGTCGAATACATGTATTACTTACCGTATTGGTAGCATTTGGCTGAGTCCGTTCCCTTTCGATAACAATTGCAGACCTGATCCCGTGCTGCAGAGATTGGTGTACAAATTGCTACCGACTGTCTACCAAGAAGAACTGGCAAGACGTAGGGCCTTCTATCAGGCCCATAACGTTGCCGCACCCAATCAATTGACTAATTTTGGCTTGGGTAATGAGCATTACACATCGGAGGACACCATTAGTCTTTCCTTGCAATACTACGTCGATCCAACGACTGCACAACCAGAAAACGTCACTCAGGTATGTGAAAACTTAAATATACCCGTGTATCTAACATCCGGATGCCAGCAGCATCTATAGTACTTTTCACGTTAAGAAGGAAAGTATTGTTGTGTAGACATACGCTGTCAATCATGCGATGCTCAGACCAATCAACCCTTTAGCGGAATTATGGGACGGCCTGCGAATGTTGCCAGTTGACGCATTTGGCCCTACGAACAGCTGGGGAGCCGCTTTGAGAGTAAACCACTGTTCTCCTTCTAAACGTGAAAAATACTATAGTATTACCATGTGCCTGTTCAATGCCTCAGTGCGCTGTCATCCGAACGTGAGTTACCTATACAACATAGATCAGTGATGCGACCATATATTTAATACACAATTTGGTATATAAAAAGTTGCAATGTATATTTGCGCTTGTTTTTGAACGCATTTAAATTATAGACCAGTGAACTTTTTCTTAATAATAATTTGTTTCCCGATAAGGTGGCAAACACTCGGTTCCTTCAATGTCCGGCCGCGGTGACAGTCCGTCACCTGAAGAAGTTCGTGCGCCTCAAGCACGGGCTGAGCGACGAACATCGGGTCGACGTGATCCACGGGGCCGAGTGTCTCCGAGAAGAGTTCACGCTGATGGACGTGGCCTACACCTTCAAATGGAACAGGGTAAGTCACCTTCATCGTTCGCCTACTTGTTGGGGTACTTGTGCGTCACCTATGTGTGTCCCATGCCTGCTCGCCGTTTCCGGTATTTCGTGTAGAACGAGCGCCATGGTGGCTAATCAATTTGCTTTCTTGCGTACCACGCGTGTGCGAATCACACTTGACGAGGAACTACACGGTCTGTCAAAGGATGCAGTGCGCGGGTACACAACGCCGAGGGCCCAAAATAGTTGCCTTTTTTAAATTTTTGTATTATGATTATTACAATTGTTAATTTCTTGAAATTGATTGATCACGTTCGGAAATTCAGTATTTTTGCACAACAGAGCAACATAAGTAATGGCTATCATGCAACTTATTATGGTCGCAATCTTTTTCACGGAGAAGGGAATGAATTCGCCTTTAATTTCATATGAATCGAGCGCGTCAATCAATTTAGAGCATGCACTGGAGTATGTAATTTGTATCAAGAGATCATCATATACGTTTTCCAGCGAGTGTCGCACAATTTGACGAAAGGGAGTATCGAGCGAGCTAAGCGAATAATTATTCCATTTCACTAGGAGTAAGTATAGGTTTTTTTCGCAATCGCATTCCCCAACATCTGGCTCTTATCTCATAGGGCTCTGTTGCACATTTTTCCAGCTTCACTTCCCTTCCATAGAAAACATTGTAAATACAGTCACATAAAATGACACTAAATTACTTGGATTGATAATTATTTAATTTTCATTGAGATATTTTAACCTCTTGTAAACACTATAAACATCCATCACCACGATCAAAACTGCGCTCTCGATATAGCCTCAACTCCATTCCACGTTAAGAAGGAGAGTGGATTTGCATCTTCCTCGAGGACCCTCTGATGCCAGACGCGAGCTACAGATCCAAAACTGATTAAATAGCCTTATCTGTATGCCCAAGATGTGGCTTGTAAGTTTTGAAACTCTTATAGCTCGTGTCTAGCAGCAGTGGACTCTTTTGGAAGATGCAAATCCACTCTAGTTTAGTGAGTTTAGTGTTTACACAGCGGTACACGTAGCGCTATGCTGGCATAATTCTCATGAAATTTGAAAACCATCTATTTCCCTCATCCCGATAATTGCCTGTCTGTTTTTCGCTAAAAATCAATGTAGCTGAACTGTGTTGACACTGTGCATGCCTTTGCTTGCCCTCTCCCCTCAGACTACGCCCATGAGATTCTACTACCGGATCTTCCAAACGGCCGCGAGCACGTGGACACCACCGCGCGGGACCGAGAGCGCTTCGACGGTGTCGCTCAACACACCGAGCAAGTCGGCCACGACATTCCCGTCCCAGGAACACCCGGTCCCGGGCACTTCGAAGAGTGTGCCGTGCAAGATCGTTATAACGGAACTGGTAGACGAAACAAACCCCTTAGCCCACTCCTCATGGGGCGACGCTCCTATTGGGCTGAATGACACTGGCACTGTGGGCGTCGTCGGCACCGCTGCCAGCACCGCGACCGTCACCAGCACAGCGGCAGTTGCCAGCACCGGGACATTTGCCAGCACCGGGACCGTCGCCAGCAACGGATCCGTCGTTGGTACCCGGGCCGGTGGCGAGGCTTCAAGTAGCGAGGCGCAGGAGCCTCCGCAGAAGAAGCGCAAGGTAACCACAGACGCGACGGGCATCATGAACCAGATCGGGCCCGACAAACACGCTGACAAAGACGTTGTCAAGACGAAACCAGGCGGCAGGGCAGAAGCGTGCGATAAACCAACACCGGGCAACGCTGGTGCTGCCACGAGCGGCAACTCATTGGCGGAACTCATTAGTCCAGGGGTACCTTCGACATCCAAAGATAGTTCCTTGCCACCCACGAGCGCGGCTGGCGTCGACCATAAAGACAGCACTTCCAAGGAGATCATTAAGAAGGCTAAGATTGCGGAGAAAAATAAGCACGATGGAGACGACTCTTCGATAAACGAGAAAGCTAAAGGAGCGAAAACTAAAGAAACAAAGACTAAGGAAGAGAAATCTCGCGCCGGAAGAAAGAAAGGAAAGCACAAACACAAATATCTGTGCAGTTTGGATGATAAAAAGCGGCCGGTGATAGTCGCTCCAACTATCCTCCACAATCCCGATGATTTGATGAAATTGAAAGTGAAGCTTAATCCCGTAGCACGTGGCTCCGAGACGTCGAGCCACCACTCGAAGCACCACCACCACTCTAAGCACCACCACACAAAGCATCGCAAGTCGTCGGGCTCCTCGACAGAGACGTCTTCTTCCTCCACGGCCGCCGCCTCACACAAGGAACGCCTCTTGCAGATGCGTGCGGTACGACGCAAAACGAAGAAGCCAGCGAGGTCGGAGAAGTCAATCGAGGAAATCTTCCAGAAGCAGAAAGCCAGCCTGCTCGTACCTCCGTCAACCATCACCGTGAGCAAAGTGACTGGGGCTGGGAGTGGCGAGCGCCGCTCGGCGGAGGCTGCCGGCAGTCCGAGCGTGCAGACGGACGCGAAGCGGCCTTCGCTAGAGATCATGCTTGTCTCGTGCAAGAAGCCTACACCGACGCCAGTGTCCGGATCGGCCGCCGTTCCACAGGCACCGGCAGCGGCACTGGCACCGGCAGCGGTCACCAAAAATGACGAACACAAGTCCGAGACAGGTCATGGAATCGGTAAGGGCAAAGACAACAAGCCTGTGACCGCACACAAAATTAAAGATGACAGATCTCCTGCTGGTAATGGTGTCACCAAGAGCAAGGACCACAAACCGCCAACCGCTTACCTTGGTGGCACCAAAAGCAAGGATGATAAACCTACCGGTTATTTCAGCCACAACAAACCAAAGGACGAAAAAACTGCCACCGGTTACAATAATATCGGGAACAAACCTGCGGCTGGTTTCTACGGTGTTTCGAAGAGCAAGGATGACAAACCTTCGCCCGATCGCAACAAACCCACGAAAGTACTGCCGTGCTACTACAACGAAACGAAGAGAGAGGACAACAAACTGACGCCCGCTTCGTACGGCATCGCCAAGAAAGAAGTTACTCGAAAGAGATCTTCGATCACGTGCTACAGTCCCGCAAAGATCACGAAGCCCCTTCCAGGAACGATTCCATTCGTCCATTTGTACAAAACCGACGCCAAGTCCAATAAATTAAATATGGACAATGGACTGACAATCACGCCAAAAATGTGTCGTGACAATATTAGCGCGGCCACGGGGCGCAGCAAGTCGCCTGTCCTCAGCATTTCTTTGCGAGGTGGGAAGATGGAATTTATTCAGCAGAAAGACTCGCGACCGCCCGCCACATGTTCGCCAACATTTTGGCAGAAAACGTCCGCCGACAAGGTTCCCGCCGGCGGCCTCGCCACTGGTGACGAGCGCCGTGACAACTTCGGCGCGCTCGATCTCTCAGGCCTGTCTTCACGCAAGTCGGAGTCGTCTTCTTCCGGGGCCAGCCCTGGCCGCTACAGTCCAGCCGACGCCGATGCGGACGCCGACCGACCAGTCCTCACCAATGGACACAAAGTCAAGGACAAGCAGACCGCGGCCGCCTCTCCGCACGCTGAAAATGGCTCGCTGCCCGCCACTGGAATGAGTAATCTCAAGACACTGTCCGACGCTGCTGTCCGTATTTTGATGGACGCTGAAACGAAAGCTACGGCCGAAAATGTCACGATTAAAACTAACGGCAACAAAAACAATCCGAACACGAACAACAATAACAGTGCCCAATTAAACAACAACAATACCAGCAACAAAAGCGGCATCGGCAACAACCAAGAATCTGCAAAGAAAACCAATTTGGGATCTCCATTCCGTAATTTGCACCAACAAGGCACACAGATGGGCAGCGTGGGCGTGAAAATCCCAAGCTACAACTCGGCTAGTGCCCTTCGCATTCCCGTGCCCCACGCGCCCCTGCTGCACCCCGCCAACCGGGGGGTACCTCGGCTGAATGAGATCATACCCCGCGGACGGGGAGGCCAGCCGGTGAAGCCGGGACCGAACATGGGTGTGCGCCATATTCCGAATCCTAGCGCGCTTTTCCGGCAGCAGAGCATGAACAAGCACTCAGCGGGACAACAGGTAAAGCCTGTACCGCCAACGGCCGTCGAGAAGAGGAACGGAGACGACAGCGCCGGGAACAAGACTGGAAACGCGACGCCGACGCCGACGACCACAGCGTCGGAGGCGGCCATTTTGCCGGTCAATGCTCCGCCGATCAGGAAGATCGAGAACATGACTAGGGATATAGAGAAAGTGGCTGCCGGGCTGGCGGTTCGAGCCGTTGAGGCTAATATGGCCAAATGAAAAAATACCTGATAGACATACCTTTGAAAAACATATACCAGCCAAATTTATAACAAACTTGTTTCCACTGTTATAACAGTGTTTTGGCTGGACATGAAACAAGACTGATACATTTCTTAGAATAGGATTTTTCCTAATCATAATATTTTATTTGTCCGTTCACTTTGTGAATATTTTCTTGACGTTGCAGCTGTGTTTTTTTTTATAAGTGCTTCGGTTAATGAAGACCGACTTAGGGAATAACGACTTATTCATCGTGCAACACTGTGCGGCTACTAACCTGAAAGAACGTCTTACTTTTGTAGTCTCCATTCCAGTGAAATGGCTACTCTTTTCTATGGTAATTAGTCCAAAGGATACAGGCTCATTAGCGGTTTACGAACGATTTCCATGGGGCATATATCTATTTTCGTATTATTCACACAAAAAATAACAGCCAATCTTTAATAAATTGGAAGAGCGTCTAGAAAGACGTTTTTCCACTGTGCTAACGACTAAACTTGATAATTTTAATAGAGTGGAACATGGACTGGACATTGTTAGGAGCAAATCCACTGGACTATCGACTTACAGAAAAAATCGTCTTTCCACCGGACTGGCAACTAAAAAACTAAAAGTTCGTTCAGGTAAGCAGTCGCACAGATGTTTCAATATGTAGTCGTTATTCCATTAGTAGTTATTCGGCGTCTCCATGTAAATAAATGTACATCTAAATTGTTTTGAACGTACCTACTTAACCTGCATAAAATGTTCATAACTTAAAAGGAACAATGATATACGTAATTAGAAACAACACCATCTTCTGCATATAGGTTGTTATTTCTTAGTAGGTACTTTGAGTAATTTTCTTAGTCGTGTATAAGTCAAATATCTATTTAGATAGGGCATGCATTTTTAGAGAAATGTTAACTCCGTTCTTCAGTCTTGTAAATGAGTGTAGGCAATAACGTAAAATAAATTGATGTTCCGTTGATTTGATTCTTCATGTTACATTGGAATTAATAAATGTTGTACGGGTGGAATTATCTGAACATTGCATTTCATTTATTTCAATTATTATGTACACGTTTAATACAAAGTATGAAAGGTAAAGAAAATTGCCATTCTGAAGAAAATTGCGATTGAATTTAATTTTAATGGGAGTGGTTTCAATTTTAGACGGTGTCAGTGATGACGGTAAATGTAGTGCTGCTCTATTTTCCAACGTACCTAATTGCAACGATACATGCGATTTATTTGGGGACATCTACGTAACGAAGGTCCAGCAGCAAGAAAAAAGTCATTTTCACTTCGGCAACTGATTCAGCTGACGCGTAACAGGTAAGAAATGTCTATGCTACCTTATTTTTTAAATTTTGTACTATCTTATCCGCTTATCCGGTGTGCATGAGCTGATCAATTAAAGAAATTCAGTTAAAGTCAGCCCATCTCAAGAGGTGTTTAACCTGATGTGAGCTTCTTGCCATTATATATAGGCAACAAGAATATTTTAAATCAAAGTATTGTATATAATTGCAAGAATAAATGAGTTCAAAATTTAAAAATTTAAATTAAATTGAACTGATAAAATGTGTGCTTTGCATTACGCTGCAATAACTTCGTTTTAGTGTATATCATTTCAATTATTCTGTGCCTCATGTTAGGAAGTTTGCACCAATATCAGGGCATAGGTTAGGTGCAGTAACTTTGCAGGCCATGGGAGAAGGTAAGAACGCTGTTGCTCGCGAGCACAAGCAAACAGGTTTGGCAAAGAGGGTCACCTCCTATTAGCCACAGATTGAAGTGTTTTCATCAGACAATTGAATTTGATACTGATTTAGTGAGGCTCATTGCTATAGGTATGTTTGGTTGTCCAGTGCATAACAAGATGCAATGTAGTTATTATCTAGATATCGGTTTTCGTTGTGACGTCATCATAGGCAATCATGCAGTAAACGAAACCTAGCCTGGACAAACAAACGCAAGAAATCTAGTTATCATCTAGATTTCGTGGACAACCAAACAGAGCTAGTATTACAAACATGACTAAAAAACAATCTGTTCGAGACTTTATATTAAAAAATTGGAACACATTTAAGTTTATTTTGTTATAGGAAGATAAATTGATTGTTCATTAGTATTGTTTCGGTATGTCATGTTTTATGTCAGGTATCAATCGCCTTACCCCGTGTCAAACATTTACAAAACAAGTTTTTCGCATGGGCACCACCGTTCGGCTCTACCAAATTATTCTATCAAATTGTAGTACGGGATATCAAAAACAATGGATCTCGCAGAATATCTGTGGATTCTCGGAGAGAACACAATACGCTATTGTGACAGCAGCATTGCATGGAAAATATTGTGAAAATTCTGAACTTTTCGACCATGTCCCCCTCAATTTTCATCGAATTGCGTGCGGCGAAAATCGAGAAATCAATTAAAACAATTACCAACAAACAAAAATAATTGGCGATATTATATGTATGGGGGATACACATAGGTATACATACAAAGATACAATTCAAGGAATAGAGTTCGGCGGCACTTTTTAATCTGCTACAAATATGCCGATGCTTATTGATATCACGCGTAATATATGCTTGATTATCATGAATAAAATGATCATGCTCATGGAATGCTCTTTCTACAACATTAAAATTGCTTTCACGGACCTGCTCGTAACGTTTTAATGAAATCGAACCAATATCTTTTGAATCAATCACAGTTCTGTTTCAGAATGATACATTATCCATTGCCATTCGAAACAGTAAGTGACACCGACAGTTACGTCAGCGGCACTTGTGTCCTTCGCGTAACACAAACACATGCTGATAACCATAACGAAATCCATTGAATGACAAGAGCCTGGGTATGTGATATCATTGCCTTCTCGAAAATGCACATCACGCCAAATTTTAGTTGATTGTGACCTTCCTTTGTTTTTCCCTCAAAGCTGTCAGACAGCGAAAATATACCTATTTCAGCTCGTTGAGTTATGATAACGTAAACATATAAATGTAAGTATGCCTGGGAGTGTTCGATTTTATAATTAATACCTTTCTGACGCTGATTCCATTTCAATTAATTCCACAACCGAAATTGAGTAAACTCGTCAAATCTTTGCATTGGACAAACTTGAAGTCAACAAAGCTGGTCACAACGGACGATCAAGCGAAGCGGTCACTAATTGACTCCGGCGTCAAAAAACGTCGAAAATCACGATAAACCATTGCAAAAATGCAATTAAAAATCAACCTATGAAACCTAAGATTTCAGGAATGATTAATATTAACGTCACAGTGTGTAAAACATTTGGCGACGGTTTGTTTAGAACTTTGGCGTTTACAAACGAATTATGATAAAAGTTCTTACCCAATCTTTTTCAAAAACGTATCAGATCTTAGTTTGGAGATTTCGAATGTGTTCTGCGAATTTAATCAAAATCGTTTCAGCCGTTTGGTCGATATAGCGCGAACAAACCCACAAAAAAAATAGCATGTGCATGTAGAATATATTATTTTCTCCGCGAAGTCGAATTGAAGTGTTCGCTCGGTTCGCTCGCCCATCCAACTATGTCATTGTACGATACCGATTCGCTGTGGACATACAACTTGAACGAGCGCAGCGAAATCTTCTATTATATACCTCCACTGCCGTCACAGATGCGACCTTTGCTATTTTGTAGTTTTTGACTAAACCATAAGAGAAAACCTAATGTTGTAAGCGAGGGAGTTGTAGAGAAAGAGTCAATCTGTGTCGGTGACCGAGCGGGTAGCCGGTAACCGGTACCCGAGCCGAGCAAAATTTTGGGGCTGCTCGCCCCCCGAAATCGGGAGAAATCGCGCGAATCTCACGAGTAATCGCTTTTTTACTAAACCGTAAGAGATAAACTATTAAAGTAAACGAGAGAGTTTCTGAAATAATCAATCTGTGTCGGAAACGGTGGCTTTTTCACAATTTTAGCCTCTTTCGTATCTTATATCGATTCACGAAAAAGCGCAAAAAAGCGTAAAAAAAGCAAAATACAACATTTTAAGAAGCGGTTTCGACCCTTGTAGACCTAAAAAATGGAAAAACGGATCCGTTACCGACTTAGATGGACTCTTTATCTATAACTCCATTGCTTACTTTATTAGGCTTTCTCTCACGGTTTAGTCAAAAAGCGCATAATAGCAAAGGTTTAATAGCTGTGACGGCGATGGAGGTACCCAGGAACCCCAACCAAAGTTTATACTAGGAAAACGCTGCCAAAGTGTTCGCGTTGAAGGATGAGCGAGTTGGCCATAAAGATTTCTGCTTTAAAATTATACTGAAGTTAGGCCAGTAATAGTACACTCAAGTAACTGGCGACTGGGCCCTTACTGCTAATTAACTATTGGATCTTCAACTGTTGCGCCATTTGGTTCAAACCAAAAAATCATTTCGTTCATAAGTTCCTTAAATCTACTGCACCATGCATCATGCATCATGCAGCATGCATCATGCTACACCAATTGGTTGCTTAGGTGTCGTTTCTAGTTCCCGAATTTCCACTTTACCCGCTAGATGATCAAATATTTCCAAAAATTATCGGATTTTCTGAAAAAACGAATGCTCTAAGCCGGTTTAGAACATTGACATTTATAGAGCACCAAGAATTTGAAAAATCAAACATTTTCGTTATTAGCCGATCTTTTTAAAAAAACGTTGCAGTTCAGAGATTTCTAAGATGTCCTGAAAATTTTATCATAATCAGTTCAGCCGTTTTGCTGGAAGAGAGCGAACAAACACAAAGAAAAAAAACATACAAACCCTACAAAACATACAAAACGGATTTTTTTTACCAGTTGTCGAACTGAAGGCTCGATCATCCAAAAAATGCTGTTAATTTGTGCAAATGTATCCACGCTGCTCATCCGAATTTGCAACGATGTGAAGCGACGTACCAAACTGCTGAAATATATACCATATCCAAGATGTTTTTTAAGACCTGCGCGGGTTTTCGTTCTCTTTTCGTTCGCATTTTTTATCAACATTTTACACAGTAACATTTCTTTGTTTCTTTTTTTATATAAATTCTAACAAAACTGTTTTAATTTCAGGTCGTGGCGTATATAGGTACTGCTCATACAACCCATACAATTTTGCGCATTCTACTAATCTACTTGCCCAGTGGTGTAGTCCAGGGTAAACGCGTATACCATATGACGTCCACTCACATTTTAATTTCAAAATAAGCGCACAGGTATATACTCACATTTATTTTAAAGAAATACGCTGGTACACGATGGTCCGCTAATTTCGAGCTCTAAACAGCTAACTTTTGCGAGATTTCAATTTCAATAGTAGGTATAATTCATTGTTTCACACTAACATATAACCGCTCCAGACAACAGCTATTCTCAAAAGTAGGGGGAAGTGTATGCATTGCAAGGAATCATCGTGATGAGCTCTGATTCGAGTCACAATTGACGTCCCAATAACAAATCGAATCACCGGATAGCTCGTCACGCGAGTGAATGATAACTTATCATGTGGTAACTTTTCGAGGACATGTACCAGTACGGAATCCAGAGAGATGCGGACGTGTTTTAGAGCAGTCAATGTGCCAGTCTACGCCATGTTTAAATCTACTTTTAGGCTGGGGATTCAAGTTAAATGTCGGTAACAAAATGAGGTAAATGACAGGACCACCAGGAGAACCAAAAGAATAAAGATATTGGAAGAAAATAACAGCACCCGATGTTTCAAATGGGGTCGAACTCAAAAAATTTATATATTTTTTTTCTGCTTGCTTAGAAAAAGAAAATTGTTGTTACCTACAGAATTTCATGATTCCCCCCCCCCCCCTCCGCCCCTTGACGAAAATTTTCCGTAACCCCCATTTGTTTCCAGCAATACACCACTGGCATACGTTAAAAGGTACAACGCAACTAAAAATACGTTGGGAAAGCCCCAATAAATTGATAATTAGTAATTAGTAATAGAAATCTTTTTTCAATATTTTTCTAATATTTAGTTTTGAGAATGCTTTTTTGTTATATTTTCATTTGCATTTTTCGGACGAGTTTTTGTGGATTGTGGCAGTTTTGCAAATATTCGTTGTTCATTTCTTGCACCCCGACGACCAATAATACACTTTATCCATGAGAGCTGGGTTAAATGAATAAAGAAGGCGGTGTAGTGCAATTTCTTTATGTGATTTCCCTGGAAATCCTGGAACTGGAAGGCTGTAGTTTTGGGCCAATTTTTCGTCTCTGTGTAGTGTAGCATACATATCCGCCGGTCAGTCTGCCGGTCATAAATTTTGATACGCAAATCGTAAAACTATGAATGATTCCATAATAAAACAACTTGATCCAATGCTTCAGTAATCGACAATCGCTGTATACTACCATATTACAGTCCCTTCAGGAAAAGTTTTCAAATATTCATGTTTCAAGATTTGGAAATATACCTTTTGAGAGAATGAATCTACAATTACATTCGATACTGAAATGTACTCATAATTGCCAAACGGAGCGGGCGAAACGAAAGCTTTGGTTTCACCAACCCCCAGAAAAGCCACAGTGGGTGCACGTGCTCTCTTCAGGACTGAAAAATAGTATACCTACTGTTTCGATTTTGACGAAACTTACGGAAGACTCTCTTTAGTTCTCAAGTTAAAATCCATGCATGTGTTTTCCAGAAAATTTGGCCAGGGGCGTAACTATAGAAGGGATCAGGCATACCAGTGCTCGGGGGCCTAATAAGAAATTTTAGGGGCCAGCAGAGACCCAAGTTAATCCGAAAACAAGTCGGGGACGTTTATTTGAAGCGGGACTGGGACTGTGGACGGGGCCTCAGATTTTCTTTGCTCTGAGGCCTCCGATTTAAAAGTACGCCACTGAATTTGGCTTCATAGTTAGTAAACCAATCAAAATCTGTGAAAGCCTTCATAAGTTCTAACAAATTTCCCCACGCTCCAAGTAGCTTTTCCATATTTCCCAACCTATTAGTGAAGGAACACCTATATACAGTTATTTCAGGTTTCTAGCTCTTGACGACTGATCACTTCACTGTTTATCCTCACAAAGCTATACTAAAATTGCGTTCGCAAACTGGCATGTTATCCGATTTCAAATTGTAGACGGACTGGCATGATTGATTAAGTTACCCAAAACGCAGTCATTTCCCATGAGAGGTTAGGCGCGATTTTGACAAGATTTCAATGTCAGATGCGTCTCTTCTGACTGGAGTCAAAATGAAAATTTCTTAGCAATTATATTATTGCCCCACGGCGTCGTTTCCCATTGCGCCTACCAATTTGATCGCCCCCGCGGTGCCGATCGCAGCATTACGTATCGCGATGTCAATCCCGATCAGTGATCAATCTGCGTGCAACCATGTGCCACATCCGCTCCGACACCAGGGAGCAGTTAGTTTGAAAATAGCATAACAGTACTGCTATCATTTATCCGATCGCATTCATTACGACAAAACCCAATTGTGTTTACCAGGTAGGACGCACACTTTTATTAGTTCGCCAAAAACAAAAAATAATCGTAAAGCTAATTATTTGAGGCAAGTTAACTAGTGGACAGTCGTCGCCTCACATCTACACATTCCCTACGCCACTGGCAAAATGCCATTATCCTTGAGCCAGCACCGCAACGCGTTTTTTTATTTATCAGCATCATTCCGTCGGTTCCGCATCTAAAATACGAACATGGAGTCTGGCGAGCGAAAGCGCGGGCGGCTCGAGCTCTGTTCGGGGCGCCGCGTACCTAACAGCCAAGCGCAGAGGCAGGCCGCTTGTAGTTAGTAGAGGAGCAGATCGAGCCCAAACGTGAACGCGGGCCCTACTCGCCGGTACAGCGCCGATCTCGATCAATATACGCGAGCCTCTATCTCCCTCGTTAATACGCTAGCCTCCTCTCTCCGACCCGTACTCCGTACTCCGTAGCAATAGCATCAACTCGCATCACCCCTCGGCCCTCATCTCGACGAGGGTGGGGGCATGAGGGGATCATATAAAAGCGCCTTCAGCTACGGCCGACGAGAATGCACGTAGTAATAAAATCCGAGGCCGGGAGAAAATGTCTGCCTGGCGGTCCGCGGTGTACGCGAGGCTCACCCGGCCATGATTAGATCAAGTAGGAGTCGGAGCGGCCCTCTCCCCTCGCCGCTCCGACAGCTTGTTTCTATCCGTAAAAACAGACAAGCCCGAGAAGCACTCAGGAACAGTATATGTCCGCGACGCTGCCAGATCGACGCGGTTAGACGTCATGGTATGGTAGCGACGTGACGATGCGATGTGCGTTCATGCAATGCTGCAATCCTGGTCTCTTTGCCACCCATCGCATAACTTGTCCACTGTGCTCGCTAGCTACATTCACTTCCAACTCGCTTGCTTGGTAATCCCAACTCAGCGCATGAGATCTCCTGTAAAACACACTATTCCATGCTGTCGCTAGTTCTTTTGTTGTATGATTCTCACGTATCGTTGGACTTGGGTGACAATGTCGCATGAATGAATTTATGTTTCCACTTTACTAAACCTCGGCCCCGTATTTATGTTTCCGCTGCCAGGACAGGTAAAAGTGCCTACTACTGTTTCGGCGCTTTGATATTTCCCAAAGTTATAATTATAGGTAACACAATCTCCCTATGTGTCAGCAATTGCGACCATTTAGCTCTGCTTGTTGAGGAAACATCGCACTCTAGCGAATTCGTGATATCGAAGGATGTGGATTCTTAAGTTGATATACAAATACCCACGTCACATTGGTAGTACTTTTCGTGTACGTTCAAAGAAAGATGCGACTGTCTTCTGGGCTCACAACGCTTCCACAACCAACGTGCTACTTTTCTCGTTCGGTTTTTTTTCCATTTTGTTCTGAGCTGATGTGCTAATAAATAGCTATAGATAATTCGGCATCATCTCAGAAATGTTTACTACTTGTTCCCAAAATATGATAGGCATTTTGCTAACAGAAAAACTTCATTGGCCGGAAAACTGGCAGCCAGAAAATAATCAAAGACAAAAACGGTAAGAAATGTTTTTCTTGGACTGCGAATTTCGAATTCATCCGGAATGGTATAATATATTATTATGTAATGATCCGTATCTCTAGGAATGAAAACACATGTGGACCAATAACTGACATTTCAAGTGTAAGTATAAAATAAATTATCAAAATTCATATTATATATATATGTATGCTCTTGACCGTCAAAATCTTACACAGAATTACAAGCGCGAGTTATCTGATATTATCCGTGAGACCTTCTCGTTATGGAGAAGTACTGTATATTATTAATTAATAAACCATTAACCAATAAAAGTGCTAACTTATCTTTGCCTGTCTTATCTTTTGTAACTAGACGCTTCGTGCTATACGTGCGAATCATTTTCCTGGCGCTTTTTATAACAACACTTTGAGAACTAAACACGATCTTGTAACTTTCAAAGACACCTAAGTTGGTATAACTATATTATAAGTACCTATTCTTATGACGTATATTATAGTATCTAAAATAGATTCAAATCAAAATCGTATAAAAAAAGTGAACAACCCTTTATTATGTACAAATATATTTCTGAACATGAGGCAATTTCTCTTTTATCTTCTTAAAATTACCTACAGTTTTCTTATTTGTTGACAGTATATCACGCGAACTTGCACATTAATGTTATTATTCACAAAAATTACCTAATTGTATAGGCAATGAAAGATTTCTTGCAAATTATGGGCACCGCAAATGAGTCATGCGGCTGAAAAACAAAATGCCAGCGCCCCATTATAAGTATTAAGGCATAACCGAGTTAGATGAAAGCAATGACATTTTAATCGTGTAGAACTGTAGTTTTCATACGCATTTTAGGAATATGCGCCTGCTTTTCCATCTGCTGCAATGTCTTTGGATTTTGAATCATTTTAATCCACAATACTCATGCCCATCATTTGAAAAAGAATGTATTCAAATTGTCGCGTTTGACGAACAACAAACTTTTCCCAATACTTTCTCGCGTCGTTTGCTCAATTATACATATCGGCCTTTTCACTGAAAATAACTTGTTTTTCCATATCCGGTAGCAAAAATACAATTACCTATACATGATACCTACACGTTGCGCGATTACGCGCTTCGAACAACAATAAAAATCATTGAATAGTACAAAGAATTTTTATTTATTTTGGAAGCCTAAATAATATGTACCCATTTATCCAATTGAGAATACCTACCTACTGAAAAATAAATCGGAACAGAAAATGAAAAATGAAACTGCATTGATGGAAAGATGGAATTTGACGGGTGCAGGGAGTACAAATTGAAACCGGGTTGTTTTTGTTCGTATAAGATTTTATCATTCAATCACCTATGATTTTATTTAGTTTTTTCTTATTCAAATGCGTTACCGACATTTACTTGACTTGGCCAATTATTCACTTAATTATTTCGTCAAAAATTTTCTATATTTCATTCAAACCATTAACTAAAGATGTTAAAACTGGATTAATATCAGGGGCTGGAATCGGAACCGGAACCGGAACCGGAACCCAGAACCGTTTGGAACCGTTTGAAATCTGGAGCCGGAGCCGGAACCGGAACCGTAACTCAGAAAATAGTAAGAACCGAAACCGGGACCGGAACCGAAATAAATAGTTACGGTTCTGTTTTGGTTCCAAAAGGTTCTTTTCGGTTCCAAACTTGGCTGACTTTTTTCATTTTTATGCCTCACTAATTTTATTTTCTGACGATTTGATATGATATCGTAAAACTTCAAAATTTCTGTTGGTTTCATACGTTAAAAAAAAGTATTTGGACGTGTTCTTCAGGCTTAGAGTGAGTCGCCGGTTGTTCGTCTCTCCCAAGCTATATATAACGAGTGATATCAGCTGATACCAGCACCACACCTGAACGATATTATTTTGTATTTACGTTCGCAGGTATAATCTGCTTTTCATTTAGAAGTTAGAATAACACGGTATTTGTTGATAGCCAGAAATATCTGGATTTCTGAGTGCTGGCGATCTGAATTCAGAGGCATGGAGAAGGAATAACAATGTCGTGTGAAAAATGATGTTCCGAATGAATATTTGAAAAAATTACTGAGAGAGTGAGAAACGTAGCACAGCGCCGCATCAAAAATAAATTTGCAAACCTTGTCGATTTCGTTTTCATAGTGAAACTGCAGACTCCCGACATATTTGATAATAATAATAACTCATATTCTGTTGTAGTTAATTACTCCTACCAATCACTGATCACTCTGACGCATGGCAGAAACAGCATGTTCAAAGAGAGCTGTTATTGCTTAAAAATGGTTGGTCCTAAGTGTAATATATTAAATCAGTATTTTGTGCTTGACCAACAGTGTATTGTGTAAATAGTAATTATGATGAATGATGAATATACCTACCAAACATGTCGAGAACACAGCAATATAGCATAGTACTTGATCTTTGTCCCAATCACTGTGAATTTGATATTGAAGTGACAAAATAGTATAAAAAAAGCACTCCCTAAACCAAAGAAAGTAGTTATGTAGGAATTTTTTAGAGTCCATAAAACCCTGGAACCGTTCGGAGCCTTTTGGAACCGTTTAAAGGGACCAGGGACCAGGAACCGGAACCCGAACCCGAACCCTTTGAGATCAAATGTGTTGGACCGGAACCGGAACCGGAACCGTAATGAGTTAAGGTTCCAATTGCTGATTTATATTCATTCGTGTAATTCAATCATGCTCCCTAATTAAGAATTCCCGGACCCCGACACATTTTGTAAAAATACTCTTTAATTTGAAGGTTTGAAGCTATCCTGTTTGATCATGTTTAGGGACGTAGAAAAATCTGCTCTGCTGACTTATTTCATGGCACGTAAGGTTTTATTATACCTCCGTTAGTTTTCAGCTGATGGCAAAAGCTAAAAATGTATCGCGAAAATACACAAGCTGCAAGGAAAAGCTAAACTCAAGAAAGATGAATGGAATTAATAATTGATTCAGAGAAGAAAAAGAAAAAGGAAAACACGAAGAGAAGTGAGGAAATTGGTAAAGTGATATATAGGTATTATGATGAGTATATTTTTAACATATGGCACTTTACAGCAATTAGTTTTTACAAGTGATATTTAGGTCCAGCTAGGATTTTAAGCCTTGCACCTCACACCATGATATTCAACGTTAGGGCTTTGTTAACGCAGTTAGTGTTGCGTTGTAAATGAGCGTATACCTGTTAGCAGCGAATAAAAACGTAAAGTAAAAACATCGTAAACAGTAATGGTTATGCTCTTGTGTGAAAAAAACTACATCTTCCATGGGCATAAGAAAATATGAATTAATAAAGATTTTGATTGAATTGCACATGAAAATCGCAAAATTGTACTAAAATAAAGCAAAAATGCAAAAAAGGGAACGAAAAATCATGCATTTCATAAAAATCGGAGCAATGTTCCGGCTGTGAGCGCAAACACTACAAACAAAAGACGCGAACAAGTTGTTATTTTGGGTTGCATTGAAATTATGGATTTTGCTCGCCACGCCTGCACGCTAGCCGCAATCGCAATTAAATACTTTCGTAGGACTCATCTATATGGTAGGACTATAGATGAAGTAGTACTCATTCATCTATGGTAGGACTATAGATGAAGTAGTACTCATTCATCTATGGTAGGACTATAGATGAAGTAGTACTCATTCATCTATGGTAGGACTATAGATGAAGTAGTACTCATTCATCTATGGTAGGACTATAGATGAAGTAGTACTCATTCATCTATGGTAGGACTATAGATGAAGTAGTACTCATTCATCTATGGTAGGACTATAGATGAAGTAGTACTCATTCATCTATGGTAGGACTATAGATGAAGTAGTACTCATTCATCTATGGTAGGACTATAGATGAAGTAGTACTCATTCATCTATGGTAGGACTATAGATGAAGTAGTACTCATTCATCTATGGTAGGACTATAGATGAAGTAGTACTCATTCATCTATGGTAGGACTATAGATGAAGTAGTACTCATTCATCTATGGTAGGACTATAGATGAAGTAGTACTCATTCATCTATGGTAGGACTATAGATGAAGTAGTACTCATTCATCTATGGTAGGACTATAGATGAAGTAGTACTCATTCATCTATGGTAGGACTATAGATGAAGTAGTACTCATTCATCTATGGTAGGACTATAGATGAAGTAGTACTCATTCATCTATGGTAGGACTATAGATGAAGTAGTACTCATTCATCTATGGTAGGACTGTGGTAAACGTGAAGCCAAGTGCCCCGTTCGCGCTGCGCTTGATACGCGAAGAAGATGAATAACATTATGTGATGAGGTATGTATATGACAAAGCCCGTAAGTAACTGCCCATGTTTTACTTTCGTGCAGTTATAAATGTTATAACGTGTTTTCTGTAATGTTGCACCCACAATTTTCCAAGAGGGGGACGCGGGCTCCATATTAACCATTCCACATCACACATTGTATTTGCAATTAATTAAGAAACAAGGAAACTCACGAACTGAAAGTCTCATGAAAAGTTTACGCATTTCGGAATTTATATATAGGTACCTATGTATTCGAACGTGTATTCAAACTATGTATGCGGCCGTGGGTCCCGCGGGCTCAGTTCCCCCCCCCCCCTACCGCATTGTATTATTGCATAGATGGTAGATTTGCTTATATGTTATAAACTGACTACTTTTATGGGCTAAAACTGTTTCATCAAATGAATATACAGCAAAAACAAATGTTTCGCTCATTTTATGAACAAATAATTAATCTGGCTTTTATATATTATACATACATCACACCTTTGTCACGCATTTCAGTTCAAAGCGTTGTTCCTTTGGTCTCCGTATCGCAACTGACAAGGTCAACCGGTGATGCCATGTACTGTGTAAGTTATCACTCCCATTGTCGTTACATTTATACACAACACCACATTCACCATGCTTGATTACATTATATTTAATGCTAATTAATTGCGATTGTAGATACAAATATATCGATCGGTAGCTAAGGGTAACCGATCGATAGCTAAAAGTTGCCTGCATGTTTCAATGGGCCGTGCTACCGATACCTACCGATAACTCGTCGGTAAACTTAACACAATCGCTACCCAAGTCAGAGAGATGCACAGTTGTAAGCTCTGCAGCCATTTATCACTCATGGGAGTTTCGGACTCAGAGAGTTAGACAAATAACTCAATCAAATGTTTGAATAATATTGAAAAATAGTTCAGTATCTGCTAGGCAAAATGATGCATGACTAAATAGTAAATACCTTCAGTTTCCGCACGTTTTAATTTTCCCATCACAGCCGAAGTGTAAAATTTGGGTTCCATGGTATAATAAGATGGTGATATAATGAAGATGGATGGTACAAAAGACTCTAAGGAGTATAAGGACCAAGGCGCAGTTGGTTTTCCGTACTCTGTGTTCTCAATTTTCATTATAAATCACCTGAATTATTCCTTCCATTTTTGGGTGGCAATTGGAATTCCGGCAAGCTTATTTCATGCTCTTAGCAATAAAGCAAGAGAAATCAATTACTTAAAAGTACTATATATATACTCAGTCTAAGTATGCAATCGAAATTTGTGGATTCCAAAATGTGGGATATGTATAATACATAATGGTTATATAGTCAGTCCTCCGTTCCGGGACCCGATTCAAAATATTTCTGCAACTTACTGAAAATTGATATAAGGTACATTATTATGGCTACCTTAAGGTGAGATAATTTTTTTTGGGTACTAATTAGCAAAATGGTGGGCTGAAAAGTTTCGAGGACCTTATAACTGAACCTTTTACTACATAAAACTATTTTTTGCTTTCATTAAAATATTATTATCACGAAACTATTCACTGATAACTAAGAGGATGTCTTGTGAACATTATAAGGCCACCATTGTTTTACATGGAGGTTTCATGGTAAAAAGGTGACCTGTTCTTTACATATCAATATTTTAGTGTTAATTGAACAAAACATGTGTTTATGCCATTATTTATTTATAACATTTAATGCCTTGCTATGGCACAGTGTTTGATAAGTACGTACTTGATTCAAATAAACAATCAACCTGGCATTACCTAACCATATAGTTCATGATGGCATTGCCATATATTATGATACATTCAGATTTTTGACTTTGAGAGTTAATTTCACGATTAAAATTGCTACCAGTCAACCACAATAATTAAAAAGACTGCACAAATTACTTTTTAACAGGACAGACATTCAATTTCTCAATTATAACACACCCAACTTACATAAAAATAGCTATTCGTACACACACTATCTTAGATCAGCATTCGAGCGCGCTCCAAAATCGCCTGTTTGTTTACTTTGTGAGTCAGCCAGCTGACAAAAGATCTTGAATTTTTGTGTGGAGCTCCAATTTTTTATGGGAATCATACCCTTGGCAAAACCTATGTGATATAAGTTCAACTTTCCGAGAAAACACCTAGTGGCCTTATTATGGTAAATGGCCCTAATATGTACACCTACCTTATAAGTATTTAGTCTAAAATGGTAAGAACAGAACACACAACATAACACTTTGATTGCGAAAATTGGCCTTTGTGTCATTTTGGCACTCGGGAATGCTGGAATCATTTTGCGCTCATACAATTAAAATTTCTTATAAACATGGTCGTTTCATTGTGGTGTTCATTATTTAACGTTCATATTAGTAGATGCACCGATTAGAAACATTATCTTGACGAATTAAGGTGCGTAGATCAATCCTAGATTTCGGTTTTATGTATAAGTCGCTCCGTATCACATGAGGCCCTCGGGCAAGATAAACATAAATACCTTAACACAATACACATTTTTACAAGTTTGGTCGAAAAAATATTTTCAGGGTGGCAAAAGCGCAAAATAAGCACATTTTACGAAACAGACAAAATTTTATAAAACCTACAAGGCCACTCCGTTGAAGCAATATAGCATCCCAATCCGAGTGTCTTGTAAGACAAACAACGTACAATTTGGGTGACCAGCGCTCGTTTTTCGATTTTTCTTTGCACTTTTGTGTACTTCGCTCTATAAAAAGAGCCGAAATAATGAATGTTTTACAGTGGTAATTTTTGTATTCCGGGGGCAAATCTAAAAAAAATCCATAGTCACCGATATTTCTCGTCTGTCGCTACATGCTCGAATATTGGATTGATAACTACTAGGGCGAACGCAATTTGTGTTGCGTTGAAGATGAGCGTAGCGGTTTGTATATAACGCAAAAAAAGATTAAGGCAAGAAGCTTATGCAAATCATGGAGCAGCAAGCCGGACCAATGCTTTCTCAAAACTTCTGATCACTAGAAAATGTAAACGATTCTGACCTTTTTTTTGTTTCTGTCTGAGCTGTCGGGTAGCGGAAATATGCTCATTTTGAGATCATTGAGCATTGTGCATGTTAATACATAGATGTATTATATGCCCAAGGGTTTTTATTGGGTTTTATTGGGTTGGTTTTTATTGGGAAAAATCTGGTGTGATGTATCGATTTGGTATCGATGGTTTCTATAGGCAAATCGAAATTGGGAACATTTGAAAAAAATACGCACTTTTAAATAAATTTCCGTACTTTTCCAAACATGCCCAATTGTCGAATTTTGCTCTTTTTTCTGCTTTGAAAGTGAAGGGTGTGGAGGATTTTCTTGAAAAACGCAGGGGGTCTAAGTTGAGAACAAAAGTAGACACCCTGAAAATTTCATCCCACTCGAAGCAGGCGTTTGGCCTGTAGAGCGCGCGCAAACACACATACAAAAAAAAAACAAAAAAAACAAGCAAACAAACAAACAAACACACACCAAGTGTTTTTTTTAGCAGTAGTGAAATTGATGATTTCGCTTCGCTCGCTTCGCTCGCTACGCTCATCAATAACGGAATGGCCTTGAAACATTAGAAAGATTGGTTTGAAAACCTCTTTCTGCCCATTGATGCTTCCTTCAGGGCAGTTCCTCTGGGACTGGGAAGTGGATGTGGTCCAGACCCGGCCAGATATTGATAGTATTGACCGTTTTGCTCTGTGTATTTCGGTACTAAAAGGCTGGTTCCAACGTTTCGCCTGCGATGGCACAGACATCAGCTGTTGTGTGCGCTAGTTTTGATGCAAACAAGTCCGATTCGGTTCTGATTTTATGTTACACCCTCTAATAAAAATTGGCATGCACCACTCCAAAATGGTTCGCGCCACTGGAAATCGATTACGCAGCTCAGTTGCAAAATATTCGCGGAATACACGGGCCTTTTGCCGTAGGGACAGGAGGTGATGGCGTGGTGGGGAGGGGGGGGGGGGGGGGTGCAATGTCCTTCCTATATATAATTGTTTTGCTTAAGTTTAAAAAAATGTTTGGGAATCAATTACGCAATTCTTATTCAGAAAACAGCGTTCTGAAGTTCAGTTATTATATGTTTATTTTTAGAACATGCGGAACAAAACGTGACGGGCAATATTTACTTCTGTCGGGCGTGAGTTACCACTTTAAAAATCTTGAAATCTTGCGGAAATGTATGTAAAAAAGAATTTTCTTTCTCGAGCGCACATCCTCAGACTCAAATTTCATCTGCAACTCAAATGTTCTTATTTTGAAAATAAGAAACGAACATAATTAACCCCCGCCCCCCTAACGTTTTCGCCTCTAGAATGGAAATCGTTCCAAAGTGACCCCTTTAGGCTAAGCGACTATGCTATCAAAGGTTTATCGGGGTATAGACGTGGGGGGGGGGGGGATTTGTTTTAGTTTGTTAGATTTCAGTCCGGAAGGCTTGATATTTACCCAAACTCCACTCTTGAGGCTTTTCCGCGGCTAAAGGGCTCGAGTCGTCACCAATGCCATCACTGTCTGCCCTTCCTCTTCACGGACACCACTTCTCCTTTGGTTTTACTTCAATCGCACTCTCCTCGGGGGGGGGGGGGGGGGATTGTTTCTTTTTCGTGGACGAACTTTACCCCATAATGTGCACAAATCGGATGCTTCGTTTTCGACATTTTGACTGCTATACTGAAGCAAACTGCTAATTGAACGTGGTTCGCTTGGAAAGTAAATACTTACAATTTTAAGATAAGTCGAATATAAGTCGACTGCTAAGGAAAGTGAACTATTGCAGCCAGGTTGCACGTTCGGTGGCATGGCAGGCGGCGAGGTCTCAGGAGGCAGCGTGGTCTCTATACAGAACTACGACCAAGATAATACGACCCTTTACTATACGGACTACCCACTTTCGGAATAAACTTTGCTTTTCCAGTTCTACATCGCACGTTTTGGCGAGAATTGACTTTGCAAAACACATTTTAAAGTTTTGCAAATACATTAGGTATTTATTGTGCATATACTCTGTATTCTTTTTCGGGTCAGTGTCAAAAAGTTGTTTGGGTATACGGCGTATACCCGCGTATACCCTCTACTACACCACCGCTGAACTCGTCTGGACAGGCTCAATAATTAAAAACAGTTTATTATATGACGATCGTAAATATTCTATCATTATAAAATTATATCATATAAAATGACAACTAATTCAATGTGATAATATAGAGACGAGAAAATAAAGCCGAGTTCTATACTTTCCGGCTTTGTTCAATTGGAAAATGATTTATTTTGCAATGGGAAATGTACAGGGATGGCTTTTCAATCCATGGATGAAATCATTCATTCCCATTGTGGCATCTTTGGTCTTCTCATACAAAAGAATATAAATAAATTGTATGTGACCCGACATTCGAGGTGTAGCGGCATTGTTGCTTTATATTTCCCCGCCAAATAAATATGCCCCAACTGGGCTGGAAAGTGTGTTATTTTATAATTTCATGTTTCTAATAAGACTCAACGTACTAGGTGCAGTTCAGCTACCTATATGTCTTGGCCCCGTGAATTCCACAAAAACCCGACGTCACCGCCTTGAATCTTCGCTTGAACTTGCCCTAGTTGTGAGCGAACTCAAGAAACTGTCGAGGGAGAATACATTTTTGGTCCACCGGCACCGAATATATAGTTTATAATGAGAAGGCACATGATTTTCCTCCAAAGTTACTATAAGAAATAACATTATTTAAAAGAATGATCATGTGCCCGAGGCATCCATTAGCGATGTTATCTTAACATTTTTCAAATTTGTATAATACCTATACTTCTTTCAAACTTCATAAAGAACCCGTCAACGTGGTTTTATATTTGAAATCACATGTAGTCGAAGACAGCTAACGCAGTAAATAGTCCACATGGAATGGCGAAAAGTGGCCATACGGTGTACACTGAGATTGTGGTATATATCACTGTTTCACTCGCTTTGCAGTGCACTTCTTTTTCTCTTTTTATCTCTTAAAACATTTAAATAAGCACCGAATTCTCCTGATTGCTCAATATCTGCTCTATATGCAAATGCCCAATGCTTTATGCTCGTTTGCAATTGCTCTATGTATATGGCATCGTATAATCTAATATGTATAAATATATGCAGGGTACATTTTAAAGTTTCTTTCTATTCAACCTTGAAACCGAATTTACTTTGGCGTTTTTATGTTGAATGAGATGGTCAAGCCCCATGCATTCACAGGGGCGGACTGGCAGAGGTGTGGGGCTTTTGACTTTGAAGATGCTAATATCCAAATAATAATAATAATAATATAAATATCTGTTTTGTTTATATTCTTGCGACAACGAGTTGTGAATCTCAGTCTCAAGAAGATAAATAAAATGGGTGTTCGAGCTTTTCTTATATATATTATATATTATTATGCTGCCTCGCCGCCGATGCCGCTGCTTGTTGACTACTATAGTATCGATGAATTTACAATGTTTTGTTTAGGCTCGGGTCATTAATTTCGCGTACAATAAGTACGTATCTAGGTATTATATATAATGAGCAATACCCTGTCCCTTGTCATGTCTGCACTCGGCAGTCGACGATCACAGCCCGCGATGGTAATACCATCATTTATGAATAAGGTACTCGTAATACGATATGTTTAAATTGTGTGCAAACAGTGCGCGTGTGTGATGGGCTAACTTAACTTGCTCGTTGAAAACCCAGCGCTTTCGGAGCCCTCAAGGTAAGATCAGCACATTTCAAACATGATGTGCTAGGATTAATTGATTTTATAGTCTGGGTATACATCAATTAACATTTATAACGATTATACACTTGCAAATCAGGGTAAAATATGCGCCTGTAAACATGGTATTGATTTAGGCGCAAGTGCTTCACCAATTACGTGTCGTATGTTCAGCATTTGCGATCTTTTGGGACATCCGGGGATTTCGCACAAAATGCCAGTTTTATTGGAAATATCCTTCCGCTTTTTTGCTGTAGAAGAAAAATATTGTTTGTCTTTTGCGATAGAAACTAAACAGCATCGTACCTATACTTTTATGTGGAACGCCATGTTACTTCACCTCCGTGTAAAACATCAAAATGAATATATCCTACCATGCACGAAACATTCATTTTGGTAGCTTCGATCACCGAGTTCAAAGTTTTAAAAGCGGTAGGACAAAGCCGGATAAAGCATATTTCCACTTAACGCGTTTTGGACAACTTTCAAAGTTACGTTATTGACTCAATTTCAGGTGTCAAACACAGCTGTGCAAAAAATGAGAAACAAAAATATAAAAATACGAATTATTTTTTACTTCTGTGGAATCTTGTCTTCAGTATGACCGAGATTTACCAACGATGCTGTGCGAGAGAGTATATATATAGAGTGGATTTATCATCGATGACATGCGATTCGCCTGCGCTAAATGGATTCTTAACTGTGACTTGATTCCTACATTACGATCATTTTGAGGTTGACGTATTTTCTCTGTTAGGCCCGAGAAGAATTGGCTTTATTGAAATAATTCCTGTTCTGTCCAATTGCCAAAAACTTGCTATGTGTGTCAACTCTATACGGAGCAATATCTCCAAAGTTGAGTGAGAGAAAATTCGCTGCAGCAAATGAGCAAAACGCAATTCAATCCAACGAGGTACAAGAGGAATGCAGAGCGCGATGTTTTTACTGTGATCATATAATGTCCTATAGGCAATAATCCCATACTACGTTGTAAAATGTTATAAATATGGTTATACCCAGAGCTTTTTTTGTAAAGATATAGGAGCCGGAACGCCAATTATCACAATAGAAAATGACCCTTTACCCCCACCCCATTCACCTCCGCCAATAAAAGACAATCTGCTTTGCATTTGTTGTTTCGTTGATACTCAAACTCACGAGTACCAAGCGGGTATACGCACTTAACCTTATTTCACGGTAAGAAGGAAAGTGACTTCGCATTTTCCTCCTGGACCCATTGCTGCTAGACACAAGCAAAGAGTTTCAAAACTGCCCTTGGCCACAGAGCCTTTTATCTCGCACAAGACATGGCTTGTAAGTTTTGAAACTCTAAGCTCATGTCTATAGAGGGCCCATGAGGAAGGTGCAAAAACACTCATCTTCTTAACGTTAAATGGAGTGCTGGATTTTTCCAGCGATCGGCGAGCTCAGATATTCCCGCCGATGTTGATATATTTTGTTAGTGTAGCGAAATGAGGTGCCGGAACGGCGTTCCGGTGCGTTCCGGCACAAAATAAGCCCTGGTTATAAATGTAAATAATTGAATAGGATAAAAATTAATAAATCTATGGCGTATGGGGTCTTCATTGGATTTTGTATGCATCGTTTCAACCCCACATATTCATTCAATGATCGCAGGATATTTTGGAAATCGCCGATTCAAACCATGACTCGGTTATTGGAATTTTCAACATCCGTTGTGTAAAAGCGGGAAAACCTGTGATTCACCAATTGCGCCAGAACGCTTTTCAGGCCATACAATTTTCATACAGCGTAAAAAGTTTTAGTTGGTATAAATAATGATTTGCTGGAGACATTGGTCGTGCTCTCTTTCCATATTTATTGTAGGTATCTATGCGGTAGATGCGCAAAATAAATTCAACAATACATAAATTCATGAAACTAGAAAGTGCAGACATATTAGTTCCTTTATAACCTATAATAGCAAACATCATAATAAACGAATACCATATAGGTATATTCTATTTCCTTTGATAAAAGGTAATACATAATCGATGTATGTGTATAGGTTTATACATTACCCATTTATTACGAACCATTTATACCTAAAAGGCTAAAATGCATGCCCCAAAACTAATCCCGGAGAACTAAAAAAGGGCGGCATTGACAAGGTGTCGACACCCCTCATATTAAACGAATGTTAAGGTTCGTACTTATACACTTTATTTGAGTTTTCTGCTACCAAATTAAAAATATCCCCGAAAACTAAAATTTGTGATACATTTTATATCACGGCTCTCACGGCACTCCAAGTTGTCAACATCCTCATCAACAATTCTCAGGTCAAAATCGAGCAGTATACATATTTCGCAAAGTGGTACAGAATTTGAATTCTCTGTTACTTATATTCCCCATGGAGATGCACAGTTCATCCCGGCTAAGCAGCGGCAGGACAGTCGGGTCGGCCATATTATTGATCTCGAGCTGCCTCCCCCTCAGCCCCCATTTTAGACACAGCGCAGCTCTGTGCCTGTGCCTGTGCCCGTGTCTGTACTAGAGTATACACTAGGCCGAAGGGACCCACCGGGCACTAGCGCTAGGTGGTGGGTGAGGTGTGGGGAGGGGGAGGGGGAGGGAGAGGGGGTAGGGGGTAGCTTACGCACCAACTCCCCCGCTCCCACCACGTCACCATCAAAATAGGGAAATGCAATGCCCTCGCGATCGGGCGTGCTTGCATGAAATCGTGATAGTATCGGAATTCTTTGTGCAGCCCAATGTAGCTATAAAGCTCATTAAAGTATCTTTTATGCCTCTACTTAAAGAAATTTGGTTCTGCTTTTGCATACATGTGTCCTGTACGTTTATGCATGTTTTAAGTATGCTTCTTGGTCCTTGGTTATATAAATATTTCATTGATAAGCTTGATAAGACAGAATAGTGCAGCAAACATGGCATTTGTAATAATTAAAAATATTATAGGTAACTAGGTACACTTATCGTGATTCGTGACACTGAATTCATTTAACGATCCTTGGAAACAACTTTTTTATAGAGAACAATGAGGTTCATATTATCACTTATCACCATGTGTATGAGCATTAGTAAGTGGACCTGTAAATCAAAACCTTGCGACACACATTTCGAAATATACGTGCATATCCATTATAATTAATACAGCTTTCATAATATACAGCTTTCATGGGTCTAGCAAGTCTACCGGCATGAACTGTAGGACATAAGCTAGTTACGTACATAGGTAATCAGCATTGCTCAACCGCAGTGGAGTGGGTACAGACTACAGAGTGGAGTAGTTACAGGCCAACGTTACTGACTATGGTCGTGTGGCGCGTCAGCAGTAGGCCTAGGCACGTAGAGCGCTCCGCGCTTGCTCGTTCCGTCCCGTTCCGTTCTCTAGTTCAGTCTGCCGAGAGGCTTTCTTTGTCTAATGGAGAGTTGGCCCGACTCAGGTTTCATAGGGGTAACATGATTTTGACATGACTGTACGCTCAGCGACTGGATTTTCGTGCGTTCTCGCATCGATGCACGGAGATCTCCGATCGTCCACGAAGCTATCCGAATAAATTGTGTTTTAGCGATATTTAATTGAACGAAATATGGATATCTAAGTGTAACTAGGTGTTTTTGTTGGCTGTTTTACAGTGTACTACGTTTAGACAGCGTTTTCGCATAATTTTTGTTCCGATTTTCTTAGTGTGTTGGATTTAATCGAGAGGGCAAGGACACGATATTTCAGGGCATGTGAGGTTGGATATTGAAACTTTGCAATATAGCTAGCCTCGCTATCAAGAAGTTTGCAAGCTCTCGTGTGCTTAGTTCGGGCGCATTATCGCATTTTTAGAATCTTTTGACAAATGAAACTGGCGCTGGAGAAACGGCTTCAGCCAGTTAGGGAAAAACACATAAGGTAATGTTCGTCTTCAAAAATATAGGTACCTATATTTCCATCTACCATTCGAAACAATGCGGCACAATAATAATTATTATATACTGTACCTACCTATAGGTTACAACCTATACAGTTACAATTACGTCGATTAAGAATTTTGTAATGCGGCAAATGATACAAGATGATACAGTAGGTAAGCTAAGCACTCTACTTGGTAATATGGTGCCGCCTCCATATGTAACGCATATTATTATTTTATTTTTTCTTGTCGAAATAAATCCTATCATGATTCGCATGGTACCTACACCTACTATACTATAGTATATATGTAGGTACTGGCGGAAGATCACTGAGTTACATTAATACTGAGGTCAAGCCATTTTTATTTACATTTATCAAGTTATATAAGGAATAACAGTATTACGTAGTGTATTAAGTTATGGCATTATTATGATTTATTGTTTTTCGGATGTCCATATAGCAACGATGAAAAAAGTGAGGTTGCTTATTGAAAAAGTACCTAGGGGTATGTACGGTTGGCGTCTGGCAGATTTCGTTAGGATCGCGGCTCATTCAGGGCTTCGAGGGGTGGGGCGTGAGGGCAGGGAGGATGGGGGGGGGGGCAAGACTCTGCAATACCCGACAACGGTTGGTGTGTGTGGGGTGGGGGGGGGGGGGGTCACAGTTTTTAGCTAAAGGGTAATAGTTTTAGTAAATCTGTGGCTTTCATGGCGAAATTTTGATTCCATGAGAATATCTGCTTCAAAAATGCACTTGATTCATTTGATTGTGCTGTTTTGCCGTATTTTATTTATTTTTTTACCATAAAAAATCTAATAATGTAGGTCTGTTTTCTGGAAGCGACTTGTCGATGCGATCATATATATTTTTTTTAAGCTACGCCAAAAAGTTTGTCTTCGGGACACGTTCTGCATAGTGCTCTTCGGTTGCCTTCCCAGGGAATGAGAGTTGAGGTGGGAATTCCCCACTGCCACCCCTGTTTCTACGCTTGTGGTCATGATTATTTGGACGGAATTTCTGTCTACCAGGCTATCTTATTTGTCAAAAGCAAAAGTCAATATCAAGAGAAATGTTATACCTACCGTATTCCAACATATAAGCGAGTCGAGAAAGTAGGTAGTTGCCTTTACCGTCTGACTTGTTCTTGAGATTGCCTGGTGGCGCCGTTGTAGCGGTGCGGCGACCGGCTGCGTCTTGCCTTTGCGCGCAACTGACCAGGCGGGCTGAGGCCAATGGGGCCAGTCCAGGCCAGTCCATGCTTCTAGTGTGTCAATGTCAGCTGAGGCAGACCTTCAGGCCCAACGTTCCAACCAACGATACTTTTCGTTTTCCCGATCCTGACTCATTGTTCCAGACGAAGAAGGGTTCAAATAATCTCACAGCTTAGCAGTTTGAGAAACAGTTTTCTTGTGGCTTCGACAATTGCGTAGTGCAAAATCGCGCCCCCCCCCCCCCGCCCGCAAAAAAAATTTGGCTCCTACTACCCCCCCCCTTCCCCACCACGTCCCCAATCAAGTAAACATTGAATAACGGAGTTTTTTTTAAAATTCCAAAATAAAACCTTTTTTCTCTAAAAACCCATTGTCTTTATTGCATTTGTCACGTGTCATCAAAGGAAGCATCTTAACTTCGTCAAAGAACCACCCCCGCCCCCGAGGGTTGCAGCTTACGAACTGAGCTGACTGAGTTGTGGACTGGAGATTTTGCTACTGCATCGAGCAGTGATGTTTCACGAGAATGATGTTTCTTTCGAAGCCAAGAACGCTATCTCTAGTCTTGTAGGGTGTAGCTTATACTTGTACTCTCTATCTAGTCTACGAAAAGGAACATTCGCATTATGCAAAGTTGGTGGTCGTACAGAAAAACAGTATAACTCATTTCAGCAAAATTTGATGTCGCAGTTCACAATAACATTTTGTTTTCAGCAAGTCAAAGAGAGGCTTGTAGTCATTCTTGAAATTTTTTTGCATTTTAAAAACAAACATTCTGTTTGGGCTGGGGGGCCCCCTTGACTGGGGGGCCACCAAGCCTTGCGGGGGCGGATTGGGCCTCCGCTACTCCACTGGGCTTCGCACATTTAAAAAATAATCATTGGGCTTCTGTAGAGATGGGGGAAAAAGCCCGGCCCGGCCCGAAAGTCCGGCCCGGCCCGCGTCTGGCCCGACTTTCGGGCCGGGCCGGACAGACTTTTTTTGCAATTGTCGGGCCCCGGACCGGGCCGGGCCTCGGATCTGAGATGTCGGGCCGGGCCGGACACGACCCGGACTTCGGGCCGTCGGACTCATCGGGCCGTGTCGGACTCCCGGACCGAGTCGGACTCTCGGACCGTGTCGGACTCCCGGACCGAGTCGGACTCTCGGACCGTGTCGGACTCTCGGACCGAGTCGGACTCCCGGACCGTGTCGGACTCTCGGACCGTGTCGGACTCATCGGACCGTGTCGGACTCTCGGACCGTGTCGGACTCTCGGACCGAGTCGGACTCATCGGACCGTGTCGGACTCTCGGACCGTGTCGGACTCTCGGACCGTGTCGGACTCTCGGACCAAGTCGGACTTTCGGACCGTGTCGGACTTTCGGACAGTCTCGGACTTTCAGACAGCTTCGGACTTTCGGACAGCCTCGGACAGATGTTACGTTTGGACAAATACTTCGGGCCGGACCGGACTGAAAAATGTAAGCCCCGTCGGGCCTCGGGCCGGGCCGGACTCATGTCCGGTCGGGCCGGTGTCGGGCCGGGCCGGACTCACGACCGGTCGGGCAAAACAAGCAAATCAATGCCACAAAAATATTGCTGTTCACTTTCTCGAACCATTTTATTTTGTAAAGATGGATTTGATTTTGATTAATGAATTCGTTCGAAAAATGAGGTCGCGGGGATAAAATGCTCTGACGCATAACTGAAAAATCAATATGTTATCTAAACGACAAGCATTTATAGAGAATGATAATATTTTAAGTCTATACTCTTCTTAAAATATATCGCCTACCTCACCTTACCTACCCCTCACAATACATATACCTGTCCCTAATATGTATTTAGCCTGGAGGAGGTAATAGGTACCAAATAAGAACACGACTACGCATTTATAGATTGAAAATCTTATACTTATGACAGTACATCTGCTCTGAATCTGATAGCTGCAGTAAGTAGGTAGGTATTTTGGAAAATAATGTGCCAAATTGTACGTATAGGTAAATATAATGATACTTTCCCTGAAACTGTGAATAATATTTTATTCCTATAATATAGCGAACAGCATTACTCCCTTAGGTAAAGGTATCCTGTGTGTCGAACTATTATGCATGTATATAGCTATAATTTGGTTATATTGTATTTTGCCTTGGAGAAAGTCTAATAATCTACAAATAATGAGCCTTTTGCCATTTAAGACATATCTAATATCTATAGCGTCCCTCAACGAAGGACATAGACCAGGGACACCGATTTGACCGATTTGGCAGCCTTAGAGAAATTACATATTCAGCAGGACTGACTAAAAGCTGCCAAGGAGACAGGTGATACCTACTTTCCCCATGTGCTTGTATATATAGCGAACTTAGTCTATTCATCTTCTGCCTTCGACCATTGTTATTAATCCACCGAAGTGACTGGCAATTGATTGAATCTGATACACATAAATATACATTCTCATCCCTGCATTTGAATAAACTTCAATAACTTGTAACTAATCTCCCTCCATGGGTAGGTATTTTGTATAACAAATTGACACCATTTTAATGATAGTTAAATACTCACAAAATATGTATGAGTTGCATACTCCAGCGACAGCGAGTTATTATACCAAGCTCACTCTTGAAGGAAAACGAAACATGAATTTCGGTGGGAAGATTATATAGATGGATTTGTATAAATGCGTGAACTTCGGCGGAACCGTAAGCTTCCGATTTCAATGTTGGGAGATTTTATTATCACATCATAAGGCTTACAAGACGTGATCTAAAAGTCTAATAAATTATAAGTGGACGTTGTGAGTTGTCAGTGCACACAAGGAGATTCAGGAAACGAGCATGCACTTTAACAAATGTCGCTCGTTTCAGGTAACTGGCAGTTTGCGCAGTTGCAGTTTGCAGTTTGTATAGTAATTGCAATGGAGCCGTACCGGTTGACTTCATGCGTGTGGATTCGGAAAAGTGGGAATGAAATAAGGAATGGAGGAGGAACGGGAGTGAATGCACTCCTTGCGACATATAAAATGTACCTATAATCCGTACAACCACTGACTCATATCTCAAATACGTATACAATTTAAAATTACTCCCATATCTGGAGGCAATCTTGCCAGCTATATTATTGTCAATATAATATTATGCGTCTTAATAATCTGTGAAAGTTTAACACTAGTTTTGAAATAATCACGATTTGTTCAAATTTTTGGCCATGATGTAAACAGTTTTATATTCACAAGATTTTTGTTCCAGATCCTGTTTTGTGTGATTCATAATTTTGTTTGCCTCTTCTCTTCAAGTAGACCCAGCATAAATACAAGTATGGAAAAGTTTTTGCGCACCTACCTATGCCAATTGAAATACCTTGCCTCAGTTATAAATAGTAATAAGTACACGAAGCAAATATTTAAATAAATAGGCAATGAAATAGAATCATATACAATCAGAAAACTGATTTTCATTTACTCGATAAACCATCTAGGATGCCTAGAAATTTCTATTGGTAGGTATATACTAAATTGCTAACAAAGTATTACTACAAAGAGACCATGCTTTGAAACCAGTTGTCATGTTAGTATCCAGGACTTGGTTTAGTATAATCTATATAAAATTGACACCGTTATTAAGTTTTTTTTTCTGAGGCAGTGGTAAGAAATCACAATATTATTGTTGCTTTGTCATCTCAACGATAACTTATAAATCACAGAATGCGTAAGTTAATAATACAAATGCCGTGCTTTCGCGCTGTCAACGCTGTCGTCATGCTGTCGCTGCAGTACTCCACACATTTCATTTCAGACTTAAACCACGTAGTATAGAAATTATGAGAAGCAAATTGCACCTCGGTCACCTTTCAATTTAGACAACCCAAAAGAACAGTATTGCTCAGCAAGCAGCATGCGTTCGCGTTAGCAGTTTTTCTCAAAGAGAGCCCAATTCATATAAACGAATTGAAAGTTATACCGTACCTACTATTACTTTACAAAAAGGGGAAAAAAGCAAGCTAGCAATTTGGCACTGCTCTTTGTTATTTAGCGCTCAATGACATGTTGACTGTACATGTACAGCTAACATGTTTAATGCGTGATTAGTATTTTACTTATATGGTATCCATTTTTATTAATGATGATTTAGTTCAGTCCCACTATTGGGACCCGCAGCCCTCCAGACGCCCCTAGCGGCTAAACGAGGAACTGCAGTTTCGGTGTCGATCATGGCCGGCTGTCAGTGTCACTGATTGGGAAAATATTGGACTCAAATCAGTCGATTTCAAGTTTCGAAACCGAAACTCGGGCGCCGGTGCTGCCATCTCTTAGGCGTTGCGGCTCCCAATAAGAAAACTCGCAGACTGCATTCTATTTTAAAAAGAAACAACCCCGTTCATCTAAAACGTTGGTTGTGAAAAGTTCTGTACCCAACAACATGGCTCGTAGACGGATGAAATATTTAGAGCGCATCACGCGCATGGGTTTATCTGTAGCGAGACCTATTTAGAATTTCAAATTCACTTCACATGGTCTTGATTGAAGTTTGAACATTTAGACACATGGTTGACACTGTCCAGGTGGTCGTTTGCATTTGATCCTATTCACGAACGAGCTTGTCAAATTGAGCACACCGTCGGGGCCCGTGGCCAGTGGCCCGTCCGACCGCAGACATTCGCCCTACCGCCATTCGCGGAAGGCTAATGTAGATTCTTTAAATTTGATTTCGTTCCAGAATGAAAGAAGCTGATGTCTGACAAGCGCAGATTTGAGACCGGCTAAGACGATTAGCTTCGTTCAAATATAAATGACGTAGGTATCGATCATCTTTTGAATCCAGTTCACAGTTGCATGTTACTGTTACAGAGTGGTCTGATTGAAACCAATTGTAAAGTGAGATTGATCGAGAGAAATTGAGAGATAAATAGAAAGAGATGAGAAATAGATATAGGAGAGAGAAAGAGAGAATGGAACAAGGTTAGGTATCTGATGCACCAGCCATGATTGCAGGATTGCAGGCACCGGCATGCATGCACTTCCAGCCACGCAGACATCACTGCAATGGAGCAGACAGGGACTGTACGCTGGAAGCTGTCAGTTTATGCTGAGTCCATGACAGGTGGAATGAAGGGCCGATCGTTGCCAATGCCCTCCTAGACCTAGACCCTCATGAAGGACAGGCGGACTCGGCAGGGAGGCACTTGTTCAGACGCGGTTCTATCGGTTCTATCGTTACATCGGTTCTATCGGTTACCGTTACACCGGTTCTACGGGCTAGCAGCAAGTGTACTTTCTAACGCGACGAGGTTACAATTATACGAATAAATATTTTATCACACTTTCATCGGCACAATCACAAAATAGAAATAGCTTGCTGCAGTCGGCACGGGCTATTTATTGGTTCCAGTTCCAGGTATACCGCAAATGACATACCAGTGGTCGAACGTCGAGCACTTGATTTTCCAGAGGATTCACTTTGATAAGTACAGTGGCGACTGTCTAAGGGCATCCACACTCGTCCACTACCATCTTTGGCAAATCACGTTTGATGATATTGCTGTCTGGACCGAAGTAAATGAGCGACATGGAAGAGAATTTGAGTGGTGCGCAGCAGGGCTGCATGCCCGAGAGCCGGTCCATCTTTCGGAACTCCTCCATCACATGGGTGTAGTAGTTGAGGAAAGTGTCTGGTGTGCGGTGGATCCCCCCGCAATCCCCTCTGCAGTAGTTGGCGTAGTAACCCCCCGGCGCGATTATCCAGTCTTCCCATCCTAGCTGCTTGAAGTTGACGTAGAACCGCTGCTTGCAGCATTGTCCCCTGAGAGCACCGGAGCAGTCGAGGGCTCGCCGTCGTACTCGCTTCGTCTGTGTGGGGTCGGTGTGGATGACGAGGTACGGCCGTTCTGGGTCCGTACCCAGAGACCTTCCCGAACCGGGCCCTCCGGGCTGGCGGAAGAGCGCTGCTTCCACCAAGTCGCTGCAGCCTGAGCAGTCCACCAGCAGACGCAGCCGTTGCCGAGGGGAGCTACCCGATGAGGCGTACCACTCGCGGACCGTCGCGGTCAGGTCGAACTTCTTCCAGCCGAGGTTCGACTTGGAGAGGTTAACGGGCAGAGATGCGGCCATCTCTGTATGCTCGTCAAACTCCTGGGGGCAAATCGGCATCACTAAGTACGCATATGAAACTCATAGGGGAATCGACATCACTAAGTGTGAGTGTCCAACTAGTGTGTGTGTGTGTGTGTGTGTGTGGGGGGGGGATCTACATCACTAAGTGTGAGTGTCCAACTAGTGTGTGTGTGTGTGTGTGTGTGGGGGGGGGATCTACATCACTAAGTGTGAGTGTCCAACTAGTGTGAGTGTGGGGGGGGGGGATCTACATCACTAAGTGTGAGTGTCAAACTAGTGTGTGTGTGGGGGGGGGGGATCTACATCACTAAGTGTGAGTGTCAAACTAGTGTGGGGAAATCTACATAACTAAGTGTGAGTGTCCAACTAGTGGGGGGAAATCTACATCACTAAGTGTGAGTGTCCAACTAGGTGGGGGGAAATCTACGCCACTAAGTGTGAGTGTCAAACTAGTGAGGCAAAATCCCCACACAAAGTGTGAGTGTCAAACTAGTGGGGGGAAATCTACATCACTAAGTGTGAGTGTCCAACTATTGAGGGGAAATCTACATCTCTAAGTGTGAGTGTCCAACTAGTGGGGGGAAATCTACATCACTAAGTGTGAGTGACAAACTATTGAGGGGAAATCTACATCACTAAGTGTGAGTGTCCAACTAGTGGGGGGAAATCTACATATTACTAAGTGTGAGTGTCAAACTAGTGAGGGGAAATCTACATCACTAAGTGTGAGTGACAACTATTGAGGGGAAATCTACATCACTAAGTGTGAGTGTCCAACTAGTGAGGGGAAATCTACATCACTAAGTGTGAGTGTCAAACTAGTGAGGGGAAATCTACATCACTAAGTGTATGTGTCAAACTCCAAACGTCTGAGGGAAATGCACGTCACCATGGGACGTCCGTCAAACTCAAATGATTAATATTTGACGTTATCATCATATAAATGAAAGTATTACAGATGAGTGGCGATGGATTTTAATCACGCCTATCAAGATCAAGAAACTGAGGGCGGCATACCTAGATTCCAGGTTTTGTCCACAGCCGATTATTACTGCTGGACCCTCGAAAAGAACTGTTGTACTAAATGCCACCCACGTGCTTCTCACGGTTAATCCTCTCACCCCCACCACCACTTCAACGTTGAATGCAGAGGTCCAATCGAACACTGAAATGAACCCCTAAATGTCTTCCAATCTTTAATTTGAACATACCAGTGGATGAAGGAAAGAGTATGCCTAGTCATGGGACATCACCACAATTTGATATTTTCAAAAATGAGTATGGTGCTAACTTTCAAAAATCGTCAAAAATCGTCTAAATGAGCTCTAAGCATCGATTGTGAAACGATACCCATGCGTTCTTTATCGGAAAAAGGTTGAGTCCTTTGAGAGCACCCACTTTTTCGCTATACACAGTTTAATTTCAACGATTTTCGAGCACATTTAGACCCTCTTTTCATGCTGTTCGTAAGGGTCTGCGCCTTTAATTTTTAGCAATCACCCTCTACGAAATTGCCAATAAGAATAATTTTATCGCTTGTTTTGAGTTGCGTCGAGAGGCGGATACAGAGAATTAAAGCCGAGCAAGAAGCTCGGAGCACGTATTAATTTTTGTGACTCTATGGGGAACAATTTTTGCGGCCAGATAGCCTTGTAGAATGGCCATTTGGTGCACGAAAACTTTGATTCAACATCGATTGTAATCAGCTATCAAAATCGAACCCTATCGTGTCAATAACAACTCAACATACAAGAAATTATATGTTTTTTACATTTGATGATATGTGTTTTTGCTTACTGCGATTCCCATAACATTTTAATTGCATTGATTTCTGAGTTGTTATCAAAGCTGCGATAAGCGGATTATATGCGAAGAGCACTCTTAAAGGTATATTGTAGGGTGAGAGGGAATTCGTGCTAACTGAATTATTAATTTAATTTAAGGCAATCGAAGAATGAACTATCCTACCGCCACTCGCCTGCGATTACACACACCATATAGCGTTATCAAGGAAATCGTTGCTTGCTTAAAAGACTAGAGGAAAATGAACATACCTTACCACTTAATTGTGTGGTATTGGTGTGAAGTATCCTAAACACCCAGAGCGTGAGGTTCCTGGGGTTGACTTGCTCCCGCCGGTCCAGCGATACGGATGCCCGGAAGTCAATGCGCACCCAGAGCGAGGCGCCCTTCACTCGGAGTTCGGACCCGGAGCCGGACCCACCGGTGTCTTCGTGGGAGTGGGCAAACTCCAGCAATGGCTGCCCGTTGAGAGTGTGACCTGCAAGCAAAGAGCAGCGCGAGTCAGCACTCAGCACTCAGCACTCAGCACTCAGCACCCCCGGCCGCCCTCAGAAGTTTCTCTTAAAATAAACTGGAAACTCACTTCATCTCTCGGCAATCAATTTGGTCAAGAGGCAAGGCGCTCACTGCTTCAGCTCCTTACTTATAGATGTGTTTGTCTGGTCATAAGATAATTAATTTTAAACAGAACATCTAACTTAAAGTAGATATTTCAAGTCAAGCATAACCAGCCAAGAGTATGCCATGATGTTGTCAGTAACACGGTTGGCTGGTTGCTGCTTAAGTTAAGGAAGATGTTAGCGGAGCTTCAGGTGGTATGTGGATGTGCACGTCCGTCGATCACAGCATGTCAGGTGTCGAGTCTGTGTCCGGTGGTTGCTTGGGTAAAGGCGAGCAGGCCGCGTGCAGCCAGTGTGCTCTTGCTAGGGCAAGTCGCCGCCGACGCCGGCACAGACGCCGCCGGCGCCGCCGACGCCGCCGACGCCGCCGCATGCACGGGGCAAGCAGATCGATGGCAGTGGCACCAGAGAGTCGACGGCATGGTATACGTTCTGGTGTCACGACGCGACGCACAAATGCCAAAGGCATGCTCGCCCGGCACCCCTCGCCCCCTCGCCCCTGGCCCACCCCTTTCCGCCCCTCCCTCGCACCCGCTGGGGCCCGGCGGTCGGTCATCTGTACTCGGTGAGGGGAGCATCACTCACCCCTGCAGGGTGAGCGGTGACGGGTGACAAGCGGAGCACCCAGCGCCAGTCCTGCACGGGCGAGGCGCCGGGAGCGAAGGTGCTCATCGAGCCATGCGCCTAGAAGCGCATGGGGCTATGTTCACCTGGAGAGTGGTGAGGCTGAGCCAGTCAGCATGATCACCGCGATGGTCGGTGTAGTACACCGACCGGAATACTGGCTTGCTTCTGGAGGGTGGGGAGGCCTGGCTCTGCCCGAAAGGGCGCTAGCAAACGGGAGGCAAGCTAATATGGATATGAGCAGAGAGTGTGGCTGAATGCCAACAAAGAACAAATAAAAGAACATCCTCAACAAGACATCGTAAAAAGAAGGAAAGAAAAGAAAAGCCAAAAACAAAGAATAATTGTTGTTGTTGTTGCCAAAAAATGTTCTAGCATTGCAATCTCAAGTGGAGCGCACTATTCTGGCATTTCTGTGTTTGGGTTCGGGTTGTATTTCGTTTGGTGAATTATGATTTGGCATTGCCATAATCGTAATCGTAACCGTAATCGTAATCTTCCCTATCATCGCCATTTTCACAATTATTTTCACGATTATGATGACAGCCAGACAGAGGCGCGAAGGAACTGAACAAGTGTGTGTAAAGTTGTGAAATTACACCCCTAGTTTGTCTAATCTACAATGACACCGGAGCAAACGACATGCCAATAGCCAGAGCTCACGACAGCCTACAATGGATGGAATACATGTCTCGACTATGTCTGGTGGATAATTCGATGAAATATTCTCAGAAATGTCAGTCATATGTGAGGTATCGAACTTCGGGGCCAGGGCGCAATTGATCTCCGACCAACGGAGCACCGTACGTGAGACGGATCAAATTTGATACAACCTGGGGGTTGTACTTGGCAGATATCCGAAGAGAGCTGAAATCAAGCGGATGTGATAGCAAAGCGAGCGTCTGTTCCGTGCGAGGATAGTTCAGATGGATGATCGGTGATCACTTGGTTGATTGCCATACAGCTATTAGCGCTCCTGAGCACGGCCCCTGCAGACAGAGAGACCGCGGTGCGAAGCCTCGTCGATTGTCCACCGCGTCGGCGGGTTTACTATGGATCTTTTCACACGAGCAGCTGATTAGCCAATGTTGAAAGTGGAGTGGCCACAGAAGTCAAGATCGAGGTATGAAAATGTATTTAAATGAAGGCTGCGGGCTTTAATCTTCGGCAATATGCTATATACCGCGCTGTCAAAATATCGGTTGTCGGTGACGGCTTAATAACAGCCTGACGGCTGACATAGTACAACTCGTTTCGTTGCGTCAAAAGAGTTACCACCCTGCATGTGCCATCACTCACTCGCCAGTCACCAGCCGACGCCGCAGAGGCATCGCTAGCTGCAGACTATCTTCCGATCTACTTGATCTAGGTTACCACATGCATTTATAATTTCCCGTGTAGATGCTGAGCTCCTTAACTAGCGGACCCGGTTCACTATAAACATGCCGAGAGACAGCTAAATTAGTGCTTTCCGGGTACAGTAACTAATCACTTTGATTGGATTTTGAGTTGATGATAAGGGCGTGTTTTATGCATGCCCAATCCTGCGCTTTAGCCAAGGCCGGCCTGTAATTAGCTCGCCGGTGACAGCAACGTTAACGTCGCAATCAAAGCCTACCAGGCACACTGCATTTTATCGGTTTTAATATTCTACAATTGATCGTTAGCGGTTAGATGTTATTGCATCCATATTCTGTCCGTGTCCAGTTCCAGCTAGAAGAGCGGGAGCGCTCTTGGCGACAGCTAGCCAGGCAGGGAGCCCACAGATTTGAGCGCCAACAGTTAGAGAGAGGACGCAGAGGCAGTCGGCAGTCGGGAGTCTAATTAATCAATGTGGAGTAAGCCATTTGTGTCTAGACACATTTTAACTACTCAGGCTCCAGACCGCGAGTAACAAGGAATACCACCACATATCAATTCAAACTTTATTGACAGTATACTCTCTTAGTACTATCGTCGATGAAAACATTATTATCACAGCTCTCGGCGAAAACTTGCTCCAGAAACGACACTAACTTTCAAGAATAATACGGAATAAGAGTAATACGAAAAGGATGTACACCTTTTTGAAACTTCTGTTTAGCTTCTAAGCAGACCTAAAGATCTCTTTGAAACAGGAAATTAAATCGACTTCAATTACAAAATTGGGCCATTCCAGATGGAGGAAGCACGTTGTCATTTATGCCTGCATCTGAGTATGATACAAGCAAAATTCCAGCGGCAATTCCAAGGAATAAGATGTTCTGAAGTACTCATATGTCGTTTTTTGGTAGATGAACTGTTATTGAAAGACGATCTTGTCGACTCCAATGAGTAACAGAGGTCTGAGGGGGTAACTGTGAAGTAGGGGGGGGGGGGGGGCAGTAAATAGGGCCAGTATGTGATGCACACAGGGTGTCAGCATCTCCAGCAATGGAAAACTTTAAGCACTGCGTCGTCGTCGTCGTCGTTGCCATTGTCGTCGTCGCCATTGTCGTCGTCGTCGTCGTCGTCGTCGTCGTCGTCGTCGTCGTCGTCGTCGTCGTCTTTGGAGCGGAGGTCTCTTGTCAGTTGTCACTGTTTTAAAGGCCAGAGATGACTTCTGGGGAGACGGCTGTCCGCCAGGCACCGGGCGCTAGCGCCAGGTGAACCTCCAACTCCACGGCCTCGCTCCCTCCGCCCTCGCCTGTCTCAGATGCGACAATGACAAGGCCATTTCAACAATTCCGTACCCGCCGTCTCACCCTCAACTGAATCCATTAGCCGCCAATCAAATACTAACCTGGCTCGGCAAACGTGATAATTTCCGAGGTCCGACCAAAGTAGTCGTCTGGCTCGCTTTCCAGCGGTCGCGTGCTGGGGGAAACGGTCTCGCCCTCGTCTCCGTCGCGCTCGCTGTCCGTCAAGCCGAGACCAGCAAGGTTCGTGCCCTCCGCCCGTCCCAGAGTTTCTAAGATCACCTCACGCGGCACTGGACTAGTCACATTTGGTTTACTCTTCAACCCTAACTTGGACAGAATCTGATACTTAATTGCTTCCAGTCTTAGAGCATCACTACTGTGCTTATCGGGCCGATAAGAGTTCTTCTCGGAGAGCACACAGTTCGGGCAGGAGGCCCGCTTGTCGTGCTCCTCGTCGATGCTGAAAGGCTTCTCGAGCTGGGACGACTCATTGACCAGCTCGCTGTCGGTCACTTCTGTGCGATGCTGGTTCTTGTGGTGGTGGTGACGCTGCTGAGACCTGCTCATCTCGGAAGAGGAACACCCGCAGCATGCAAACAGCGTCATGTACACAGAAACTAAGAGGCACCACTTCCAACATCGCATCCACACGAGCCGACGTCGCCGCGGTCTGTGTCTACCGCTGCACTCGGCTTGGCCATTCGCTTGCCGTCGAGAATCAGCGTTTGTCGGCTTGCTTTCTTTAGGCATGTTCTAAATCGGTGGGTTTTAAGCACAATTTTGAATACCTAGGGGAGTTGATGCAAGCTGGTCCGTTACGTGTGTGATTGAGACGCGAAGAGAAATTGCATCGTGCAAAGCGACCCCTAGATTTGAGTTGCCCGGAAATGTTTAACGTACGCAATGCTTCATGTCGTACCGCCCTCTGTCGCCTCGATTGCAGCATTACTTTCGAGTGGAGCGTTTTAGATGGAAATCAATCGCACGCATTTTATTAGTTTTTTCCATTGCACATCTTCGGGTAGGCTTGTCGCGATCTGATAACCTGCGCTATCGAACATTTCTCGAAGCTCCCTCGTACCCATATTCAACGGCAGGAAGCATCGTCCGAAGTTTTATCGCACTAAAAACTAGCCGTCGTATACTTCCTTTCCAAATAGAAACGTCAAGAGAAAGATTTGCAATTCAACGACAAGTAATACTACACACGCACCTATGTTTTCCTAATTTTATCGCGTTGAGGCATCAATGAAATCTCCGTCACGTAGTGGAAGAAAATGAATGAAGTGGCAAACTAGGAAAAGTTCGGTCCGCACGGTACGATCACTCGGGAGTCACTCACTGCCCATTTCCTGAGCGGCCTGCCCCGCGAGTCAAGTTGCCACTGCAGTCAGGCACGCACGTTTCACCACGAGACCGAGACCGAGACCGAGACCGAGACCGAGACCGAGACTGAGACCGAGACCGAGACAACGAGACGAGCGTGACTGGCAGCTAGGAATTTGATAAGGCACACGGGTCAGACACTACAGACACGCACCCCGGGTCTGTCCTGAGCGGCGTCCACTTGATTTCTGGCCGGCTGGTCGCGAGCGCATGGTGTGTAAGCCAGCGGCAGCGCCCGCCGACGCAGCCAGCGTGCGGCGGCGGCGGCGGCGGCGGCGGCGGCGGCGGCGGCAGTCGGGCACCCTCCAGAGCGGCGAGCAGGCGTGCGCGGTAGATCCACCCACCTCTCGCCACGTGCAACCTGCGTGGATCTGGACACCTGCCCGCTGACCGGCGTACGGTCGGACCCATCCGACACCCTACCCCGTACCACACCATCCGGTCAGTACTCCTCGAAACTTCCCCCGGTACCCATGGTCACCACCCGGTACCCAGTACATTATCCGATACTCGGTACACATTGACATTGGAGCAGGTTATGGCGTTCGAGTGCAGAGCCTCCACAACGTCCACAACGTAGATCGACATCTGCAGATTGATTTCTATTTCTATACCAACATTAATAAGATGTTTTCTCTGCGGTTTAACTGGCATCGCATGGTTCCCGTCGGCTCCCGACCCGGCACCTCCACTGGAACCTGTCTTTGGCCGGCTGTTTCCCTCATGAGATCTCGCGGTTTTGTGGATCTCCTGCTACCCCTTGGGTCACGGGCCAGCAGCGATGGGCCCGTACTAGTCCTGACCTGGCGGGAAACCGTGGAGGAGCCGCATAGTGTTTCGGCGCTGCCAATCGATATAGCTGGACGTGCGTTGGGAGAGCAGTGCTTGGGGTGGTGAGGTTATTGACTGGTGACTGGTGACTGGTGAACGGTTAATGGTGACTGGTGACTGGTGAACGGTTAATGGTGACTGGTGACTGGTGACTGGTGACTGGTGACTGGTGACTGGTGACAGGTGACAGGTGACTGGTGACTGGTGACTGGTGACTGGTGACTGGTGACTGGTGACTGGTGACTGGTGACTGGTGACTGGTGACTGGTGACTGGTGACTGGTGACTGGTGACTGGTGAACGGTTAATGGTGACAGGTGACTGGTGACTGGTGACTGGTGACTGGTGACTGGTGACTGGTGACTGGTGACTGGTGACTGGTGACTGGTGACTGGTGACTGGTGACTGGTGACTGGTGACTGGTGACTGGTGACTGGTGACTGGTGACTGGTGACTGGTGACTGGTGACTGGTGACTGGTGACTGGTGACTGGTGACTGGTGACTGGTGACTGGTGACTGGTGACTGGTGACTGGTGACTGGTGACTGGTGACTGGTGACTGGTGACTGGTGACTGGTGACTGGTGACTGGTGACTGGTGACTGGTAGGACGGCGCCTGGCCAGCAGCCGATGAGCTGAGCTTCTCGAGCGTCTCGAGCAAGTAGATGCCGCATCTACTTGCTATACCTACCAACTACAAACGCAGCCGCCGCGTCAGGGTAACGAGCTAGATGCTTATAACTTAACAAGATTTATTACCATGATTGATGCAATATGCACTTAGTAATTATCTATGCAACGTTTGATATATGTCTATTCTCTGGGGGGCCAAACATTGAAGTCTATTCGGCGCCCAAGGCTTCGCACCCATTAGGTAGGTGTGTCCAGCTTGCAACAGGTTGCATAGAATTGTACTCGCTAATTCTTGCGCATGTCAGTTGAGTTGACCACTCTCTTGTATTTGTGACAGCTGATGAAAATATGTGATGACTAGTGTCCTGACAAATATCATTTAAAATAAGATCATAAATGCATGTTCCGTCCTAAAAATAATATAAAAAAAAAAATATATATATATATATATATATATATATATATATATATATATATATATATATATATATATATATATATATATATATATATATATATATATATATTATTTTTTTTTTATTTTTTTTTTTTCGCGTATCACTAATTGAATTGCCACTTTTCCGGTTATTCCCCATTCAGTATTGCCCCATTGAATAGCCACTTTTCCGGTTATTCCCCATTCAGTATTGCCCCATTGAATAGCCACTTCCAGTAATGCCCCGTGGGACGAACACTTTTCCAGTAATGTACCATGGAATGGCCAAATGCCCCGTGGGACGAACACTGTTCCAGTAATGTACCATGGAATGGCCAAATGCCCCGTGGGACGAACACTGTTCCATTAATGCCCCATGGAATGGCCAAATGCCCCGTGGGACGAACACTGTTCCAGTAATGCCCCATGGAATGGCCAAATGCCCCGTGGGACGAACACTGTTCCAGTAATGTACCATGGGATGGCCAAATGCCCCGTGGGACGAACACTGTTCCAGTAATGCCCCATGGAATGGCCAAATGCCCCGTGGGACGAACACTTTTCCAGTAATGTACCATGGAATGGCCAAATGCCCCGTGGGACGAACACTGTTCCAGTAATGTACCATGGAATGGCCAAATGCCCCGTGGGACGAACACTGTTCCAGTAATGTACCATGGAATGGCCAAATGTCCCGTGGGACGAACACTTTTCCAGTAATGTACCATGGAATGGCCAAATGCCCCGTGGGACGAACACTGTTCCAGTAATGTACCATGGAATGGCCAAATGCCCCGTGGGACGAACACTGTTCGAGTATTGCCCCATTGTATAGCCACTTCCAGTAATGCCCCGTGGAATTGCCACTTTTCCAGTAATGCCCCATGGAATGACCATTGTCCCAGTAATGCCCCATAGAATGGCCATTGCTCCGCAGTAATGCCCCATGGGATGGCTACTGTTCCAGTAATGCCCCGTGGAATGGCCACTTTTCCAGTAATTTACCCCGGAAATTGCCACTTTTCCGGTAATTCACCGTGGAATTGGCAATTTCCCGGTATTCTCCATGGAATTGTTACTTTCCCGGACTTGCCTCATAAAATCAGGGGTGTATTTTACTTCAAGGGTCATCTGTTTTTACGCGCAGCCGACCATTTTGCCTGAACGAATTTTGCCTCCCTGAATTCGGGTGCAAGATAAACTAGAAGAACTTAATGGTTAGAGTTAATGACTATTAAGTTGAACGCCTTTTGAAACATATATTATCTTGTACCTTAAATTTCCAAGCTCAAAGCTGCTTCCGAAACCAGTGTGATTCGATTCATTCGGACTGTATAAGTTTGATCCTATTTGATCAATCTATTTTTGGTCCAATAACATAGTAACATTAATGAAGCCAACATTGTCACTTACATTTTACATTGTAGGTCAGGGAAGGACTTGGGAATTTGGATGTTTTACGTATATATTGTAATTTTAACCACCCTGCAGTTGTTATTACAGAAAGCGATCAATTGAAACTGAAATCCTGGAAGTGAACCCATTCGGCTGGGCTGAACCCAACAGTCGGCCTGTTCGTTAAAGGGGTCGCGGTGCCCCAAGGACTCACGACTCGCGAGTATCTCAGAGGACCAGAGACTCACGGCATCTCAGAGGACCAGAGACTCTCGGCATCTCAGAGGACCAGAGACTCACGGCATCTCAGAGAACCAGAGACTCACGGCATCTCAGAGGACCAGAGACTCACGGCATCTCAGAGGACCAGAGACTCACGGCATCTCAGAGGACCAGAGACTCACGAGTGTCTCAGAGGTCTATGCTGCCTCAAAGCAGTGATCCGAACCGGAACCAAAATCGGAATCAGAACCTTTATTCATAAAATTTGAGAACTAGAACCGGAATCAGAACCGTAATTAAATTTTTTATGGAACCGCAACCGAAACTGGAATCGGTATTGGGATCGGAAAAATATCGGTTCCTCTCAAATTCATAAAGGTTCCACAAACTCGAAACAGAAAAGCAAGAATTAAAAAAAAAAAAATACAACATGGGAAAAATATTACATTTCAGTCGACAGCGATGCACTGAGAGAATTCGGTGCAGAGATTGAGTGAGCAGAGGTAAACAATTTTGATAAAATTACGCAACTGTTGCCACTTCGAAGAAGTCCGCTTTCAGAAATGCGCCAGCATTAGTGATTGTGGATTGACGTGACGGACCTACAGACAGTGTGGGTGTGACATTTTGTATCAGTAAAATTTATTTATAAATCCCTAAACAAAGTTGCTTAAGACATACCAAGGCATCGACGGAAATAATAATCTTTAGCGAACCGTTAACAGTACCGTAATTTAAAAATTGGAAGGAAAACTTTAAAACGTAAATTTTTCATTCGAACCTTTATTAGAACCGTTATTTTTGTTGGAACCGATATTAAAACCTACATATTTATCCATAGAACCGGAACCGAAATCGGAACCTGAATTAATTGTTTCAAGAACCGGAACCAGAACCAGAACCGTTATTCAAAATATCATGGAACCAGAACACGAACCAGAACCGTAATTTGAAATAATTCAGAACCTGAACCGAAACCAGAACCGATATTTAAAAAAAAATCAGAACCACAATCGGAATCGGAACCATTATTGATTTCGGTTCGGATCCCTGCCTCAAAGTGATGTAAACTGTCTATGGCCATGGCAAAAGGTAGTTTCAAAGTGTTGGACCCAAGATATGTGAACAGGTTTATTCAGCCCCTAAAACCTATAACTGCATTGAAATTCTCTTTGCAGTTTTGTCACTTACAAGATTGCCTCATGGCATTTCCACTTTTCCAAGATTGCCTCATGGCATTTCCACTTTCCCAGGATTTCGTCATGGAATTGTCATTTTTCCAGTATTGACTCATTATAATGTTCAATTTTCCATGATTGCCTCGTGGAATTCCCACTGATTTATTTTCAGCTTCAATGAGATCCGACTATTCTATTTCAGCCTCATTTGGATCCCACTATTCCAGTATTGCGCCATTAAATTTGTCATTTTCCAGGATTGCTTCATATAATTGCCACATTTTTCAGTACTGCCTCATTGAGTTCCCACTATTCAACCGTATACATATTCCAGTATTCCCCCGTGGAATAGTCGCGTTTGTAGTGTGCCGCATTGTGCCACTTAGTACGGAATTGTACCGGAACAGCTCGAGACGTTTAGGCTACCCTCGCTTGTACGCCTAACTACAACTATACCGACGCTCTTGATTCACGACTTAGCTGCTAGGTGGAACTCGTGGTGGTATCACAGTAGCGGTCCGAGTGAGCAAGCGCTCCATTTGTCATCACGTAGACACTACCTCGTACTTTCGCGGCAAGAGAAATTGTTGAATTTAGGTAATCGAATACTCTCACTTACTCACCATTGAAATGTTTTCGAAAACAGGTTGGTGGAGCCTGTTATATTTTTCGCATAAAATATTGAATTAATTATTGATTTAATTCGCAGTGCTTAAATTGTTTGACTTTCATTTAAGAATCCGGATGATATTTGGTCAATCTTTAGAGACTGGTCTGAGCAGTATTGTATAGTTGGTACATCTAAAGAAATGCGAATCGGAATAAATACTCAATACATACGATGATACAATCGTGGGTATACAGCATCAAGAAATCATAATTCTAATTACTCAAAAGATCATTCATTTAGATAAGAATTGTTACATGTAACTATCAGATATTACTATTAGATATACTTGCAACTGGTGATTTATTATACCTCATAATTACGTGGTGACCAGCCTGAACAGAGTTCAAAGAGTAGTTCAAAGGAGGCCCACTCAATTATGACACCCTCATAAAATTGTTCGCCCACAACTCACGGCAAACCCTCGCTGATTATGTGCCATGTGCGTGCGAAACGAAACATATTAAGATTCGCTTAACTCTCGTTCATTTCTCCCCGACGGCCGACTTTTACGCTTGAAGGGGAACAAAAAAAGCAGAAAAAGCGCTGAAATCGTGTGGAAATGCAGCTGAAAGTTTCTCGGCATATTTACTCGTTTCCACGTGACGATGGCCATAGCTGCAAGTGCGTCTACAAAATAATTACTTGCATACACATATTCGAAACATTCGTAATACGTAACTAAAACGGTTTTTATCGTTGTAAAAAAGTAATAACGTGGAGGTGCATAATGCATTTTCACAATGATAACATCAATGATTCGTGATTACTCCTTACGACTTTATGGATATGCCTGGCCATTGTGTTTATTCAGCATAGGAGCGACTGAACGAGTCAGGCTGAACATGCATATCGAACGTCGCTGCTGTTGGCCGGTGCATGCAAGCTACCAGGGTTGCATCGATCAGGAGCAAAAAGTGATCCGTGCATAAATGTGCAGCTGGTGACTAGGCCCCGGTCTGCAGACAGGTAAACAGAGACCCCCTCCTCCTCACCGCCCCCCCCCCCCTCCCCCTTTACACAACTCTCCGCGCCACAACCCTACCCGCCAACCTGCCCCCGGTTGCTCGATATCATAGCATGACTTCTTGTGAAAACCACATAATATGAGTAAAATATGAGGAAGAAGGCTTCCTCTGTGCGCCCGTTTCATCGTATCGCACAAGAAAACATTCATTAAGAAATCGTGTGTAGATAAAATATTAAATTATATTTACATCGCGATTGTTATATATCTATATGTATCAGGCGCGTAGGAACGTTTTCATTCAGGGGGGGAGGCAAAACTAAGCTTGGACCGGCATCGAGGATGTCTGGGGGGCGGAACCCCCAGTGGCAAGGGGGTCGGTGGGGGGGGGGGGGGGGGGGGGGGTGCAGCCCCGTGCAACTTTGGAATAATCAAGTCATTTTCAAGTAAAATCTACGCGTTTCAGAAGTGTCAAGGCGTCCTTTTGTCCCCACACAGTGTTATTCATTTGGAATGCATACACTTTAAAAAAGCGAATCTTTTTCGTGGACGTATTTCGTTTTCTTATATTTATTAGGTGCTGATTGTTTCCAAATACATTAAAAGCATACTGCAAATTAAATATTAATGTCATAATTATTTACGGAATGCAATTTTTAATAATAAAACTGGACAGATCGGCCCTTTCATGAGATCCTTGACCTCAACGCTGATATCTTTCAACTGCAATCCTCGCATCCCTCATCGCTGACGTGTAAATCGCGGAGGTGTTAATGCGACCGTCCTATTCCTAACTCTATAGCGTTCATCTCCACTGCAGCAAAGAAAATATTTATTTCTGGGGCAAATCTAACCCCCCGGTTACCCCCAGGACTTGCAAGTTGGGGGGGGGGGGGGGGGGGGTGCCCCCTTACCTCCATGCCCCCCTCCCCCCACTAAGTTCCCACGCCAGTGATTTGTATCATGAATTGACTTGGTGTACCAAGAATACGTGGAACTTTTCTTTGAAGTTTTTGTTTCAGGGGAGAGAGGTTTTAACTACTCATGATTTACCCTTTACCGCGCTCAAGTAATTTATATATATATATATATATATATATATATATATATATATATATATATATATATATATATATATATATATATATATATATATATATATATATATATATATATATATATATATATATATATATATATATATATATATATATATATATATATATATATATATATATACCGGTATGGCTGAAAGTATCTTAAAACCACAAGTAAAATATAAGTTACAGAAGGTGATATGTACGAAAAAACAAACACAACAATAAAATATCATCTATCCGATTGATAATTACCCGCTATTTTCATCGTAGGTTAGTTCTTATTTAAATTGACAGTGTCAAGCTTTCGTCTAGACTAGTGTTGCTCTGGCCTTGCCATGAATAAAGTAGGTCCTGTCCTCCGACAGCTCAGACAAGTATATGTGGATCCCTAAGTCTCGTCTGCTTGGGACCCGCCTGCCGCAAGCAGCCTCCCCCCCGCCCCCCGCCCCCCACGGGCACGCAAGATTCGACGCATTCATGCGACCACTGTCACCGTGCAGATGCACTCAGGTGTACTCCCAGCGACTGGGTCGCGGTGCTAGGAAAATCCGTCTTACATGTTCTTTTGACCTTTTCCACTTTGGTGGTACACGTCAGGCTCTTTTTGTAATATCGTTCGCTCAATTTTTTGACCTGTGTACCTACTCAATGTGTCAAAGCCCCGACTTTGAGGTAAAAATTCTTCGAGAATCCAGCAGAGAATGTGTCGAAAATCACGCTCATTACTTGTTTCGCAGCTTGCACGCACTTGCATGTACCTACACTGACCTGCACAGGAAAGTTTCAATTCAGGGTCGGTAATGGTTAATATAATATTTTATTATCGGTGTTCCGGTAGCAAATGGAATCTGCCGTTTTGGAAAGTAAGTCGCTCTTTTCAGTCCACAAACATGACGGACATCGACCACAGTGTAGTCCCTCTCTCCAAAATACTTATCGCTGTGGTCTGTTGGAGAAGCTATTTAGTTCCTTCTATGTACACCTGCTGCATTTCGTGCTGAGGTATAGTAAACATCAACATTTATGTTAGCTGCAGCAGCATCTCTGCAGCGACCTTACATCGACTGTGCACAACTACGGTACAACGACAGTACCCCATGGTCACCAGTTCCGTGTGTGCTCGCGCTTTCAGGAAGACTTAGGTGCAAGCAGGCTGGGTGGCTGTCTGATATCAAGGCTAGTCAACGAGTAGAAACCGCGATGTCTGGAACCAAGTACACGTGTTTGGACCAGGGGCGGTCGGCAGCGGGCAGCGGGCAGCGCCGGCGGGTAGGCGGGCAAGGCAGCCCACGTCTCCAAAAGTCATCTTGTCGAGCAGTCGGCCCGGCGACAGGCCGATGGTAGCGTGTCAGGTCATAGGTCGCGCAGACCCATCTTAGGACCTACCAATGAATGATAATATTATATCATATGTCTCTGCAAGCTCATCTCACAAACATCACCAATAAAACTGTTGTCTGCGTCATGAAATCTTAGTGGAAAGCGATTGTCATGATGCGTTGTGTCTATCAGTATCCGGTAAATGAAGGGCGTTGCTGAATTGCTTTATTTTAAATTTTCGCATTTTTTTTCCAAGTCGTGTTAAAAAGATGATGGCTTGTAATGTGAATGTAATAAACTCACGTCAAGCAGCTTTTTATAATTGACTTATGAAAAGCCTGTCAGATAATTAAGAAGTCGCTTCTTCGATGGATTTAATCGCGTTGCAAACCGATAGTCATGTCGCAGACTTGAACATGAGGAATGAATACTTAAGCCCCTTGCCACTCGTAGAGCGTATGACGCATGATGGGCGATTTGGTTATTGCATAAGGGGAAGTCTGTACTACCTTCTAGAGTGGCAACCACCTCGAAAGCCAGCTGGACGAATGCATGCGAAAGCGAATGATGAAATCGAAACGTGTGGGTCAACCCATCATCCCCCTGGCCCCGTCGACTACGCTGGACAAACGATAAGCTAGCCGTCGCAACTCGCAACTTCGGTCAAGACTCAAGATCATTGACCATCGCCGACATTGCAAGAGAATTTGCCTTCCATGATAGCGTACTACCAAAGATGAATGAGGTGTACTACAAAGCAATGTATACCATTTTGGTCGAATTTAAATGCCGCTCTGCTTTGCTTGGTACACGTGCCAAAATCATACCCAGATAAGATAAGAAGACATTGAAATAAATATTGACTATGTCAATATGTAAACAAAGTTACTTGTGAAGTTTACTTTGCTTTTTAAACTGAAACTTTAAGCAGCTATACGTTTACTATAAAATTGCTCTAGGTTTGTGCATGTAAATATCGCTGGCAGCTAATGTAATCCATGTGTTTTGTGGGGTTTTGTGGGGTTTTGTGGGGTTTTGTGGGGTTTTGTGGGGTTTTGTGGGGTGTATTAGGAGCGTACGGAATATCACGAAGAGTACGTTTTCTTCTTTATTTACATTACAAAAAGAAAGTATTGAGAAAACAAGTTATATAAAAAATACCCTCTACCATTTCATTCATAAGAAACAATATCATACGATTACAATTTACATTTTAAGTTAGAAATAGATCAAAATATAAACTAGGGTTTCAATATTTTGAGGATTACCGTATATTGAAATCAGTGAATAGCATAATAGTTATGTAGGTACAAAACGAATTTGCTTTCTTCGGATAAAATAATTTGAAAGTGTTCAAAGCCTCGTCTCGAGCAACCGAAACAAAATTTGAAAACAATTGCAAATATTTTATTATTATGTACACAAATTAGCCTCCCAAAAGTGTTGTCCATTCCGGGAGTATGGTACCATACCCCCCTGGGGACATTCAATTCTCACCCTGTATGCAAATTACTTCTCCCAAATTTAATGGCCATTTAGCTCAGCGGTTAGAGCACCAGCCGCGAAAGTTGGGGACCCGGGTTCAAATCCCGGAATGGACAACACTTTTGGGAGGCTAATTTGTGTACATAATAATAAAATGAATAGCCAATTACGAGCTTTCGTAATTTAAATAAGATTAAAAGAGAATTGCAAATATATTTGAAAAAGACACTTGGACAATAAACACACAAAGTTAAGAACTACAATCACAATATTTTCAATCAAATAACATCATTATTAGATAAAATGTATCACAAATTGGTAGTGAGTTTCATTTCATTTCCAAGCCAAAGTATAAGAAGAACTCGTTCCCTGGGATCACACAATTGCAGTGGCTGACAAAGCTGCAAGCTGCAACCAAATGCTTGCTAAACACACTAAAGCTGCATTTACTGCTGCAGCCAATTGATTGTATAGACATGTACGCAAGCTGCAAGCAGTTGATCACTACTCTAGCTGCTTGCTGCTCGCCTCATCGCCTAGTATCCATCAATTAGATTTCAACTTGAAAATATAAGCAGAAGCACACTCTATAGATCCACTGATTAATTCGTCAGCAATTACAGTTTTACATGTTCACTCTGAAAAGGCGCCCAAAAATAAATTAAATAACAACATTTTATACAACGACGACATCCAGGATAATATTGATTTATTCGCACAAATTTGAGATCCAAGTAGTTTTAGGTGTGCAAAAATTGCAAATCCTGGATGATCGTCCAAATCTGGCTATCTATAAACATCGTATAGGAGATTGATACAGTATCAACCACCCTAGGCAAAATTCCCATTCATGCATCACTTTTTTTTGGTCAATTTACCATCAATGAATAAAGCATGTTATATTACTAGGAACAACCTCTAGATTTGACACCTTTCACTACCACACAAATAGTTCATTTTCGGATAATACCCATCACCTAAAGTGTAATTGTTCACCAACGAGATCGCATCTGGGCTGCACATGTTAGTCACAGTAGCCCAGCAACACTTGCCGACGTGCGCTAGATGCCACGAGCACTGCACATGCAATCTGCACTATGCACTAGCAACGCAATTGCTCTCTGTGCTCGCCTGCACAACATTTAATCGAGTCGATCGAGTCGATCATAGTTGCAGATTCACGAGATCAAGAATGTTGCGCGGCACGCCTCGCGAATGGGCAGGTGGCGAACAGGAGCTGAAATCAGCTGCTGTGCCAAAGGAGCAGTCAGTTTCGCGTCTCCGTGCGCAGTCCACCTGTTTCACCCACTTTGCTCATCAACGCACAATATAATATCGCACCCTAAGTATCCCGAAATCTCGCAGGGGGGGGGGGGGGGGGTGAGAGGCGGCAGCGTCGTTTTCTTTGTCGTCGTCGTCGTCGTCGTCATCGTCGTCATCGTATAGTCGTCGCCGATAGTTCTTAATTCTCTTCTCGTGCGTCCATTCTTCGGCTGAGAAACGTTTGCTTCAATTCCGTAGCTTGCAATATACTACACGGCTCCTACGTTTTTCCTGTGCTAGGCCTCGTTTCACATTCATACATAAATATAAATATAAATATAAATATAAATATATATATATATATACATATGTGTGTGTGTTTAATGGCGATTTTAAAAATTTCATAATTATTTTCATTGCAAATCAAATTATAGATGCATTAGTGATAAGTGATACAGAAACCTATTATCATTGAAAGTAAAATAGGTGCTACCACAACTGTAACACTCAAATTAACTACTTCAATAAAAATACCTATGCATCTTAAAGGCCCTATCTCATCTACTGACAAGATATGCTCAGATTAAAGATTTTTACTTTTTGTAACCCATGGCAGAAACAAAAAAAAACTTTTTCTCAGGCCTCAAACTGAATATATGTGGAGCCCTATATGACGTCATCGTGGGCTCTGGGGTTAGTTTTTTGGCCGTAATAACCTTCCTTTACCAGCGATTTGCTTCAAACTTTCGGTAGTGACATTCGTACAGCGTTAAGTTCGAAATATTAAAATTTGGAATCGATATTACATTTTTTTATTTTTATTGGAAAGATTATACAAAACGGCAATTGGTGGACTAAAATAATTTTTAATTTTTATTTCTTCTGTATTAGTTATAAAAAAGCAAAATTCTTTCATCTGAGCACAACTTGTGTGAAGGTGAGAGAATTCCTTTAATAATAATGATCGTCAAAAAAAGTAAAAATAACTAACGATATAGTAGTGTTGGTAGTAGCAACAATGAACATCGATGTAAATTAAAACTTAACTGCGAGTTGTTTTGTGAATTGTGATCCATATTCATTATTTCTACTAGCTAAGAAATATACATTTCAGTCATCTTTTCAAGAATTTCTAGAGTTTCTTCCGTGAAAGATACACGATAGTTTTATAAAACAATGTTTCTTTAGAGGCACAAGCACATCTATGAACCATCTACATATCGCCTAGTACTTATACAGTAATCTTCCGATCGAATTATGCTACAAGCAATCTTCAACGCAAACGATCTAGCAGGTACCAACATTTAGCAACGGAGAGAAAGTGACAACGAAGCGGTGACAGCCGTAATCAATGTCTCTACCAACGCTAATCAGTGCTCAGTACTCATAGCCCAACCCCGCACAAACACACCAGCCTAATCCGTCATGAAAAATAACGAAAACTCTTTTCTATCTATTACTCCGGAGATAATCTCAATTTAATTAAGCATTTCCTTCTTTTGTATTGATGAGATTCCATCTACTACAGTAAAAATGAGGTGTCCTCAACGGCAGAGCGGTGGCGGGGGCACTCGTGCAAGATCGGGATGTCGTTTGGCGATGTGCTCTTTTATATTAGTGGGCAATTAATCTAACTTCTCTTCGAAAGACAGTACATTCGCGTGTACTCCGTTCACGAGTGCATTAAGATGTTGAACACAAAGTGGCGTTGCTTAAAGCCGGCTGAACTTTGAGCCCTTGTGTCGCGTGGCGCGTGGCACGTGGCACGTGGAAAGTTACTCGTTGCTGGGCTCCGACTGCCCACCACCCAAGTGCCGTAGCGAGCTGTCCACGTGGTCAGACCGCACGTGGGCTGCTCGCGTGTGCAGTTTAGGTATCTTGTGAGGAGCAATAATGTGACTCAAATGGTGACAACATGTTCCATTTAAGCTGCTAGCTAGCTATACGTAGGTACATATTGCTGCCGCGAGATCCCCGGTCGTTAGTCCCTCAACACCGTGACTGTTTTGCCGTTCTAATTTCAACCGACTTAACACAGCCGAACAATATTCATTGTCTACGTACGCTCAAAAATAATATTGTTCTGAGATTAATTAATGGTCGAAATACTAATGCACATTCATTTCTCTTTACTCAATGAGCAAAAATTTGACTCATACGCATGGCTTTCCAATTCGAATAAAAGTCTAATTAAAAAATATCTCTTATTGAAAGATAGCAAACATCTTTCGCGTCTTACTAGTAAAAAAAAAAATCAAATATCTTTCATTACAATTTACAATCGTAATATGCTTTTAAGATGAGCTTTCCTACAATATCATCATTTGGACTTATACATATTATTATCACTGGGGGCTTATAAATAACTTATGACTATTATATTGAAACGTTACTGTCCCACGAGCTGGCCTGGCAGTAGATTGTGGCAAGTGGCTTGCTCGCTTGGACGAGTGGGCACTGCGGACACACTCGCCGCTTGCTCATTTCTCACTCCACGCTGCTTTTAACAACAACAACAACAACAACAACAACATCAACATCAACAACATCAACAACATCAACAACAACATCAACCACCACAGCAATTTCGCGACACTCCGTCCATTGTTCGAATTAATAAATTATAGTTTATAACGCAATTGAACTCATTTTACGAACAACCACATCGGTCGACCACCATCCCTGGTAAAAGTCCATAGATGATGTTAAACTCGTTATCAAAATAGAGCATAGATATTGCCGACATTTTGCGGGGCGCGCAGCACGGGCCCGCAGTGCCGGCGGGGTTTGCGAGGTGCACGATGTGTGTGTGGGGGTACTTCTGCAGAAACACGTATGGGCACTCGCCGCTGCAGTAGTTGGCTTCGTACTTCTTCGGAGCGATGATCCAGTCCCAACCAAAGTCTTCGAAGTCCACCGTCAGGGGATATCGACAGCAGCGGGACTCTTCGGAAGACTCGTCGCAGTTGAGACCGATGGTGCGTTTGGTGCGCTGCTTCCGCCCGTCGGTGGTGCTCACCTCGATGAAAGGAGTCTAAACACACGAGAAGAACGGGTGAACGGGTGAACGGGTGAACGGGTGAACGGGTGCACAGGTGAACGGGTGAACGGGTGAACGGGTGAACGGGTGAACGCGTGAACGGGAGAACGGTTGAACGGGTGAGCGGGTGAGCGGGCGAACGGTTGAACGGTTGAATGCGTGAACGGGGGACGGCGGCGGCGGCGGCGGCGGCGGCGGCGGCGGCGGTAGGATCTGGACGGGCGCGTGGACCCAATAATAACAAAGTAGGCAGTGCGACTGCTGGGTTCGCCCGTTACTCCTCTCACAAGTGACAAGGAACCTGGCTGGCTATAATCAGGCTCTCGGTGAACCTGGATGAAAATCAAGAATGTCTTGCAGCTGAGAATTGAACAAGCCGAAGAGTTAGAAAATGTTGCCGATTTCGCCAGAAACTCTCTAAACTGTCCTACTAACAGCTTGCGAAAATAAATTGCTAATTTACTCTTGATGGATTCACGTTCCTTCGCCACCCCTCCGCCTACCCCACCCACTCCCTCTCCCCTCAACACCAGAACAATAAAAAGCGTGTGTATGATACCAATTTTTTGCGCCACTGCTGAGCAGTAAATTTAGGCAGATGTTCCCAAAACACTGACACGTCATACTGGCACTGTGCATTCCCTTCCCCACTCCTGACGATTCCGGGACGCGACATTACATACCCTAACCTGCTGCAACTATTACGTTTTATTAACGCATTTCATGGGTTTCTAAAGCAACTCTGGTGCGCTCGATCGTGTAGAATGACTCAATGAGACAATTCTAATGGCACATGTTGACTTGGAAGTTGGAACCAAAAAAGACCAGCAAAGGATCAAACAAAATAATATGTATTTCTGCCAAAATGTTTAAGATAAATCTTGCCCAGCATACGCCTGTCGTTGTGCCGTGTTTGGCGAATGTCAAGTAATCGACAAAATTATTTTCATCCATGACCTGCGCTCGGTCTTTTACTTCCCGAGCAAATTTCCCGAACAAATGTCAGCAAAACGCTGACGGTGTCAGATGACGATAGCTTTGGATGTTTTGCTGCCACCAGGGTACCAACTCGCACAGCAAAATACGCAAAGATGCGACTCGTGATCTGCTAAATTTCTGCGAAAAATGTGAGCGCATTTTTGTAAGAATTGCAGCAGGTTAGGGTATGTAACGTCGCTTCCGGCGAGACGGTATCATGTACTGATTGCAATTTTGCAACAATGAGCTAGTGAGTGAGTGCCTCTGCCGGCGGCGACGGCGGTGGCGGTGGCGACGACGAGGATCCTGCTGGCTACGGGATTGCAACCAGTCGTTTCGCTTTTATTAGCAAATAGCACGTTCTCAATTAGCACATTTAGCTGGAGCTGCTGGTTCCCTTCTTTGCGATTTGGCTACACGTGTCGTGAATGCTAGGCCAGACGATGACCAACAAAAAGCACCCTGTTCTTCGAGCACTCTGCTCCATTGTTTTGCGGACACGAGGTACACAGGTACACAGGTATACAAAACATCGAATGTAATTATTGCATTTCAATTGGCTGTAACGAATCGCTTCTGCCAGCAACTCTTACAATTTGTAAATTTCAGATACCATTTGAAAATTGCACATTTATTAACATTAATAAGCAAACAGCGTATTCTGCACAAGTGTGCTAGCTCACGTGGACCTAACGGAATCACAGTTCGAGTTTCTTATTCCAAATTGGTGCAAATTTATTTGTTTCCTTCCAAGATTAACACAGACAGCCTCCTTGATCCTTGCGCCCCAAAATCCTTCAATCTCACTCTCAGTCTCAAACAGGGATATTCTACGGCTAGCTAATATTAGCTTTTTTGACCTTACCCTTGCTCCCCAATCTGGGTCTCGCGCTGTAGCCATCAACTGTCTTCCTTTGGCGTCGGTCACCTCTATCGTGATGCCAAGGTTCTGTCGCGGATACTTGAACCATTCGTTGATCAAATAAGTGATGTTGATGCTGATCCAGCCTCCAGGACCCACGGGTCGATGCCTCTTCTCGTCTCTCAGTTTCGCGTACCGCAAATCTGAGTCGGGTGAAACTACTCTGCATATCGTGACATTCAACGGTATCCGCTTCGTGTCGTCTTCTTCCGACGCCGACGTCGACGACGATGACGACGACGATGACGATGACGACGACGACGACGACGACGACGAAGATGACGATGAGGAGGAGGAGGAAGACGACGACGAGCTTGAGGAGTGCGGTAATTCGTAGTCTGTCCCGCGGACGTATACCCAAAGAAGGGCGTCCAACACTTTGTCATGGGTGACCTTTTCCGAGAAGGCGAAGTATTGGATATCTTGTCCTCTGTTGCCAGCATGCCTCATCTTGGGAGCTGCAAACAACAAAAAAAGATTGTTTTTAATATTTGGTTTTTGGTTTTTAGTACCAGGTTATTCATGTCGATGTCGTTACTGGTGTTGGTTGTAGCTTCTCAAACCTCGGTACCTCAACTTCATTTCGACGCAAGAAGGATATGGTTGTGCACGCAAGAAACACTTCTGCTCGTAAGGGGGTGGAGAGTTGAAAACGGCCAATATGTGCTTTTGTCTACCTCTACTCTCGAGGATTGGGATCTAGGATTGACAAGTTCTAGCTCTATATCAGCAGCTGGTCGTCTGTAAGGAAGATGCAAGCCTCGTCACTTTCTGCAGATGAAATGTACTTTATAAATAACAAGTATGAGACTGACTGTTAAGCTGGAAAATTATGAAAGCAGTAATGTCTAACGTGAGTTAGAGATTGAGCCGATTCGGGAAAGCCCGCATTGTTCGTGAGTTATAAGGAGGGGGAGGGGGGGGGGGGAGGGGGCTGGGAAATCTTGGGCGGCCACGTGGCGGACGTGAGAGCGGTTCATGCCAGCGGCAGCGAATCTGATCCCAGCTCCCGGAGCTCTGTGCTCGGCAAAGCGTGCGCTGAAAACGGCTCGCGGTATACGAACCCGGACCTCTGGCCGGATTCCGCAACGACCACCTCCCTCTCCGTATCACAACAAAAAAGAAATACTCGTGAACAAACACAACAAAATGTGTCTATTTAAATACGATGATGAGGTATTTAAGAGAAGAAAAATGTGCGATATTGGGTACGTCTTCCAGTAGGTAAGTTTACCTGCAACGATCGACCTTGGGTCATATCTAAGTATGCATCATGTATTTGGCTTGGGCTTCAAACAAGTAGAATATCTGTAGGCAATGTTGATGCAGCCAATCCTCGTAACCAATAGTGCTAATATTGACAGAAATGATACTTTTACGAAGAACCAACAGTTTGGCAGAAAGATTATTGCTTACTGATGTAGAGCTGTATGGCAAATGTGGTTTGACACCTATATGGCTAAAGATGTAATTAAAAAAAGAGTCCAATGTTCAATCTAGCGTGTTATTATCGGGTGCATTTGTTTGAAAGCATTATACCGGCGACGGAATGCGTATCGTGTAGCTGCGACGGTGTGGTAGGCTAGCTCGAGTAGCCTTGATCTCCAAAATGACGTACCAAATGATTGCGCTTTTGAGTAAAGGAGCTGCCGCACGCATCCAGATGACGTTTCAACTTTCAAATTTTCAACCGCCTGCTCCGCGCGTGGCTCCGCGCCAATTTGATGTTCGAGAACGGCAATTACAAGGTACGGAAGATCGAAGTTTTCATCACTTTTTTTCTTAGTTTATCGTTTACCGTCGATGCCTATGCTGGAATAAAACTTTCGAGATTGAATTACGCGTCGAGCTTTCAAGATGAAAAAAAAAATTAATAATAATCATATATAGAATAATAATAATAATAATTATAATTATAATTATTATTATTATATATATATATATATATATATATATATATATATATATATATATATATATATATATATATATATATATATATATATATATATATATATATATATATATATATATATATATATATATATATATATATATATATATATAATGTTCTTAATTTCCTTGTAATAAAAGACACATTTAAAAACCCAATAGACATTTCTGTAGAACAACCTTTTTTTGCATTTTTCAAATAGCGAAATGCGTCATAAAATCAATGTTGGCCTTATTAATTGCAATTGTAATCGTTCCTGCGAAAAAGGGAAGGTGGCAGCCATGCGGGAACTCGCGACCGGTGTGCCCCCAGTCCCCACTCGGCGTTTGCAATAGGGGGCGGGGGAGGGGGGGGGGGGGGGGTTAGGTGAGGCACATTGGTGCATGGTGGACTGAGGGCTCGTTCAATGAATTCACTCAGTGATAAGAACAAGCATTGAGGAAGTTCAGGGCCAGCACGTCGACGCAAGGACGTAGTGCGCTCGGCCCACACTCACGCACTAAATGTGACACGCAGATTTAGTCGATATTCGTTGCAGCACGTGTACATAATTATTGTACCTAGATACATTTAAGGTCCTTGACAGCAAAAACAGATTTAATGATAGTTACTTTTTTTTGCGAAAAACACGAAGACTCGTACGCGTGTAGGTAGGTGTACGCTCGATGTCCCGAGCTTGACGAGATGTAGGTCAACGTGTGTCTGCATCTGAATGATGCATCTAAAGCAAACGGATCGGCGCGATGTTCGCGGATTTGGGTACTGTGATCTGAGCAGCCAAACATGCCCAATCGCAACAACCAATCGTGACTAATAGCTGGCATTGAAATTCGCGAATTATTCGGCTCGGTGGACCGCGCGTGTTAATCTGTTCGATTGACCAAGTTTGCAGGCATTTCATTTTGCTGTTTTTAACGCTGAAGGAAATAGTGCAAACTCATGTAATATTTCGAGTCAATTCAAGAACCTGTTTCGTGTTGATTCAAGATTAATAATAATTGATGCTACTGTATTTGTTAGTGCTTGTCACTGCAAGTGATGCACGTACACAGTAAGCAGAAGCATATATCGGGAGAAAAATAAGAGTATCGGTACTTTAAACATTGCGAACACAAGTTATCAGAATGTGTTTGCATTTATAAAATCGTTACTGCCCTGCACTTTTACCTCGACTTAATTGTTTGTTCGTTGATTAGCCTGAATCAAATTTGTTTGTTTCGAGCTGCATAATAGAACAATAATAACATGTTTTAAATTTATTGTCAGAACGATAATATGATATAGTAACCAAGTAGGTATATAAGTTGGAATAACAATAAAAATAAGACGAAGATGCTTTGTAAGGTTGAGATATATTGAATGAAGGCGTTTAAAAATGCTTTCGCTAATAGATTTCGATTTAAAAACCGATGTTACGAAGCCTGTATGAACATCATATTATCGTGCAGTGTTGTCCAAATGATGCCATAGAAACAACGAAAGAATATCGAAGTATTCATTGATTTTTATTGTTCTTGCATTAATTTAACCATAAGATTGTTTTATTAATGCTATTATAATACTTGCTGCTTGCTGGACTTAGATAACATAATCAGAATTATTTGACCCCAAAAAATATGTGTCAATCCGTTCAAGATCAAGTGCAGCACAACTGCATGTATCTGAATGATATATATATATATATATGTAAATATATTATATTATTATTAATGTCATTATCATAACATTATTAAGGGGTTTGAAAACAAATATCTATAGGAATGTACATATTAATATTCTACCCTTCAAATTGCAATTGCATCAATGTGAAAGACAAATTTGCCGCCTGCTGAAACAATAAATTGCTGAATTGATAAGTGCACTTAAAACCCAGAATAAAGTTCGTAGTCCAGTGCGTCATCTAGTTATATATAATATATGTAGTACATATTATAAATAATTATGTTTATCGGAATAAGTGCAATAATACACTCTGGGTGTCACTGAAGTTATCGGCAAAGAAATATTACATGTTTCATCGATATGCTTGATCAAGAAAGGCGGCAAATGAGAACATAAGTTTTATTGACGCCTATCAAGTTATTGTTACAACTTACAACAATGTAAGAAAATACGTCACGTGACCTATTCTTGTCCTAAAGGGTACTCAATCTCCATCGCGGGTATTGCAAGCGCTGATCACGACGGCGGACGGACAGTGGATGACGGATTGTGCATCGAACGACCGATCGTGAACCGAGGCGGTGTTCACATGACGAATCCTATGCGCAGGAAGGCTTCTAGGAGATCCTGTTAGGAAGTTCGGTGGGCACGACCGCCCGCTTTGTTGCTGCTCCTTTCTCAAGAGCACGAGAGCTTGGGCACACGTAGGGATATACCTATATAGCTTTTGGGTTTTCCAAACTCGTAAAACATAATGAGAAGGTTTTTTTGGGGCTATCTCCTACAGCCGCAACAGAACGAGCGATCAAATTACCCGTAATAATACACCTAGGACAAAAAACCATAGTTATTTTTTTATTGACAGTATAGTGTTATTTTGTTTTAGAAGTAGCCCCGGGTTACAATAGAGGAAACTGAGGCTACTTGTAAGTTGTGATTTCCATTACCATAACAGCTGATAATTGATCATTATCTGTCAAAGTGTAATGTTGATCATTTTTATCAGTCAGAGCATTTTGCGCTTTGATTTTCGCGAATCAGTAACTATTGTAGATAAGAAACCTGCCAACAGTAATACATCTAGACACGTGTCATTTGGCAAATAAATACCATTCGAAGCATCAGTACAGTCGCACAGTAAAGCGTAGCGCATGCATATGCTATAATCGCCAGTCCGGCCTATATTTCCGGGTCACCACTGGAGATTGCTAAAGGCTGTAGTATAATATATGGTACCCACTGCCCAGCATTACAATGCTACGTTCATGTCAGCTCCTAACAACTATAGCCACCAATATGAGCATGCAACCCTACTGCATGTGCAAGAGAGCCAGAAGCATGCGTCGCGCCGAGTGCATTCTACGGCGATGCATCGAGCACGCACTATGGCATCGATTGCTCGTCGCCACGCGGCCTGGTGCTCGCCGACGGCGCACTAGCAGCGCCGGCTGCAGCTAGATGCATCTATTTGAGAAGTGCACCAAATGTTGTAAAAGTGCATGAAAGGCAATGCCCTTAACATGCTAACTAAACGCACTTAACCTGTGGCCTGAATTAATATATAGTGCACGCAGGCTCTGTCTGCATCGGCTGCATCTCTCACGGCAATCTGGTCGGGTCACAGATCAAAATGCACCTTACAGTGTACACACATGCACTCAGCCTCTTTGATAATGCGTATCTAGCTGCATTACATGTCAAATCGCATTTTTCACGGGCTCCTGGCTATAAATATTCAACTGTCAACTCGTAAACAGCTGTCGAATTTAGATTTCGTTACGGCTCAAACATTGACCAACTCGGACTTGATGTTTGTGACCCATCTTTTGCGCGTAAAAATATTGCTCTACTAAATAATGTATATTATATCTTTTTCAATAATGAACCAAAAATTAGCTGAGGTCATGTCTCTGATTGCAAGTTTTCTTATCGGGAGTACGAGGGAAAGACGGAGGATGTGATGGGACGGTGATGCAATTAAAGCACTGCATCCTATACAGTACATTCTAGCAATCCATTTCAGTTGTAAATAAGTTAAGATTTTATTAATACCGTTTAAGCAGCGCAGAAGTGCAAGTGGATACTGCTTAAAGTGAAAGCTTTCTTTCATTGTAATGCATCGATAATGTTTTTGATCGATGTGGTATGTCCAAGACATGTCACACTCGCCGCAAAGAGTGACTAGTATAGAAATGAGCGCTACTTAAATCTCGTCTGTTCCATCAATTGGAACTCCTCTGTCGGAGGAAGGTCACTTACCCAAATTGAATTTTTAGATAAAGTTATGGGCGCAAATAATTCGTACTGTGTTACGATTCAAAATGTTGTCCAAATTGCTATCGCTTTCAACTTCACATGTCCCAATACCTGAAACTTATCCCACGATAGTGACACATTTGTCTGGTTTTGGATGAAGATTAAAGCAAAATATAAAGCCAAAGTAATATTGATAAACATGAAAAACGAGCGACAGAGTAAAATGATCATACTGTCGCATTTCCCTTTACATTTTCAACTAAATGTATAGTAGATGACGTATATTGTATTTTTGCGCATTGCATACATAATATATTCCATCGTCCCGAATTTCCAAATGTTTTTCAGTCGTTTTATCCAACTGCAAACAACATTCTACAGATAAAATCCCATATCCCTTACTTGGTGAAATTTGATCACGAGCGTCCCGAGTGCAAAATGCACATGACTTGTGAAAATGCAACACATATTTGTTATAGGCACAGAACTGGTAAACTATCCGTGCACACAAGTAACTGATAACGTACATACATCGTATTATATATGTCAATGAAAATCTTGTGCTAACCTTTTGGCGAGGGCCAAGGGTAGGGGTCGATTATAGGCAAACGTAGAATGAATCCGATATATGCGGAGCCTGTGCTGGCTGTGCCTGTGCCTGTGCCTGTGCTGTCTGTGCCTGTGCCTGTGCCTGTGCCTGTGCCGGTGCCTGATGCCTGATGCCTGTGCCTGTGCCTGTGCTTGTGCTTGTGCCTGTGCCTGTGCTTGTGCCTGTGCCTGTGGCTGTGCCTGTGCCTGATGCCTGTGCCTGTGCCTGTGCCTGTGCCTGATGCCTGTGCCTGTGCCTGTGCCTGATGCCTGTGCCTGTGCCTGTGCCTGTGCCTGTGCCTGATGCCTGTGCCTGTGCCTGTGCCTGTGCCTGTGCCTGTGCCTGTGCCTGTGCCTGTTCCTGTGCCTGTGCCCGTGCCTGTGCCTCTGCCTGTGCCTGTTCCTGTGCCTGTGCCTGAGCCCGTGCCTGTGCCTCTGCCTGTGCCTGTGCCTGTGCCTGTGCCTGTGCCTGTGCCTGTGCCCGTGCCCGTGCCCGTGCCCGTGCCTGTGCCTGTGCCTGTGCCTGTGCCTGTGCCTGTGCCTGTGCCCGTGCCTGTGCCCGTGCCTGTGCCTGTGCCTGCGCCTGTGCCTGTGCTACCACGGTGCATATTATGCAATGCGCGGTCGGCGAAACATATCGATGCGATGCACCAGCGTCGGCACCGGCAGCTTATTCCAAGGGAGCAGGGAGCACTGCAAGGCAGGCATGGCAGGCATGGCAGGCATGGCAGGCATGGCAGACATGGCAGGCATGGCAGGCATGGCAGGCATGGCAGGCATTGCAGGGCCGGAAGGAACCGCGGCAGACACTGAAGCCATACGATTCTCTTCCGTCGCCCCGTCCCCTGTTTACGGCGTAATTCTGTTGCAGTCTGACAGGCCGCGCATACACAGATCAGAACAACACAATCTATATCCAGCTCGGCTTTCAATTGTTAACTATTTATAGGATGGTTTCTAAATGTATTGCTAGGATCAGATTTTAATCAGGATCTTATAAATGGCTGAAGTCTGGTTGGGAATCGTTATTTGCCAATCAAATATGTTATCGAAGCTCTACTGATACCCGAAATCTTTCCCACCATTGCTAATTCGATATAACATAAAACTGCTCTAAATAAAATACAAATCTGTACTTGGTTATTACAGATTTTTTTTGCTGTAAAAATAGCGAACTACTTTCCCGCGATCCGCAACCGATTTCAGTGCAATAAGGGTGTTATGTGGGTGCATCCATCACACAAAGCTATGTACTCGGCATTGCACAAAGGCACAGGACAAAGGCAAGGCATGGCCGCGAATGTTTCTCTCCCGTTCACCTGCCTGGACTCAGGACAACAATCATTCCTGACTGGTCAGCGGGAGAGCCTAGCTCGCGGGTGCAGAATGCAGGGTGCAGGGTGCAGGGTGCAGGGTGCAGAATGCAGGGTGCAGGGTGCAGGGTGCAGGGTGCAAGGTTCAGGGTGCAGGGTCTTCTTGATCATGTCGCTTGAAACATGTCTCCTTGAATAACATTTGAGGGTGCTGGTGCGAGTGAAGGGTGCAAGGTTTAACTATTTAAGAGGTACGCCGTACGGTTGCTGACTGGTTGAATGGTGGCCCAGGATGAAGGGGTCCAGGGTTCGTGCCAGGATCCATTGCTGACAATCCGTCTGATATAGTGATCATTTAAGCAAGCCTGCCTTGAGATTGCTATATTATGTCTCTAAAATGCTTTGCTACCGACATGTCAAATAACTTGTAAATTGTATCTTTCCGTAATTTTTTAATGCCGGATGGCAGTGAAATCGCAGGTGATGGATCTCAGGTGATCGACGCACTGATCGCGGAGCTTTTGTTTTAGTGCGTTAAAGGTGTAGCGTTTTATCAATACTAATATATAATTATATTGGAGCCAAATCGTGAGTAAAGCGGGCTGAACATACAAGTGCCAGTGTCAGATGATATAGGTACACAAGTCGCGGATGGTGCTAGGCTGGCAACGTGCTCGCTGCTCAACTTGTCGTCTGGGCGGCCTGCCGGGTAGTCGGGACTCTGATTGCCTCCGAACTAGATTAATTGCAGAAATAATACCGTGGTACGCGAATGTTAATCGATTGGAAAGCAGTTCATGGTTTGGGGCTCCTCTTCTTTAAGATTGTCCCATGATGCTTGTAGGGACTGTGCTGGGCTCATATTATCTCGCGAGTTGGCTTGGAAAGGAATTACGAACGATGATCGAGCTACAACAGGTGCCAATGATATCCCATCAAATAATTGCGAGCTACGGAATGAGTTACGGCTAAAGGGTACGATCGTAAGATGCGGCCCAAGGGCCGGGGCGACCGGGGTGAGATTTCGGGAAACCGAAGCTAGACAAATGCCTGTGGGCTCGCTTGCCTCTCCCAGTTCTTTACCTCTCCTCACGCTATAACACTAACGCTTGCAGCGTTTCTGATGGAGCCAAACTATTTCTTATGCTATTCTAATAACTGCACTTACGTGTACGTGGGAATGCGATCACTCGCTCGGTTTTGGCGTGGTAGTCGTCCTCCTCATCCAGAACCATGGGTCCGGTCTTAAAGTGCGTCGGAGAAACAGATGGGTCGTCCCCTTGCATGCCGTGCGTGTTCGCCACAGTGCTTCCGATCGGGTACATCTGAAGGAGGTGAAGCATTTTCTCTGGCATCGAGCGGCCAGTTATATTTGGCGCCTGTTTCATCCCCAATTTACTAAGGATCTGTTCTTTAATTGCTTCTAAACTCAAGTTTCTCAGTTCTTCTCGGATCATGCATGATTGACAGCCGGTGGGCTGGGTCGTGTACTCTTTGTTTTCATTTAATTGCTCTTCGGTGCTGTATGAATGGACACTTCTATTTGAATTAATTAGATCTAATGAAGAAATAGTACTAGCATGTATATTGTGATGTTCACTATTAGTATTTGCGACCGCATAAGGGATAGTACAGTAGAAGACGCACACGATTGCGATAAATGACATAGCACATGTGTCGCCCCCGCCGCCCCCACCGCCCCCGCCCCCGCCGCCGCCACCGCCGCAAAGCCGATAGTTTTTATTTCTTAGTACAAGAAATCTTGTTTTGGTTTTGATATCGCGAGCGTTTCGGCGTGGTTGGTCTTTGGCCATGACGATGTGGATTGGACGGAATTCAAGTAACGACTGCCGAATGCTTGGTGCTGACGAACATGGTTAACTAAGGTTAGGTTATGCTTAACTTGTGTTAGGCGGTCGTGGGCCCGAATGTGGCCGAGCAGTGACGAAGCGTGGCAGCAGCGAGCGCTGCACCTTCATCGCTCTTGTCCAACACCTTAAATAAGGTGTTTTCAGGTTACACGCCCGCCCCCCGCTTCCCCCTTCCCCGCCCCCCTCTCCCCTCCCCCTGCATGCCCCCGCCCCGAAGTGCACGCGTATGGCAGGCTAGGTCCCGACCGGCGGCTGGCGACTCCTAGGCACCCCCAAAATGCACGGACGCCCGACCAAAACTGGCCGATTGATCCCGGCACCCTCTTGTCCTGACTCCCTGACTGCAGCTAGTACCAACCGGGATATCAGCACTCTTCCCTCGGCCACGGCCGACACAGACTTATACCCATCCTCATCTCCGTCGCTGCAAGCAGCGTACGGTTACCTGAACCACCCTGTAAAGAAGGCCAGCAAGCTCTTTCCCGCAGATAAACGTACCAAGGTACGATTCACTGAAAATACCGTATATGTGTCTAGAAATATTACATGCCAAATAATTTTACATAATATTTGAGATAATATCGGCATGTGAGTCGGTGGTATTGAATCAAGATAGGGAAGCGTGTATGTCGCGTGACCGGCGGCCGGCGTCGCTGGCGTCGCGGGCGTCGCCCGTGCCTGTCGGGGTCTGCCTGTGGGGTACCATTGCCTCTGCGGGTGGTGGTACAATCTATCACATAGATGGACGATCTGTGCAGTGAAGACGTCCGTCTAGGCCCGACCCGGTCCGGTCCGGTCCGGTCCGGTCAGGAGCCGCTGACCATGCAATTGCTTTTATAGCTGTGCAATTTTATAACGTGTAATTAAGTAGTTACGTGCAATTATGCGTAACCATGGTTATTTTCTGACCCGCTGCCCCGGAATAAACACTTGGATACGCGAGAAGTAGCCCATGTTTTTTGCAATCAGAAATCTTGATGTAAATAAGAACCTTTTGCATCGTGTGCAGACGTGACTTAAATGCGTTGTTTCATGTTGATAAGTTTTTCCTATTATATATCGTTAATCGTTTATAGGGAAAAATATAAAAATAGATTTTCGGATGGGTGTATCCACGATCGCATGGGCTGTGGCTGCGGCTGCGGCTGCGGCTGCGGCAAAACGCTGCGAGCGGTTTTTATTGGGCAGCCCGAGTGCTACAGAAGGCTGCAAGCACTTGCTGAAATTGCACTGAAAATTGCAAGCCAAATTCCACTCAAAATTGCACCCGAAATTATATCTCCCCGTTCGAAGGATCTGCTCGTTCGTCAGGTATACAACCATTGCCCCAACCAAACTCAGATTATCATGTTTGACAGATGAAAGGAAATATACCAACACAAAAATCCATCATATGCTTATTTTGTTGCTAAACTGTCGTAATTCGTTTAGCAACGAACGACTGTAATTGCGATTTTCCTCACTAACTTAGTCATGAGGTTGATTGCCCTGATTTGCTCAGAGCGATTTTAAATTTAAATTGCGTGTATATTTTCGTATCAATGTCCATCACACGGTAAGTACACCATTGCCGAATGCCGACAAAACAAAAATTATAGTTCAATGTGTAGGGGTTCATATACCTTTTCACCCCTCTCATGTAGGGATTTAAAAGTCAGCTAGTCAGTTTAGGGTTGCAGCTGATAGCTGAAGATCCTCTCGAGTTTCCGAGTCCACCTGAATCTCATCCAGGTCCAGGTATATAACTCGAAGATTCTGCTCCAGGTAGCCGCTTCGTTCATTTTGCTATTTTACTAAATTCCCACAGTTATAATTTTTTTTAGGGTGGCTATTAGCTTGAAGGGGTTAAAATGGTTGTGCCCGAAATCGTTACGATGAATTTCACGGGCATATATAAGATGATCGAGCATGCAATGAAAGCCCGAGGTTCGGTTCACTATACGTGACCCATATTATTATAAGAGAACAGGTTCTGATGGTTTTCATCTTCGCTCACAGCTGTGCAGTGGATAGTGGATAGTCATCGGCAATGGGTACACGTCGCACACAAAAGGCACGGATAAAAAAACTTGACACATATATTATTATAAAACTATAACGAATTATTTCGCCGGAAGTAAATTGTGTTCGGCTCAACTTTTAAACCCTGGTTGCTCTCTTTTGTGTCGTTTGAAAAAGTTACAGCTCAGGACTTCCAACTGAATCTAAACTGCAGCACTGCTCTAACTTTTACTTTCCGAGCTTTTTTGTTTTGTTCAAGTGGACGCTAATTGACGGTTGCTGTAAATGTAGCCTATTGGTGCACCCTATGATCACCATCGCTGCCACATATAATTAATTTAATAGAGAGTGTGAGACCATCACAAGCTCCTTGGTCTACTGTCTTCGCTACCTACCAGAGATCGCTTGCACTGCATCTTGCAATACTCCACAGTGCCTCGATGTCTGGGAAACCGAGGCCCCCACCCGGCATCAAATATTCTGAAATGATTCCGTGCGAATGTGTTAGCAGTGATATGGTTCTTGATGGTTGAGGCATGGCCTAGACTTGACATTATTGAGTCCTTACCGAGAACATATGAACCGGATGGAATTATGCTATGTTCTCGAAATACGAGAATTTTCGTTTCATAGGGTTTCAAATTGAATTGCATTAAAACTGAAGTGAATTGAGAAACATGAATTCTATAATTTGCGAATGTCCTTGATAAGCCATCCGCATGACACGGAGCCATCCCGGAGCCTACGGAGCCTATATATTGAATTCGAGTAGATAAATTCAATACAAAATGAATCGAAGTACTAGCAAGTTGCAATAGCATAATAATTGATAGCTATACTTGAATTGGACCGTCGCCGAGCCAGCGGACCGCCAAGCGCACCTGCACATTGTGCACCGCACCTGCAGCTGCCGCTTGTCAATCATCCGTCATCGCTGCATCTCGTTTGCTCGATACATAAAAGTTAAAACATTGTTTTACAATTTAAAACGAAGTGATGTGTGTGCATATATTTCTGGTCGCCGCTTAGGAAAGCGCTGCGATCAATCTTGTGAGGCTTACGCGATAGATGATGCCTTGTGATTACCATGACGGAGATCTGGACATCATTGTTTCGACGGGTGCGCAAATGGTCAGGATATCACCTGCAAAAATACAGAATGGGATTCGTGGGAGGGAAGGTCGAGCTAGAGGAGAATGATAAATACATTTCGGCTTGTTTCATTGACAATTTTGTCATGGTCCTGTTATAAAATGAAAATGTATCCATTTCATTGAATTTGGCTATCGAATCCGGGTCGTGTCATCTGACCCAATGTCATAGCTTATAAATGTATATAAATCAATTTATCGTTGAAGGTCCGACGATTGTGCAGGTGTTTGCATTTTACATATGTATACAAGAGACCTGATGCACTATTACGCAATTTCTGTTTCCAAATTCCGCCTGTCCTATTTGTTCCCAGCCAGCAAGTCAAAAACCACGCGAATTTCAACTAATGAGATGTACCGGCTGAAAACTGAGCTGGCTTCTTTGTGCCGATAAAGACTGTTTAACCTTTAATGCAGCTTTGTGTTCAGACTGCAGCGTGCATCTTGTTGCTGGCGTGTGCAGGGGCAGGTTTTTGCCGGCGATTTCCTGTTTTCTGCGATGTAGTCTGGAATAAGTAGCCTGCACTAACTCCTTACACGGTTACTTACATTTTAGGTGCACGCTGCAAGATGGTCCAGCCTGCCACCAAGTCGCTATTATGCAAAGACCAGCTCAATTCTGTGCACCCAACGTCCTTCGCATGTATAACAAAAATCACAGATTTGAAAAAAGTATTTGCATCGTTTAATTTCACTTCAAGGGCAAGCGTATCGCCAAAATAGGAATTTATCAATCCTGCACGTGAGCGACAAGAGCAAAGGGAAATCCACTGAAAAGCTGCATACAATTTTTAACTCTCAGTGACCAGAAAGATAATTTTTAATAGTTTTGAACATTGGATTTGGTATAAATGGACATCGTGCAAGAAATTGTTTTTCGTTGGAAGGTCAAGTTGATTACCATTATTCAGCCAACTGCGTCAATGCGTCGAGTGACAATTCGTTTATTTTGTATCAATAATCTGCGCAAATTGTCCACCAAAAGCGAATTTTAAAATAAAACAGGAAAGCTAAGTTCTCAGAACTTTCATTTTCAATAACATAATGCAATTAAAACTTTACACGTAGTTATAAGTACTATATTATTGGTGGGTACCATTAAGGATTGGTATAGACGTGACGTAACTGCGCTGCAGTTAGTTTTAAAATTCTCAATCGCATCATAGTATCATTCCTAAATATAAATTTCCTTTTTATACTCATAATTTATCTCAATATTTTACTACACTTTGTTTGTTGATGAGATTGATCGTGGAGTCGGATGATCGAAGTCTCAAAGAAGACAAGGAACATATTTCAAATCTTACAACAAATGGCTTGTATTCCAGACTACAAGCTGAAAACTTTATGCGACTTTTTGCATACGTGTTCTTGACGCACTTTTTCATCATATCCTTCTCATGTTGAAATGGAGCGTAAATCACTTATTCGCACCTCGCCATGCCTTATGCATAGGTACCTACTACCTTGAAATGGCATTGACAGTTGTGAGAAGTAACCCACAAGTTTGCGACAAGCTCCTTACGGTGCAGACATCCGTCCATGTTGCAGGGATGAAGACCATAGGCTTTCACCACTGTCCCACTGAAGACGACGCCACTGTCCACTGCTATCTCCTTTGTTCAAAGATCGGGAGCTTCAAAGGACCACTCACGCATTGAGTCCGATCGAAATGGCTGTGCTGAGTAGGTATGACCGCAAAAAATCACGTGGCACCACTACTGACTGCGGCTTGCTCATCACCACTAAGCGGGACTGATTTGCGATATAACAGATTCTCAACGTTGGAGAAATGGCTAATGAAAATGATGTATCAAACTTTTTTTGGAGGCATATTTGCATCGTTTGGTAACAGAATTAGCTTGAGATCCTAACTATGGAGTTGAAAAACTGGGTAAAACCGGGCATTAGTGAATGACGTCGGGGAGAAGTTTTGTTTCTATCATGATGTCCCGCAGATATTTTCAGAAAAGGGCGATTTTATGCTAGTCACTGAATTGTTGTGACGCCAAATGCAAAAAAGTGCAGTTTCGCGTGGAAAAACTCGTAATCTGAGTTTAACTGGCATGCATTGATAGATTACGTGAACGTGCGATTACAAAGAATGGCATTTGAAATTGGTTCCAGCTGGTGAGTGGTGATTCGCGCAGTGACAGTCCGCTCTACGAGATTTTGTACGCGTCACGTGGACCACGGACTTCTCGGACATAATCGCGAGTCGCTACTGCATATGCAGAGTACAATTTTACGGTACCCTCAGAAAAGAGCAGATTCCCAAACCATTTTCACGTCGTGAAGAGCAGATTTTTCAGAAGTATTTGGAAGGGCGGTGACGAGGGGGCTGGAAGCCTCCTGAGTCCTGGTTGACTTGATGCAGGCTTGGTGGTGACTTGGTGCAAACATAATTGCAACACGAGCCAATGGGTAACAGCTTCAGCTAGAAGGCTCTGCCATGGCAACACGAGCCAATGGGTAACAGCTTCAGCTAGAAGGCTCTGCCATGGCAACACCAGCCAATGGGTAACAGCTTCAGCTAGAAGGCTCTGCCATGGCAACACGAGCCAATGGGTAACAGCTTCAGCTAGAAGGCTCTGCAATGGGAACACGAGCCAATGGGTAACAGCTTCAGCTAGAAGGCTCTGCAATGGCAACACGAGCCAATGGGTAACAGCTTCAGCTAGAAGGCTCTGCCATGGCAACACGAGCCAATGGGTAACAGCTTCAGCTAGAAGGCTCTGCAATGGCAACACGAGCCAATGGGTAACAGCTTCAGCTAGAAGGCTCTGCCATGGCAACACGAGCCAATGGGTAACAGCTTCAGCTAGAAGGCTCTGCAATGGCAACACGAGCCAATGGGTAACAGCTTCAGCTAGAAGGCTCTGCCATGGCAACACGAGCCAATGGGTAACAGCTTCAGTGAGAAGGCTCTGCAATGGCAACACGAACCAATGGGTAACAGCGTCAGTTATAGAATTTCATTCTATAATCACAATTTCATTGATTCATATAAACTGAAACTTGGAATTAAAATAATAAAAAACAGTCTTAGTGACCAAATAAACAACCGGTTGCTAAGGCCATTCATGCTTGATAACTTATTTAAATCTACAGATTAATGTATAGATCGTATGATATCTCAGAAATAAATCCCATGCGAACTATAATTTTCTGCTAGTTTTACAATAATCTGTTTCTAAAACGAAAAGTAGGTGGTTTCTTCATTTTCGCCATAAGCGTAATGTTAAAAGTTTGTGTTAATATCTCGATAATAACTCCGGTAAGGATAGGTATGTTTTATTTATTTTTCTATTAGTTTTGAGGTATGAACTGTATATTGCCAAAGTGCTAAGAATTTCTATGTCCATCGGAAATTCGTTTGTGATACTTTAATTGTAACTTAAAACGTTCAAATCCAGGAGCTGAGCTAGAGCAGGTCATTTGGGGAATGATTGGTAAAAAAATATTACAATATTAATTCTGTTAACGGTAATCAAAGTTATTAAATCTTTCTGTTAAGTTATCCAGTTTATGTTTTACGAAGATGATTTACGCCATTAACGGCCATTAGACTAAAGTAACGCACATAGCCTCACTGCCTCACCATTATAATAAAGTCGATGTACGCCGTGAAATCAAAATAAAATATCATTCGCACAGTTGCCTCACACAAACGACGGTCTTGAGTGTGGAGACAAATGTGTTCTATTGGAGGAAGTACACACACACACACACACACACACACACACACACACACACACACACACACACACACACACACACACACACACACACACACACACACACACACACACACACACACACACACACACACACACACACACACACACACACACACACACACACACACACACACACACACACACACACACACACACACACACACACACACACACACACACACACACACACACACACACACACACACACACACACACACACACACACACACACACACACACACACACACACACACACACACACACACACACACACACACACACACACACACACACACACACACACACACACACACACACACACACACACACACACACACACACACACACACACACACACACACACACACACACACACACACACACACACACACACACACACACACACACACACACACACACACACACACACACACACACACACACACACACACACACACACACACACACACACACACACACACACACACACACACACACACACACACACACACACACACACACACACACACACACACACACACACACACACACACACACACACACACACACACACACACACACACACACACACACACACACACACACACACACACACACACACACACACACACACACACACACACACACACACACACACACACACACACACACACACACACACACACACACACACACACACACACACACACACACACACACACACACACACACACACACACACACACACACACACACACACACACACACACACACACACACACACACACACACACACACACACACACACACACACACACACACACACACACACACACACACACACACACACACACACACACACACACACACACACACACACACACACACACACACACACACACACACACACACACACACACACACACACACACACACACACACACACACACACACACACACACACACACACACACACACACACACACACACACACACACACACACACACACACACACACACACACACACACACACACACACACACACACACACACACACACACACACACACACACACACACACACACACACACACACACACACACACACACACACACACACACACACACACACACACACACACACACACACACACACACACACACACACACACACACACACACACACACACACACACACACACACACACACACACACACACACACACACACACACACACACACACCTGTATTTAAGCCTCAAAATCGACAACACATTCTCTTGGAAAGAACGTAGTACATCTACACTGCCCAACCGTTCTCGCGGTTCCGTGTACCACATCTATAATCTCAAATCAATTTTACCTCTCCACACTTTACGTTCAATATAGGTACTGTTGAATCTATTTTGACGTACGGGATATTGGCTTGGGGCAATGCTACCAAAGGTCATCTTCGTAAACTGTTCGCTTTACAAAACAAAATAGTATCATTAATTACTTCGAATCATGAAGGTGAACAAGCCGATAAAATAACCACAAAATAACCACGAACCACAAAATAAAGCACAACATTTGATTACTTCCGTTATCACTGCTTTACAAATATGATTTATAATAAAACATTGTTTTAGCTAAGAACATAGAATATTAAAACCGCACACACACGATCACAAATTTTGCCACAGAATATACGAAATCCCGATGTATAATAATAAATACGGAAAGAGACAGTTATCTTATTCAATCCCTTCAACAATCAACACAATCTCAATGGCGGACAGACAGATAATTAATTGTAAGAATTTAAAGATCATCACCAAAGCCTGGCTATCAGAAGAGACATTGAAATTATGTGAAAGAAGGCACTTTTCCTAATCAAATAAAAATCATGTAAGACATCATTTCCACTCATGATTGGTTATATTTATATTTACGGGATTTATATTACCTACAGATTTTTCCCATTTATTATCTATTTTATATGTCACTTATTTTTGTATATAGTTTTGTAATATGTATGTTGTAGTCAGATTCACAATGTATTAAGTATTTAGAAATTATAGGCCACAGACAATGTGTCGCTCAAGGCTTCGTGGCCCCAACACAGAAACGAGGCTGTAACATATTGGAAATTGGAAAGAAAAAAAATCAATGAGCAGAAAAATAACATGTCATTGAGAGTGATTCGCTATAAGTATAGATATAACGCTTGCTGCTTCCGAAATTCCGAGAGGTACTACCCAGTCAAAACTTGTTAAACGGCGACGTAGCTATATGGCACCTCACCTTCCGCTATACAGCAGCAGTAACCACCACGCTCTAACATTTAATGTATTTTTACTTTTTAAAATCAATTGTACTACAATTTTATCACCTTATAAACAAGCACATTTTACTATACAAATCACCTGAACCAACGCACTAATATTATTTTGTGGTCGCTAACTTTTGGGTCTCTAACTTAGCCTGAGAAAAAGAACTCGGGAGGAATCTTAACTTTAAATTCATGTTGGGCAGACGAATATCAACCCTCGTTCTCAGTCGTAGGTAAAGTATTCTCGAAGGAACTCGCTGACGGAAAATTTCGTTGATACTCAGTCAAGATTGGCTCCCGAGCCGACAACAAATGTGTGGGGAAATGCTTTTCTTTGCATTTATTATCGCAAATATTTTGCAACTATATATTTATTAGAATTATACAAATCACCCAGGCCGGCACCATGCATAAAGAGATACATACCTACTTACTATATAACGTCATCAGCATTATCATAATCTACTTGCATAATCGATTAGCGATAATGATAATCAATTAGCTACCGAGACGTTCCCAATTCATATAAACATTTTCCAGCGAAAATGTCCCAAAGTCGCAAAAAAATAAAAATCATTCGTTGAAATTTGGTTGTCCCGACTGCCGTGGCTGCTCCCGTACGCGAGAAACAAATCTGCAATAACTTAAGTATGTACAAAAATACTCGGGTTAGCATACTTGTCTGCGGCTGGCTGCTTTTGGCTGGATCTCATTTGGAATGGGTGTTATTGGGACATGGCTGGGTGTAGCATAACTCCATCTGACCACAGACTGCCTATAAACGCATTCACTACTCGCCATTTTAACCGTTTACAATGGCCATTAAAAGTGATTTAAAAACTCCGACTTTCTTAGGAGTCAATATTTCCTCATTCAATGTCTTCTTTAGATTGTGATGCTTCTTGCTCATCATTTTTGGTTGAGTACTGACAGTTTCCCAGCCAGTCTCGGTCAATAATGCAAGCTCGAGTCTTATTTCCTATGCTTAAGTTATTGCAGATTTGTTTCTCGTCACCCGCACCGCGGCAGTACACCGCATAGAGTGCCCCCCCCCCCCCCCCCCCGCCCGACCAACCCAGTTTCAACAATCACCCAACCAACATATTGGGACAAAGGATTATGCCACAAACATAGTTTTTGAACCCCATCGTTTAAAAACCAATCTAATAGACTGTTTGCAAAAAAAGTCACCATGGTGTGTGTTTTTTTGTTTGTCTTTTGTTTGTGTGTTCTTTGTTCGCGCCCATAGTCTCTACGCCACTAACGACTGCTCCAGAATTTCATTACAATTGGCAGAGGTCCTTCGATAAGTTCCAACCTACACTTCATTTCACGTTAAGACGGGGAGTGGATTTGAGGCCTCCTTGAGAACCCACTGCAGCTAGAAATGAGTAGAGTCCCAAAACTGATCATATAGTCTTTTGTCCGGCTCAAGTCATGGCTTAAATGTTTTGGTGATCTTATCTCGTGTCAAGCAGCAGTGGATCCTCCAGGAAGATTCAAATCCACTTCCCTTCTTAACGTGAAATGGAGCATATACTCCCAGCTATTTTCAACAAAATCGACTTTATATGGTTTAAAACTTGAAACTAATAACATTTCTAGAAAAAGTTAATAATGTTCAAACATTATGTCCTCGATGCATACAGCCGAAAGTTCTCAATATTTTATCACGAACATTCATACAAAGTAATGAAGCGTAATGAAATGATGGATTTCTGAAGTTTTGAAGCACTCACGACTTTCCGTTCTTTATTTAGTAATATATTATATATACTATTAATATATTAAAATTTCGTGGTTTTCAAGCGAAATGCAATAAAAATTGATTTAAAAAATAGTTTATTCACACTTGGCTTACTGTGTAAACGACTTTCTGCATTCAGAAAGCATCACTTTCACTCTTTTACGCCAACAAACTGCTACGCTCATCTTCAACGCAATACAAATTTCGTACGCGAATCGCTAGTTTAAATTATACTTTAAGGCGACTATAGTGATTCATAACATAATATATACACACACATATATATATATATATATATATATATATATATATATATATATATATATATATATATATATATATATATATATATATATATATATATATATATATATATATATATATATATATATATATATATATATATATATATATATATATATATATATATATATATATATATATATATATATATATATATATATATATATATATATATATATATATATATATATATATATATATATATATATATATATATATATATATATATATATATATATATATATATATATATATATATATATATATATATATATATATATATATATATGGTTTATTACAATATTTTTCACACTATATGGTTGTTAGGATTCGTAAAACTATTAAGAACTTTTGGTCGCATAAACTATGGCAGGTACCCCATACCCTATGGACTTCGTGGCAATTCATTTAGCGATAGGAAAAATGCAATGCAGCTTGTTTGCTAAAAAAAAAAAAAAAAAAAATTATATATATATATATATATATTTTTTTTTTTTTAAACTACATTTTACCTACACCTACAGCACAGTTAATTTTTTTTTCTATATACCTACATCTTCATAATTTTAATATGAATGAACACTATTCGTATATCCGTGTAGTACATATTAAAAATATTGAATGAAATATTGATTAATATATTGAAAATAATATTGATATTGATTGAAATATTATATTGATATTGATATTGATGAAATATTGAAATAATGATTTCATCAATCAATCCAGAATATGATGCGCACCAAGCGAATAGATTTTCCAAACTGCGCGTGTGCCAGATCTATTTCCTGCTCTCATGCATTTTCAATGAATTACCAAATGATCTATGTTCCCTTCTAGCAGAGAAGTCTAACGAGAGATTTTTGAATCGTCCAAACTTGCAGTAGCAGAGTAGATGTTGTTTTGGTTCCTAGGTGTCAGTCGAGAAAGCGAGCGATCCATATGCTGTGTGCAGGGGGATGGGAGTGAGAGATGATGGGACTGGGAGTGGGACATCACTTTCCAAAATGGTTGGCTTTCAAACGTCAGTTTTCATTTTGCAGTATTATTATGCAAGTTCGAAGTGAAAGTCAGCTTGTCACAGTTAAGGAGGATGGCTGGTGCTAGCACGTGTTATGTCTGAGAACGTTGTCGTTTCCACAAGCGTGAAGTGAGGCTGTTTTTCAGTTCTGTTCATTTAATTTCTGTTGAGCTTATCTGTGGCTTAGCCATTTGTCAGTGTGTGAACTGTCAGAAATGTCTCGTATGAACTATACTTTTACTTACATACTCCCATACTATGATTCATTGTAAAGCATTCTGAAATTTCAGCTATGGTGCGTGTAATCTCTCTTCATCACTTCTCAAGTCAAAACATCGACGTTTGTTGCGAGCCAGTTGCGGTTACGACTGCTCCGCCCGATCTACTGCTGGTCGCTCTTGGGAATCACACAGTTCAAGTTAGAAATCTTGCCAATGCAGGGCAAACTGCATTCACATTTCCGACAGTGGACAAAGTGACACGAATTGTTCACTGCGCGAAAGGTACCTACCTACCTAATATTAAACTGTAGTAAATAACAATGACGAAATGGTATGAATGCGTGCAAGAACTAATAGTTATAATACCTACTGTGACATGTCTAAAAATTATTTTTCCACTTATTTCATAAATGTATTCAGGAAATTATGTGGCTACTTTGGAGACGAAGCTGTGCCGAGAGGGAAAAGTGTCCGTTTACGCCCGCATCTATGTCAACTGGGATGTGCCTTCGTCGTGGCAGGAGAACATGGTGGTTCGAGCAAGAATTGCTGGAAGAGTAACGCCAAGTTCTCAACAGTGCAGCCAGGGTGGACTGGAAATGATAGAACTACCAATTAAAGGTTCTCCTTCGACAATTGGATGCTCCCAGGTAAGTCAAAGATATCTAGGAATCTTTAGAAAAAAGAATTTGTGTCTGAAAAAAAAAACAGAATAGGTACCTACATTATATTGTATGTAGGAAAGTGGTTAGGTGCCATCTAACAGTTTTTATTTTTTACTCTGCAGTTGAATGGTAGTATCATTCTTCCTTGCCTTGATACACTTGTGATGTATCACTACAAAGTTAAATCCCATGACATTTCTCATCAAAAGTTCATTGACTTTGACACGCTGCACCTGGGCCTGCAACTCTGCTTTTCACCAACTCACATTGAAATATGTGAAGATGTGATAGCATGTATGGACTCTCAGCATGTGCACATGTTCAAAATTGTCTGGGAAAGTGCCATTATAGCTGCTACTGTTCGCAACACATTTTCGAAAGCAAGAAGAGATGCAGCCCAGTCTGAAATGAAGTTGGCAAATGGTATGAACAGTGTTTGTTGAAAATGCATTGGCAACAATAGTTTAGTAAAATAATTAAAGAAATTGTTGATTTGATAGCTATACATTTCAATGTTTTTCAGCTGCGAAGATAGTTCCGAAAGACTATATAGACTGGGATGGTGTCTTAAATTCAAAGGGCTTGGCACCTGAGTTATCAAGAAATTTGAACTCGATTTCATTCCCTATCATTGTGGACTTGCCATCTATTGCCAATGAAAATTTATCTGAATACACGAGTATTCTCCAGCAGAGCCCATTCATTACTGCAGCGCTTGATATGAATGTTACCGTGCAGTGCAGCACTCCTGGCGTGGTAAGAAACCCATTTTAATGTCTGTTTGAGTTTTGATGCATCATGTAACTGTAGGTAGGTACATTAATGTAACATAATGATTAACATTAAAATCTATGTTTTCTTTTTTCTTTTATTGTCAGTTGTGTTCAGATGGAATTAGAATCACAAATCTTCTACAACTGAAAATAAATCCAGTGGCAATTGGTTGTGAATCTCAACATGTTGTTGAAGAGTTCAAAACTGTGGTATTGAAGCCGTTTTACGTTAGAAATCCAGTTATCATTGACAAAACAAGTAAATATTTATCAAATTTCTCATTTTGAAATTAGGAGAATCATTTAGGAAAGAAGAATGATGACAATTTACTTTCTGGATTGCAGATTGTGATGATGATGCCCTCTTGACAAACCCATTCCTTTCATCATCGTTTTCTAGTCTTGCCAGTATTATCTGTGTGGCGGCTACGCAACAGGAAGGCTTTTTGTACTATTTCCCCATGTCAAGTGGTGCTAGCAAGAATACTACTTGGGAACATTATGGTGAGAACATTTTTTGCGCGGATAAACATGTGCGGGCTCTTGCTAAAAGACATCGAGCGGAACCGTTTTAATATTATCTTTATTTTCTGATGCAGATTTAAAGAAGCAGCAGGATGCTTGCATGACAATTTACCCATTTACTGCACCTGTCAGTGCCTTGGTAATGGAAGATAATGTGCTTCATGCTCTAACTGAAATTGGACTGGAGACGTACACCACAAAGAGTGGGCACTTCTTAACTCGCGGCGTGGAAATTATAGATAACTCTATCAACGTAAGAAAATTAATTACATCACAGCACAGTTTGTAAATAAGTTCATTGTAAACATCTGAAAAACAGAAACAAACATTTCTGGTTTTGTTTTCAGGCATGTCCTGCAGCATCAGATCCAGTATGCTTGGTTGGTCTTCGCCCTTTCCTCGGAGTCGAGCATTTAGTACTCTCGTCATCAAAGCATCTTGTGCTATTGGCTGCTTCTGAAGAGTCAGTTAACTACAAATATTCTCATTTTAAAATATTACGGCATGTCAAATCTTTCAATGTCGCCTGGTCTCAAATTTTTTTCTTGCAGTTCGGATGGAGAGAGTTGGACTATTTACTCTTTGGGGTTGCCTTCTGCTACTGCACTGTACTCGGATATCATGGCGGTCGGTAATAGCCATCGATGGGCCAGTCCCAGCACGTATTGCCATTTGCTGTCAGAAGGTCACATCGTCTTGAGGACTGCATGCTACCTGACAGAAGGGTCCGAAGATCTCACTCGGCTCTACAAAGAGTCATGTGCCTTACTAGCCGATTTCTATCTCAGGTGCGTTCGGACTTGATTTCCTCACAACACTTGTCACATTGACTCGCACATTACTCACAACATTTGATTTCTTTCAACCAAGAGACTGTGCTATTGCTAGCTTTACAATGAAGATAATCTATAGGTGTTGAAATTGTGTTGGTTTATGTTACTACTCGAAGCTATTTTTGCAGTGGGGATACTGAAGAGTCGTGGAGCTTGGCATGTCCTTATTATCGAATGTCTGGTCTATCTCCGTTGAACGTCATCAGCCGATTGACTAAATTGAAGGAAGATTTTGGCAAAGACAATGAGGTGAGCTAATCTAGAACCAATCACAGAATAAGATATAATTTTGTTCATTTTGTATCAAGGCTCAAGGTAGCTGTTTGTATTAATTATAATTCTCTGGCTTGTTTCTTTAGCATTTTGTGTTCATGCCTGGTCTATTACATTATTTGAAGACATGCCTACTCCAGATGAACAACGCAGCAGATGAATTGCTATTCACACCCGCCGTGCCTACATTTGTTAACGTATTGCTCGATCTGTTTGATGCAAATGCCCCAAATCAAATATCAGAACTGGTGCTCTGTTCGAAAGTGATTCGAGAATTTGCTTGTGATAGAGTTCTAGTAACCACTAAGGCACATATACAATCAACGTAAGTTAACGTGGCATTGTATATAGTTTTGAATATATTGAAACACGAATGACATAAGTAAGGTCCACATCGTGCCAGGAAGTTTGTGGTGACTAACCTTAATCTCTTTTCGTAGGTCTCTTCCAGAACCAACCGATGCCCTAGCCCTAGTGTTGCTGTGCATACAAAAGAACTTCCCCTCTCAAGCAACCGCACTGGTTGAGTCAATGTGCGAAGATGCGTTGGTCACTCTTCTTTTTGCCAACTTTAATCTTTTGCTGGAGAACGATAAAGACAAAAGGCGAGACCAAGAGTCGTTGGTCTTTACAGAATTGGCTACGATCCTGGTTGGCACAAGGCCATCGGCATTTGCCCAGGTTCTTTTTAAACTGGTAATTTCAGGCACAGAAATGTTCTCCCTTCATCATATACTTCAGGTGCATACCCAATTTTTTAAATATACAATGTTTAATCTTAAAGGTGATTCATGCACATAACTACTACTAGAGTCTTACAAGACAGACCAGTCAGACCAGTACAGGATGAAGGGGTCTTCTGCATTCCAAAAAAATGAAATAAAATATTTTGTTGCAATTTTCGTGGGTTTCCTAGAAAATTTGATGAAAATTCATCCTTGCAGCTCTACAGTCATAAAATTATAGATAAAGCATCTTGGATTTTTTTCCTGGTGCGGAGTAACGGGTTTTCTCGTGACGAAGAAGATTTTATGATCTAGCTGTCTAATGTTGGCTGAATACGATTTTTACAAACTCTAGATTGTTTTGCAGAAAACAAGTATCTCTGGAACAGTCAACAGGGCAAAAATTCCCATTTAAGAGTTTAAACTTTTGTTAGAAAGTGTAAAGAATTTCGATTCTGGGGAAGTACTTATGTAGGTAACGTGAGAAAGATGTGTTTTGGCCAGTCAAAATTAGCGCTGATACCCGTCAAGCATTTAATTTCTTAAATATTGGGTCTCTTATATCTCTGCTGAGCTGCTACTTTTGGGCATTAATATAGGATGAGTCAAATTGTCTGGTTAAAAGTTGTTTTTCTCAACAGGCTTTAATCGAGCTGATGTCTCGCATCGGAAATTCAGGCCTTTCTGCAAGCCCTGTTCTCCAGCTCTTCTTGGAGTTGTATTTCACCTGGTTTTTTGAACACGATAAATCTACTGAGTATGATTTAACAACAACTGAAGCTTTGAAAATGCTTGTTAGATCTTATTTGAGTGATTTGCAACGACCACATTTTCTAAGTTCGCAACATTCAAGGTATGTGTCTAGGGTTATACATGCATTAAATCAAAATTAAATGCAATTGCAATAAACAATAACACCTTATTTGATCTCATTCACAGCTCTCTTCAAAGCCCTCGTGGTGGTTCTGCATTGTCAAAACCTGAAGATGCTGAACCAGCTATTCTGTTTATTGAGACCAGGCCAAAGTTTCTTGATAAAATTGACTTGTTTCCAAAGCATTCTTCTCCAACATTACTTTCTCCTAGTCATGAATCTAAGAGTCCTGTTGAGATGCGCAATTCAACTACTCTTCTCAAATTACAAGTAAGTATTTGTACTTTAAACTGGTTTGATAGATATGAGTGTAGGATTTTTGCCCTCCTGCTGATCAACATCCCATTTACAATTTTCTCTTTATTTTGTTTAAGGCATTGATATCAAGCAGAAGACTACCTCCTGAATGCATTTTAGAAACTCACCAATACGTGAAATCGCACCCACGAACGCATGGTCATCTATCCCTTCTCGTGCTTTGCCTCCCTAGTCAAGCGGCAGCAGACGTAATACTGAACTTTTGCCCGGACGCCGTTCTGCAGTTCTGTCAGGTGAGACGGCTCGTAATCGCAGTCTTAATCGGAACCTCTTGCAAATCTAAGCCAACTCTGGAATGGTGAACTTTAGTTATATACTAGGCAAATGAGCACCATTGATGAAATATCTTAAAGTTGTAATGCTTTAATTGGGGCATCATAATTCCCCCCCTATTGCTCTGTTTTCTGCCTAAAATATAACCATTCTCAAATATTGCAGGATAAGTTTGAGTTGGATGCAGATTGGCAGTGGATTATTCATAAGTTACAACAAAAGATTCGGTCGATGGAAGAAGGCAACATTTTAAAAGAAGATTGCGTTCAAGTTTTTACAGGTAGGTTCACTATGTCTTAGAAATTGTCTTTAGAAAATTGATCTTCAAGGCTAGGAATAGTTAATATGCAAGTGTTTTCTTCTAGATTTGTTGACGCATTTGTCGCAAACTCTGCCGTTGGAGTCTTTGATCACCATGCTGCCGCCAGGAGAAGCATCGATACAAAGCTACATCCGAACATGCCAAGAAATGAGCCATGCAAGCCACATCAGCTCCATCTTGTCGACCACCGGCCACCAACTTCTCAATACTCTTAACCTGTAAAAGAAACAGCGTTTACAAGGCACGTCAGCTCCATCTTGTCCATCACAATATGCCACTATCTATCAATTACTCGATGCGAATATAGAATTCAACTCATAAATAAAATCTCAACAACTGCTTGTATCTGCAGGTTCTAGGTCTTTAGCCCATGCTCCAAATTTGAATTTTTATTGTTAGCACAATGGATTATCAGAAGATTATCGTCTGATTGGATGTGTTAAAATTAAGGAGCCAAATGGTGGAGCAATTATGATGGGGATGATAGAGGGCAAGAAGTAATGGAGCCTCCCTGGGCCCATACTTATAAAGAAGAGATTTTTGAAGAAGATCAGATCAGGTTTTTTTTTCATAAATTGAGTGTTGATAAATTTTTCTATTTTATATACATTTAGATTCTCTCTAAATCTCAAACTGAATCTTTACCAAATGTTAATAATTTCATATGTTGACCTTATTGATGTATTATCTTGTATGAAAATCTAAGGTAATTTTGGTCTTTTAAATATTTATTTATTTTCAGTTTTGTAGTTACATATTTGGTGATGATGGTTTTATGCCAGATTCAGCAAGTGGTATGTTTAAAATCAATATCTGCATCCTATTTTAAATGAGTATAAGTATAAAATCGAGTGATTTCGAGCCAAATCGAATGAAAAAAGTTACATGATTGCTACCCAGGTCTCCTTCTCTTTCAAAATGGCAGTATGTATCTTGATGCCCTAATCTTTCAACTCAATAACTAGCGTTTGGCGTATTTAACGATTTTTAATACCCCGGGGTTATTTTGTTTTCTCCATGGCCACAGCCAATGGGATCACTGCACACTTTATCTGATAGACTTCACACAAATATTCTCCTGGGGTAATTGGAAGTCCCCTTTTGTGGATCCGTGCCCTCAAAGTGCGTGTCATGACGAGCCTTGGCGTTTCTGCAAAATGCCTCGCCGTTAGGATTTTGAGGTCACATGAGGTGAGAGGTTATTTTACATTATAAAAAACCTCTCGTGTGTTCATGGCTTCTTCCCTTCTCAAATTGTGTAACATCAACACAGTTTTATAATATCCCCAACAATCGCTAGCAGAGGTACAATAGTTTTCATTGCTACATCAAGAGTTACAAGATTCATACTGTACATAGTTGACATAATAGGAAGCATGGGCTGAAAAGACAAAATTAATCTAGACTTAGAATTGTGAGATCCTGAAAAACTTATGTAACAGATATAGTTCTGTTCTGCAAAGCTTTGACTTTATGTGAAGGTCACATGAAAGGCTCCAGTGACCTAGCGGAGGCCCAAGCTGCCCCTGCAATTTAATGCCAAACAAACTCAAACATTAACATCCTACCATGAACTTTAAACTTTGGAAAAACAATATTGTTCAAGCCAATTGCATGTTGCAGGAACATAGAAGACATAGATACAAATTGATTCAAATACAGGTAAAATATTTTTGATGGGGTGCAAGAAAGCAATCTTAAAATGCATGCTTAAACATGTACCTAGGTACTTAATTTATATTGTCATGAAATGAATCTCGATTTCAGTCATTAATTGGTTCACATAACATTATATTTATAGAACTAGCAAAAATCAGCTTGAATGTTAATACACTTCTGAACTCGGAAAACTAGTCTGTCGAAAAATGTCTGTCCTCAGGAAAGGTTTGAACCATGGTTTGAAAAGAGCATAAGGCCACGTGGCCAGGTTAAGGCCACGTGAAAGTAAGGGGTCCTTAGTGCTTTGGGGGTCCAAATCTTGTTTTAATAAACTAATTTTCATGTCAGCAAATGCCGTGCTCCATAAAATGAGTAGGTAGCAACTAAGCTGACAAATTGGTTTACTAGATATTGAGTTTTGCATATGGAGTCTCAAACGCCTTAAGGCCTTTAAGATATAATTTTCAAGTTGCAAGAGACTCTAAAGTGGTTTCTGTATCTCTGTATGAGTGCGAAAAAGTTGGCATTTACGATGTGATTTAATACAACTTTCATAATTGCTTTTGTTAACTTCGACCTGTCTGGATACGGAACCACTGGAAGGGATGGGTCCAGGGTTGGATAGGCCTATTAGGAGATCGGGCAGATGTCCGAAAGGCCGGTAGGTTCTGGGCCGGTAGATCGACTGGGGGCCATCCTCGTGGTCCGAGACACAAGAAACAAACTGTGGAGGGAAGGCCTTACAGGAGCGACGACGTTTTTTGAGGGATTGGACTTTTGGAAAAGCGTGTGAAATTATTTTTAGGGATTGACTTTCGGAAAAGCGGGTGACGTTTTTTTAACCCTGGATGGGTCCCAGCATAGGCGTGCGCAGGGTCCAATATACCAACACACCAATTGGCAGAGGGGGGGGGGGGGGACAATTAGTGGCACATGGCAGAGCAAAGCTCCTAGATTTTTTAATATATTTTTTAATGCAAGAGCGGGAAAATATTATTTTGACTGCCAAAATCCAAAAATATCTGAACATTTGAATTCAAAAAGTCTGATTTGCCCCAACATGTTTTAGCATTTTAGCATTAGTTCCATTTGCAAAGGAATACTTATTAATACTTAATATTTTCATATCTATAGCGCCACAAATCCGTTTCTAATACTACAGTGTCTGGACATCACAGCCAATAATCAAGACTTTCGTGGCATATTCATTCAAATAATCTAGTTAATTTGTATTATATGTCTACTCGTAACACAAGCACAAACTCTGCATTTTAGATGTAAATTTTATTGCTTTTGTTGTAAATTTTATTGGTAAAATATAAATGCAAACCATTACACAGTATTTTTGCATATTTATTAGCATGCAATTTTCTTCGTCAATTCTATTGATCATCTGGATTGGTTGAAATAAGATGAAAACATCCAGATCCAGGTCATCCTTGCCAAACAATTCTTTGTGTGTCATGTGAGCCCAGCAGGATCTGTTGAAATGAACGCTACAGTGTTTTTGGTTTTTCAGTTAATTTCCAGCAATTTGAACTTTGGAGCCAAAATACAATCTCTTTAATAAATATCTTTATCATTTGATATTATAATCATAATATTAATATAATATTATGTAATATTATAACAATATTATATTGCATAATATTGTCTTAATAATATTATAATTTCCATATTTTTATATTTTTGTTGCAGTCCTAAGACCTCTGCTTTGGATTAAAATTTCTTTCTGTAGGAATTACTGTGACGGGTACCTATGTTCTAAGTTGTAAATTAGGTTTTATGCTTGGTAATTTGATATTAGAATCAAATAATGAACATAGTAGGGAAAGTAAATTTGAAATAGACTACCACTCTTTTTTTTGTAGTGTTATCATTCAATTTCATGAATTAGTCTGCATTTATGAACAAAAACCAAATCTCGGAAACAATTAGGAGGTTAACAAAGTATTTTTGTTTTATTTTGCAAAATGATTCTGTAAAATGCAAAGTTGGGTGTATTACATTTAATAATAAGTGGATTGATATAAAGTAATAACTTTTGAACATATATGTTTCTATGTGGAGTGGATTAAGTAAAGTGTACTTTTGTATCTTTATTTTCACTTCATTCAAAAATTGGAATCTGTTTTAAATTGTCAGCAAAATAGAATTTAAGACAAGCATTCTATGTATACCTCAATTTCAATTAATTTTTGAATAGGATATTAATATAAGAACTAGAAAATTATTGAAGTTTTATTGCATGATGTTATTCAGTGTGAAGGTCTTTGATGATCATAGCAAGGTCTTCAATTTTACTAGGTATAGGCATTGATATGGTATAGGTAGGTACCCGCGAAAAATTCACTTGTGTGCTTGCGCTTTACTGGCCAAATGTTTGGTCTGGATTTGATAAAATTTTAGTTCTTCAACTTAGACCCTCTACTATTTTCAGTGAAGTCAACTTTATTGTTTGTGAATAATGACATTTTTCCACAAATTTAATAATTTTTTCAAATTTGTCCACACATCGGTATACAGTCGATATATATTTTTTTCACTTTAATTAATGGAACTTTTAAAATATTGGTACCATATATGGTACCAATTTTATGGTATACTTACTAGGTACTTACATTGTTGTTGCTTTTATAATAAATTCCACCAAAATAAATTAGAATTGATATTTCCCTTACCTTTTAATTAGGAATTTGTTATTTACGATCCCTTCAGGCTCTGCGACCGGCTGCTGCGTACATTACTCGCGCGACCTTTGGCTCGCAAGCAACTTGTCTGACTCAAAAAGTGCTCTGTATGAATAGATCTCCAATCATCTAGTTGTGTTCCTGGGAACGAATAGCTATTACGGGTTAATTCTAGAGATGTCGGCGGGTACCAAAAATTGTACCCGGGTACCCGTGGCCAGTACCCGGGTACCCGCGCGGCTACCTGGACTAGCTAAAAACCAAACAAATTTTTCTTTTTGAGAAACAAATTTTGAAATTTGAAAAAATTTTTTGTGTGTGTACCAACATGGAATATTGTAACTTGCAGGGTTGTTCCGAGATAGTGTTATAATTTGCGTGGACAAGACATTTATGAACAAGTCATGATTTTGATCTTTATTACCCCAATAAAAGAAGCAGTCAATCATGCTTGTGAGTGGTGAAGCCATGCAAAGAGATTAGGTGGCATAAACAAACTACCCTAATCCCACACTCAGCTTGGCCTTGGGCGACAGCCAATAAATCACTAGAATTGAGGAAACATACAAAGGGACATGTCTGGACAGGTTCAAGTGGCTCCCTGATCACTCTGCACACTGCATGCCTTGGGCCATGAGCATGACCATGTTCCGACCATGCTCGCGGCAGCGGTACAAACCAACCCATACACAGCGACTTGTACAGTCGCGCACAAAATTATATTTTTCAAAAAAATAAAAAATAACATTTTTTTGTTCAAAAATTTGTTTTTTGTTTTTTGAGCGGTTCCGCGGGTACTGATTTGTACCCGGATACCCGGGTACATCTAACATCTCTAGTTAATTCCCTCCCCCTCCACTTGCAGCAGTATTATGTTTGACCTCCCTGGTCAGCCCCCTTCTTGGCAAATATGATAAGGCTTCAAGAAGTGCTAAATATGCAATGCACATGGAAGGGTTAAAGGACCATTTACCCCATGAATGTAACTTTTATCATCGATTTGGAAGATTTAGTCAACGGCCCTCCGTAGGGAAGTTCCTAAAGTCCCTGCTTGGGTTCTTAGAAAACCAACGCCCGTAAGGATTAACCCATAGCGCTTTTTCGACCCCTAGCACCTAGACAAACCTCTTGTCAGATAAAATTCAAATAATTTGAGCATTGTCCCCCATCCATCCTCTGTGTTGAAATAATTTGGCTCTTTAATAAGATCATCCGTTTAGTCATGGTAAGCGAGTTACTACAGGTATGAAATTAGCATGTTGTATTTTTTCGTGCAGTGGCGCTCTGAGCGTGCCGCGCCGAGCTGTAGCGGCAGCGACAACGCTCGGAAGGGAGGATCGGTGGGAAGGGGTATAGAGTTTCTGTTTAAAAATAATTGTACTCATCTTGCAGATCGCGCCACGAGAAAATCTAGAAATCTTAGATTATTAATTACAAATCCATTTATTCTGGTAATTCTTTTAACTTTTAACTAGGTACCTACATCAACATCTAATCATATTATAGTTACGAATCTATGGAAAAAATTAATTTCAAGAGGTAAATGGTCTTGTATTTTTCTTGTTTAGCTTTTCCCTGTACAGAGTATGATTTTTCTATAACTGATTAAATGTTCTCTGTATAGGGACTGGTGGGGTCATGGTGTATAATAATGTCCAGATCTACTAGTCCCAAGTACTTCCCTCAGCTTCTCTTCTCCCTTGGAGATACCCTTATCCCACCCAATGACGCATTCTGCAAAAACGTTCACAGTTGCAGTTTTCATGGCTCCTGAGCCAATGCTGGTGGGGCTCTGGCCCCCTAACTGGAAAAAGCTCCTGGTACAAAAAAGCTCCCAGTACAGTTACGCCACACTAAGAAGCAGGGGCGTAGGAACTATTCTTTTAGTGTGGGGGGGGGGGGGGGGGGGGTCAGAGGGGCTCGTAGAAAAAATATCTGGGGGTTATTGGAGCAAATCTACGCGTTTGAGGTAAATTTGGGCTTGTGAATGAGTTTATTCAAGAAGGTAGCTTACTACATTTCTGTTAATTAAATAACTTTTATCTTACAATGAATGGCATTGATGCATTAATTTCTAAAGGCTTTATGCAACCAGTGGTAGACTCGTTCTTTTGCTTCATGCCACTGTCTTACATTTCATTACCAATAAGTACAGGTATGCCACACTTGTACTGTTACACAGTTTTTTTGAAATTATTGCCCGTGTTACACGAATATCTATATCATGACAGTTGGTTGACATTATATATTTTTGCTGCTGGCTTGAAAACATCCGGTATGCTGTTAAAAAATTAGGCTCGTCATTGCAATTTAGGCATAGCCATATGAAGCAGTGAGCAATTCTGCAAAGTTTTTAAAAAATCTTCAAAACTAATTTAGATGTCATTCAGTTTAATCACCAAACGAACCATACCTTTTGCGCCGCAGGCGAAAATTTCACGGTTTCTAGGGTTTCTAGAGCCCAATATTTTGTGTGAAATGCATGCTCTTGCTCGAGTACTTCTTGGTGCTTGGTTTCCTATACTTATTTAACAGCAAAAAAGTGACCTAAACTTCATTTCACGTTGAGAAGGAGCATGGATTTGGATCTTCCTCGAGAACCCACTGCTGCTAGGCACGAGCTTAGAGTTTCAAAACTTACAAGCCATGTCATGAGCCGGACAAAAGGCTCTATGGGCAGTTTTGGGAATCTTTACTGATTTCAATCAGCAGTTGGTCCTCGCAAAAGATGAAAATTCACTCCACTGCTTAACGTGAAATGGAGTATAAACTCCAAACACTGAAACAACAACACCGCAATTTGCAAACCAATGGAATCTAGTAATCTCGGCAAAATCTATGTAAAGTATGGTACCTATGCGTACCTATCTAATTATTTATAGGTATATATACCTATAAATAATTAGATAGGTACGCATCTAAAGTAGACAGCTCGCAGTTTTTTATCGCAAGATCGCAAACAGAACGCTAGTTTATATTATTATCATAATATTGGCATTTTTTAATTCCGGCAATTGGGTCCCGAATTTCAAAAGTCCGGTCGGCGATCGCACCCCCGCACCCCGGGCCAGTCCGCCCCTGCATCGTAACCTTTTCATATTGAGTTGAAATCGAATAATATGACAACTTTTTATTATTTTTGGAACATGACACGTCTGGCAATCACAACTCAATAAAACATAATAATTCTAAATATCTATAGAAATTAAAATTAAATCTTATTGCTGGTCTGAGAAGCACACGAAACAAGTAACCTGGAGTCTGGACTGGATCGACCCATCTTAATCCGACAAGAAATAAAACACATCAGAATATGAGCAGGAAGGTAATACCAGCTCATTTTCCTAGGGAAATGAGTTGTTGAGCTCGAGTATGGCCACCTTTAGCCAATGGCTTTAGTTTGAACCAGAACCAGATATTTTTCCGACACTATTCGATCTCAATAAGTATCCCGCAAACAATAACATGGCACGGCTTAATGTCTATAGACACTGAGCTATAGCCGATTTACATTACATTCAAGGTATAATGCTGATTCTCAACCAAATGCAGGACTAATCTACCATGGTTATCAGGATAGAGAATCCTAGTTTCAAGTTCAACTGTTCCTACCTAGGTACAAGAGCGACCTGGGCTGTTTCTCACTTCTTGGACAGTCGATTCGTGACTGGAATAATATTCCTAGTTCAAAAATCAACCAAATAAAAACCATAAGGGATTTATAAAACTTTATGCGCCTTACATTATATTCGTTCACGTTTGTTTTATACCTACTCTAATATTTTATAGGTAGTATATTATGATTAAATGTAATAATATTATCAGTATTACAACACTATTGCAACCTCAGGAAGTAAGAGGGAATGCTGTGCTTTATGTTATGTGTACCCATATTCCAAAGTTGTAAATAAACTCATATTCTATTCTATTCTATTATAAAACTAGAATACCACACCATAATAAATACTAAATATAAGTTGAATTTCAATCACGGGCACGATCCAGTTACGTGACCCCGGGGGGAGGAAATTGGCTTGACCCCCTCAGTGGGGGGGTCAAGCCAATGTGTGTGTGTGTGTGTGGGGGGGGGGGGTTTGCCCCCCCCCCCCCCCCCCCCCCCCCCCCACCCCTTTCTATGCCCCTGCTAAGAAGTTGAGCCTACACTAAAGACACTATTATAACGTGTTCTTGTTCATTCTCCAGGATGAACTGTCACTGATATTCTAAATTTTGAATATAATAATAGTAAATATAATAATAAAAGAAAAATAATAATTAAATATATTATTATAATGTTTTATAACGTGACCCATTATTTTATATTTCATATCTTATATATAACGGATTTCATTTAACACTTCTTTTAAATGACATTTATATAACTGTCCAGATATTCTGCCCTTTAAATCTACCATAACGGCAGCAGAGTTACAACTTCCAGGCTGCAACTCGAAGCGGATTTTAATTTTCGGGCCCTTTTCACGTTTCCAGCCATTGGTGCTTTCAAGTTGCCACGAGTTTGCGCATATGGGCATGTTAGTCAGTCAATGGTCGTCACTCGTCGATATCAATATGGCTGAGCCGTTGTGTTGCGTCGAGTTTTATTTGTCTCAAAGTTTTATTGAAACGCTTCTTTTTTAACTTCTGAACATGTGTCGGGGAAATCATAGAAGTACATATTTCTATTTAGTCACATCTCATACTTATACGGTTGATTAATTTTAGTTACAAGTGTATTTACTACTCAAATGGTCAGCTGGTCTGGTGGTCAGTGTTGAAACCAAGGTATTATCCGTCACGACACCGTATGCAATAGACAAAGGATAGGGCGATGAGAAACTAAGAATTGAGACATAAATAGTACCCATCGTATGTGAAATCGTGTTGAGAAACTTCGCGACTTTTTCAGGAAGTGATTTTAGTATGTAATAGTAGTGATGCTAACTGAATTGTTCGCCAATAACTCCAATGTGATCATCGAATGTAAGCAGTGCGTTTGGACTTCATAATATTTACTCTTGCCTCAATGGCTAAGACCTTCATCAACACGGCGATTTAAACCAGCTTGACCTATAAGCTAAAACCAGACTAATAATAAGTTTTCCCATGAAAAGTTTTTGTTGATGTTCTAAGATTTTATGCCGAGCAAAGTTCCGGAGAACTGTTATCATGACTGTAAAGAAAAATGGCCTAAAATCTCGATAATGAAATGAGGCATTTTGACTTCTATCTATAGGTATTCATATTGTCACTGTGCTAGGCCACTGGCCTGCTTACAAGTAGGTCTACTTAAAATAAGAACTGTGTCCTTAAAGTGAGATTTAACTTGGCAAATTTCAACAATTTTTATGAATCTAAAGAAATAAACCAATGGATTTTGGTGCCAACTCTCTTCAGACTTGTAATTCCAGGCCTGTCAAGGACAGCTAGGTCACCTATTGTTTGGCAACATTTTGGTTCATTGCATTTGAAATGCTTTTCAATTTTCCTGTAATTCCTGAAAAACTTAATATTTTATTTGACTTAACTAATTGACTATTTCCATTTCAGTTGGATAGCCACTGGTACAACTGGGTAACTGTCTCCCTCTCGCTGGTGTCAGTCACATCACGTGATCCGAGGTGAGAAAACTCGCATGGACTACTATATATTTTTCAAATTATCTAAATGCTGTCAATTACTGTCATTGACTTGAAGAACAAAAATGCAATAACATTTTACACTCTCTAGGTATAGTATAATAAATAACTTTTAATTTTAACCTCTTGATGCAATTTTTAAATGTCTACCTTGCAATCTAATTTTTTTTAAAGGCTCTTCTTTAATTTTCTATTTAGCTCTCTAGGATTTGGTAGTAACTGTAGGAAAATTAGCAAAAATAACAATGCCATCACACTTGATGATATGTAGAGGTACGGAAATTTCGCATTAACGATAAGAGTTGTGAAACATGAATAGTCTTTAAGAATGATTTTTTCATAATATCTTCATGATTCATGATATTTGAAAATGTTTGATGCACACTTTATTTTTGCAATTAAACGCGATTAACACCATTTTTGCAAAATAGACGCGATATAGCCAGGAAGTTAGCTAATTCCCGCTAAAACCGCGCTAATTTGGTATAAAACGTGAATTTCTAAGAGCATTTATGCAATATTATTGCCTATGCATAAAACCATTGAAGACAAAATATCATTCTCAAGCGTAACGCAGGATCTGCATTTTCGCAAAATCCGTCTGCAATGTTGTTGATCTGCAGAGTCTAATCGCAGCGTTCAGGAATACCCACCCCTGTCAGACATGAGGTGATTTTTTGTAGCTTATTGTTTGGTAGGTACATCCCTCAGCAAAAGCAGGTAGTAATGAGATCAACAATATGTCGTGCTCATTGGAAGTTGCCAAAACATTCCCTTGGTTGTTAGAGCGCCTATTGTTGATAGCAATTTTTAAGGCCCACATGTACTAATCTGCTGATGTCTGTAAGTGGAATTTGCAATAACTGTTTTTCCTTTTTTTTGAGATCCTGGTTTTTTTGAGACCATCAGTCTGGTAGTCGTTGCTGGGAATCTGTTAAACATTTTAAAGTGCAGGCGTTTGAAAATTTAGATTATATCGGGGAAAAAAAGGATACTTGTATAAAGGTCAAATCAGGTGGTCATAAAAAATACATTTTAATTTAATGGCTTAAATAACTAAGAAAATTTATGCAAAATAGGTGCTAAAATTTGGTCTGAAAAATGCTACAAAATGCTATTTTAGGAAATATAAGTGCTAAAAATTCCAATAATTAATGCGACATTTCCGTACCTCTAGTGATATGTAACAAAACGTGCTCTGGCTTGAGGTACCCACTGTACCCAACCACTTCTTTGACTTCATTGGTTTACCTACCTAAATGTCAGACATCCATTATGAAACCAAAAACTGTCAATATCTGTTCATCGGCACATTGCACCACCGTCATTTATTGTGGTCATTCTTGATAATATTGTGTATTGAAATGTGTAATGTCTATTTTAGATGGCGGAGGTGGATCCTGAGACACTCTTGGAGTGGCTCAACATGGGCCAGGGAGATGAGAGGGACATGCAACTTATTGCTCTAGAACAACTCTGCATGCTTCTGCTGATGTCTGATAATGTTGACCGCTGCTTTGAAAGGTAAGTTAATTTGTGTTAATGACCTCTACTGTGCAATAACATTTTTTTCACCTATTGTTTTAACTTTTAAGCGTTGTTAATCTTATCTAATTGTGAATCATCGTTTCCAGTTGCCCTCCGAGGACATTTCTGCCTGCTCTGTGTCGAATTTTTTTGGATGAGTGCGCACCAGACAACGTGGTCGAAGTGACAGCTCGTGCAATCACATACTATCTGGATGTATCTGCGGAATGCACACGCCGAATCGTTGCCATGGACGGTGCAGTGAAGGCCATCTGCAACCGCCTTGTCGTAGCTGAAGTGGCTTCTCGCACAAGCAAAGATCTTGCCGAACAGTGCATTAAAGTGAGATTCCATAGTAGATTTAAGTTTTTGATTGGTTTATTTACTAGTTTCTGGTATCTTCTCGGGAGCTATGTTCTTGGTTAGGTGTTCAAGTTTCTGGTGGGTTATTTTACTCTGCCATTGCTTGAAAATTAGCATCTTAGTATCTTTTATTTAGCAAAATTTGCTATTTTTTACATAAATATTATACACATAATCTCAAACGTTACTACATAATATATCAAAACTCATATTTTGATTAATTAATTTTCAATTTCAAAAATATTTTACTTGCTCTCATAGCCAGGTATTGACAAATCTCTTTTGTTACCATCCTACAAATACTTGAGAATTAATTGATTGTGGGGTATAGCTGCATTCAGCTTTGAGCTTAAGCCTAAGTTTAACTTTACTTACATTTATATTTTTTTATTGCTCATTATTTGTATTATTACCCTTTAATATTTATTGATTTTGTTGTTTGTTTGCGTCTAGGTTTTAGAGTTGATTTGCACACGAGAGGCTGGGGCAGTGTTTGAATCTGGAGGGCTGCAGTGCGTGCTGTCTTTCATCCGGGACAACAGCGTCAGGGTCCACAAGGATACTCTGCACTCATCGATGGCTGTCGTCTCAAGACTGTGTACCAAGATGGAGCCGCAGGACCCCTCTCTACCGACATGTGTGGAAGCTTTATCCACCCTTCTCAAACACGAAGACAGTCACGTAAGTCCTCACTTTACTTCAAACTGGTATCACATTTTCGTTTTTTCATTTCTTTGCAAGTTCCAAAAACATGTCAGAAGGGTCAAAATTGGCTGCTTGCATTAGTTGCCTCCATGTCAAACAAGAAATTGGTAAATTTTAAAATTAGATCCTAAAACTAGCACAATATCAGCCTTATTAGAATCTAAGCACTAAGCAGTCATGGAAAGTTTTACCAAAATTCACAGCATTTCCAACAGAATACTAAAACATGCAAAATTGTTCAGTCTTCATGTGAGTGTGACTCAGCCATTGACTATAATAATGAATCTGTTGTCTCCAATCAGTTAAAGGTACAGACATTTATTTAAGGCAGATACAGAGGGCTGGCCAGCCACGCCTGCCACTTCTCATTCACATCGCTTCATCGTTGTCGCTTTCTTCTTAAGCCTCACATTTCTCAATTACCATCTTCCACAACTTATTCTTTTCCTACAATTTATTTTCTTCTTAATTCCAGTTGGCATTTCTCTAAATAGTCTTCAACTAATCCACAACAATTCGCTCTCGGTCTCCTCACTCTTCTCCGGCTTGTAACGGTAGCTTCAAATTCCCATTTTGGAATGCTATTCTGAAGTATCTTCTCATGTGCAAAGAACAATACTATCTCTCTCTTCCCAAATTTAAACCCCAACCTTTCTGCTCCTAACTCTTTCCTGATCTTGCTGCCTCTCACTTTCTCAATTTTTATTCCCTTTACATTTCTCAAAAATGTCATTTCGGCTGCTCGCGACTGTCTTTCTTCCTTTCCACCTAACTCCCACGTTACTGTCAAGTAGGCCAATGTTGGCAAATAATACATTTTCAATGTATTTAATTTACATTTAGTGTTTACATTTTCATCCCACAGTAAATACCTAACAGATCGGAAAAACAAGACCGTTCTTTTCATCTTTGTTAGAATTGTAAATAGTTTAAATACTGATTAGCCTAGCGTTAATCGAGGTGTAAAACTACGCAGGTTGCTGACGGCGCCTTGCGCTGCTTTGCTTCGCTTGCCGATCGCTTCACACGCCGCGGCGTGGACCCGGCGCCGCTTGCTGAGCACGGGATAGTGTCGGAGCTGCTGACGAGACTGTCTAACGCCGCCGGGCCGAGCGCCAACACTTCTCAAGGGCCTGCCGCGCAGGGACACAACACATCCGCGTCGGCCACGCCCGAAACAAAGTCGTCTGCGTCGGTCTCCACTATCATTAGTCTGCTGTCGACACTGTGTCGTGGATCTCCTAGTATTACTCACGTGAGTTTCAAAAAGCAATGGTGAAAGCTATTTATTTTAACTTGGGATGTTCTACGGTAATTAAATCGATCGATATTTTCGAAATTATCTTTTTCAAACAATGTTGCTGTTTATATAAGATACCCTGGTTAAAAAATTAATTGTTTTGTCCGTTAGCTTAATTATTCTCACTTAGGTGGCACTACGGTTGTCAGTGCGCTTCTAGCTGTAATATGTTAAACCAGATTCTTGCCATTGTTCAAAAATTTTTAAATGGCAAAAATGCACTTTGCTGTTTAATTCTCATTTTTGACAATGATATCATTATTGATAATTGTTTAAAAGAAGTACATATACATTTTTTTTTAATCCCTGATTATAACCCTATACTCCCAATTAAATGGAACAACTATAATTATGAATGAATTAAACAAGTTGCATGATTAATGATTATCATAAGGGGTGTCAAACAATTATCAAAAGTCGATTTTTTAAAACTTATTTAATCGATTATTTCAATTAATCGGTTAAAAATTGAATCTTAAAAGAATTTTTATGGTTCGTTTAGTGAAAAAATGCTGGCTGACCTGGAGATTCATTTTTTAAACACTCCAAATTTAATGATATCTGGAAATGGAAATCACAATCAAGCAATATTTAATTGCACACACACTATTGAGCAAATCAGCCTCAAACTAAAATGCACCCAAACTTCAGATCGTAATTTTGTCGGCGTTAGAAAGGTTTTCTCAGTCATATTCTAATTATTTTCAATGAACACGAAACGAAACGTGGAGAGATGGCCGAGTCCGACTACATAACCGCGATCTGGCGCCGACGACGAATGCCATCCCGTGCGGGACTAGCAAACAATAAATTTACTACTTATATGTGCTAATTCTTTAAAATTTAAAATATTAATTATTTCGGTTATTGTGAGTGACATTGGTTAATCGTTTCCGATGCCATAATCGATTAATCAAATCCATTGACACCCCTAAATAATCCCACTTAGAGTTTGTGAAGCTTGTAACTCAAGTGTACCTCAACAATGAAAGCAATAGAACTCTTTTCACATAACTGGATAAATGTATATCATACCACTAAAGGATGGTGATAAATGATAATGAATGCCACATGGCAAAGCAAGTTTATTTGAAAATAACATATTTTTTTAATTACAGGACCTACTCCGTTCTGAGCTTCCCGATGCTATAGAAAAAGCTTTGCAGGGCGATGAAAGGTAAAAATGCATTGAAAATCTTGTTGTAGCATTGTACTGATTGTCAAATTAGAGTAGGTTATCTTGTTTAGGTGCTAGTTTAGCCTCATGCTTTACTAACTGGCCTGCTGAGGCAACAATTTTCACTTTTAACTGGGATAATTTAGTACTAGACAAGAATGTTCATCCACTCCATTCCGATGTTCAAATTAGTCTTGTAGAGACAAATTCACGCTTTTTTCGGACATTTTCAGACAGACGTGTGCAAGTGCTCGTGCTTTATGCTAAGTGAAAACTTACTCTTGTCCAGGTGCTCACTTGATTCCATGCGCCTGGTGGACTTGCTGCTCGTGCTGTTATTCGAGGGACGTAAGGCGCTGTCCCGTTCTGGCCCGGGCGGCGTTTCTGGACAGCTGCTTCCGCGGCTTCGTAGAATGGACAGTGCCGGTGAAAAGTCCCACAGACAACTCATCGATTGCATTCGTAGCAAAGACACAGATGCTTTAATCGAAGCCATTGATACAGGGGGTACGTGTAAGTTTGATCCTGATAGCATCCCGTTTCCTTCCGCATACTGTGCATGGAATTGTTGCCAGACTTAATGGTTGCATTCTTTTGCAGGCATTGAAGTGAATTTCATGGATGATGTAGGACAAACACTTCTAAACTGGGCATCGGCATTTGGGACCCAAGAGATGGTCGAGTTTCTGTGCGATAGGGGCGCTGATGTTAACAAAGGTAACTTGACTTGGCTTGTCGTAGTGACTACTAGATTTTTATAGTAGCTTGCCCCCTAGAATCAAAATTTGGAATCATTTCTCTACCATAGATCATCTGCTTAAAATAGCAATTTGTTTCTGAATATAGTTAGTACACTAATAATCGTTGTTTAAAATTTGGTGTGTACCACTTCTGTTTCACTAACTGTTGTATGTTCCATGTACAACAGGCCAACGTTCATCTTCTCTGCATTATGCTGCCTGCTTTGGTCGTCCAGCAATTGCTAAAGTCCTTCTGCGTCACGGCGCCAATCCTGACTTGCGTGATGAGGACGGAAAAACTCCGCTGGACAAGGCTAGGGAGCGGATCGACGACGGCCACCGCGAAGTGGCCGCCATTCTACAGTCTCCAGGCAAGTCTTGCTGTGTGGCTGCTACCCGAGTGGATTCTCAAAAGCTGACACTTCTTGGTTTGAAACCACTTTAGGAAGTGCACCCGCTAATGGCGACAATATTTTTGCCTCTAGGGGAATGGATGATACCATCTGAAAGAGAGAAGAAACTTGAAACAGTAGAAACTGAAGACCAATCTGAACCAAAAGGAGACCCAGAGATGGCTCCAATTTACTTACGACACTTGCTACCGGTCTTCTGCAACACATTCCAATCAACAATGCTGGCATCGATTAGGTACGTTTTTAGCCAAAGCCGACACTTAGTGTGAAGGTTCTGCTTTCGAAAGAGCCAGCATTTGGATAAGACACTTCTCTTGCTCATTCCAGGAAAGCCAGTCTAAGTCTCATCAAGAAAATGGTCCACTATATTCAGCCAGCATTGTTGGTGGAGGCATGCAGCCCGGAGTCCCCGACTTTCAACCTGGGGACGATGCTTGTCGAAGTCATCGCTACAGTCCTGGACAATGAGGTTTGACGTACAATCTAGCCTATTAGATTTGTAGAAGGTATCACCGAAGTAATGGCTTCCTTGGGATCGATTGTAGTTTGCGACAGTTCATACCTTCGTGTGCTCTGCTCCGAATCATAGATTTCTGAAGGGGTTTTGTTGATATTCTCGGTTATCTGTTGGTACTGCTATGTGGGCGTGCACTAAAATTGACCTTTGGCCTTTCACATAGGTAATTTGAAAGCAACATTAGCGATCCTTCTTGTGACTTAGATATCTGAAGCAATCTCTTTCGTAGCCTAAAAAAATGTTATTGTCTGGCTCGGATTTACCAAGTTGCTTCTAGCCAGTGTTCTTCTTGCTTAGCATTTTGCTGGAAGGTGCAGTAAATATTTGTGGCACTGTACACTTCTTGTAACTCATTTTGCTACTTGCCTCTCAGTATGTGTAAATATTAAATAATATATCCATCAATTTCAAGCCAGTGAAATAAATCCCAATTGGTAAAAAAACAAACACCTCTTTTGTGGTGCTTTGTGAGTTAACGCTTGGTGTTTTGCACTGACTCACGCTTGTCTGGGCGTTGTTTCGTTTGCAAAAGTGCGTTTAATTGGTCCGACGTCCAAGCTCCTTTTAACAGCGTTACGTTTCGTCCCTTGTGTATTGAGTCATGAGTGAATGCAGGTATTGAACAATAATGGCCCGTGTTGCAGATATCCTATGTAACGCCCCCCACTCAGCATAACGTCTCTTCCAATTGTTACCTTTGGCTTCCAAAATGCAGCGTAAAGCCAACCCTGGGATATTTACGACGCGATTTACCTGCAAAGTATATTATCACGATGGTAATTTATCTCAATCTTGTTTTATTCCGATCTTTCTGTTTGTTATGGTTTGCCAGTTCCTGTGAAGTGTTGCTAACTTGCAACCTAGTTGTTTGCTTCTTTCAAATTACCGTCAGTTTACAGTTTTAGGTGTTACATTATTTTAAATTGAACATTCTGGTCCACCCTTGTCCACCAGTGATTATAATACAATAGTACAATGTTGGCATAGGTAAACATGATTAATTTTACTGCAGTGATTTTTTTTGTTTAAAAATACAAGTGTGTTAGGATTAAATGCATGCATGTTTCGCCAGCTTGGCGAACCATACAAATCTTCAACTATGAAATCATTGATCGTTGCGGAGCACGGAATTTGTTGCTATTTTCGACGTGTTGTGTGGGTAGATAAAATGTGTATTTTCTGGAGTGCCACTGTACTTGTTGTTTTACGGGCCACATTAGCCTTGGCCAAAACTTGAGACTTGAGGTGCACTTTAAAACCAGAACAAACCCTTTAATGGAATAATTGTGGGTAGTGGTTTATATTAATACCAATATTGAATAACATTTTTTCAGATCAAGTAAACTCAGCATTTTTCTGCAAAATTGACAAAAAACAATTTTTTTACTGTTCTTTAATTTTCTATTTTGGGAATCTAAAGAGCACAAGGTCGTTAAAAAAAATTTTGCTACTACAATTTTTTAACTTAATTGACGTGGCAACACCTTAAAAATTTCATTATGAGTATGTAAAATTAACAACTGTTGTACTTGTAGTAGCTTTGCCTTGTTCTCCAACTGATTACAAATACTGCATGGCCGGAGATTGTGGACAGTGGCTATTAAGCATGGAACATAACACTGTGTGTGTCTAATTTAATATGTTGTGCTCCCCTAAACGGAGAGACCAACGTCTACAGCAATTCAATGCTAAATCTTTGGCCTACAATTGAAGCTCTAAAAATGAAGAATTGCTTAAACGTAGCAATGTTTTTCCTTGTTCTGCATTTCTTATGATTGACACATTGCCATTTGTGTAATATTGATGTTTGCTTTCAGGAGGATGAGGATGGCCATCTGATCGTGTTGCAAATTGTCATGGACTTGATGAGCAAGGCTCAAGACACATTTCTGGACCATTTTGCACGTCTCGGTGTTTTCCAAAAAGTCATGCATTTGGCTAGTCCGATGCCATCTCAAGATATCTCTGCCAGTAACAAAGACGATAACGTAAGCAAACTCGGTGCCATTCATGTTGAGGGCTCGCCCTATTAAACAAATAGTAAAATCCATGTTAACTGAATGGATTTATCTTTTAGGAGGATTGTGATCAAGAGCCAATGCTGGAGGATGCTAGGGAGATGTTGCCAGGGAAGGCATACTACTGGCGCGATTGGTGCATCTGCAGGGGCAGAGACTGTCTGTACATTTGGTCTGATGCAGCTGCTTTGGAGTTGTCTAATGGCAGTAATGGCTGGTTCAGATTTATACTGGATGGAAAGTTGGCTACTATGTATTCGAGCGGTAGTCCGGAGGGAGGTGCCGACAGTGCAGGCAAGTAAACAATCATTTGTAGTATACTCGTGATTCTGAGAGGCTAATCGAGGGTTCACGTTCAACCAACCCTAGAAACTTGAAGACTTGTTATGATATTCACTCTGGTGTTCTGTTTTTCAGCAGGAAAAGGAAGGAACACTGAGACACTTACCACCGAAGGTATGTTGCGACGAAACATTTCACAAAAATCTACTAATGCTTCACAAAGAAGTAAATGGCTCATACTCCCCATGCATTTGTTTGTCATCACAATCCTCTTTCCTGTTTGCTTAGAAAACCGTGGAGAGTTTTTGGAGAAATTGCAGCGTGCTCGTGCCCAAGTGAAGCCAAATTCATTGAGCCAGCCCATTCTGAGCCGACCGGGCACCACTCGCCTGATAGTGGGAAACTGGGCGCTGCAAAGTCGCAAGGATGGAGAGTTGCACATCCACAACTCCGACGGCCAGCAGGTAACTGGAAATTGGTGCTGTATGGGCTACGCTTCTTCAAAACGGTTATATCTCTGCTGGATTGGAAACGGTATTGCTGATTTTGAATGTTTTTCTAATTTTCACATCTATTTTCAGCAATCGACTATTTTGCGTGAAGATCTGCCTGGGTTTATTTTCGAATCTAATCGTGGCACGAAGCATTCGTTCACAGCTGAGACTTCTCTCGGTTCCGAGTTCTCGGCCGGCTGGACTGGAAAAAGAGGAAAAAGACTTCGCTCAAAAATGGAAGCCCTGAAGCAAAAGGTAGTTTTTCAACTGGTTGCTTTCTGTAGAATTTTTGCAATTGTGCTGTTAATCAATATCTTCTTCACTTTAGGGGATATCTATGTGAGATCAGTTCTAACGGGTTATCTTCTCTGTTCAAGGTGAAGCATTTGGCTCAAGATCTGTATGAAAAGTATTTCAAAGTTGCTCAAGCCCAGCCCAGGGGTGTAGTTGCCAAGCTCGGCAACATTGTCGCTCAGATCGAACGAGCTTGCCAGAAACAGGTAACCTTGGAATTCGGCAAGAATCCAGCTGGCTCATTCTAAAAGCTATATTTCTTTGATTCTTATTTGCTCATTCTTCGTTTGCAGCACATGAACAACCGCGAAAGTTCTTCGTCCTGGCGTGAAATTCTAAACTCGGCGCTAGTTGAGTTGACACACCTTCTCCATGAGGAAGGCTTGGTGTCTGCATATGAACTGCACAGCAGTGGTTTGGTGCAGGCGCTTCTCTCTTTGCTTTCAACGAGCTGCTGGGACCAGGGACTTGCTCTCCACAAGACCACCAAACTACAGAAGCAGCGTGTCCAGCTCTTCAAGAACTGCTTCGAGGTTTGTTTCCATATTGGGCTTTCTGGAATACTTTGTTGTTTACTGTGATTTGACTTGTTAGTTGTTAGGTAAACATTCCAAATGGCATGGCAAAGTAATGGTAGGGAAGTGGAGTAGGAGATGTACACTTCTGGATTTGATAAATTACCACACACCTTACTTGTGATGGTATTCAAAGTAACCAGTAGCAGTGGTTCTAAATATTTTTTGTCTTGACAGGAAAGGGACGAAAATGGCGGAACCAGCTCATGGGTGATTCTCGTGCACAAGCTTATCTCGGTGCTGGAGTCGATAGAAAAGCTTCCGACTTACCTGTACGACACTCCGGGCTCTGGCTATGGCTTGCAGGTGAGCAGTAATCTTAATGTAATCTCTTTGCCAATTCTTGTGGCACCAATTCACAAGAGAATAATATCATCTGTAACGTGATACTGAAAGACATCATCTTGTGTAGATTTTGACACGCCGCCTGAGATTCCGTTTGGAGAAGGGTTCTGGGGAGAGCTCCCTAATTGACCGCTCTGGAAGGAGCCTGAAGATGGAGCCTCTTAGCACAGTTGGACAATTGGAGCGTTATCTCTTGAAAATGGTGGCCAAGCAATGGTACGACTATGAACGCTCAACATTCACTTTTGTCCGTAAGCTCAAAGAAGGCCAAAGGTTGAGTTTCAAGCATCAACAAGACTTTGATGAGAATGGTGTCATATATTGGATCGGCACGAATGGAAAGTAAGTTACCCTGTGTTTGAACTATTTTAGCTGCTAAGGCACCCACGGTTTGTCAAGCACGTTGACTAACATTATTCTTCTCCCAGAACTTCTCCTGAATGGGTGAACCCTGGACAGTTTGGGCTCGTTGTGATAACATCTTCTGATGGTCGTAATTTACCATATGGCCGTCTGGAGGATATTTTGAGCCGAGACTCTTCGGCTTTGAACTGCCACACGAACGATGACAAGCGTGCTTGGTTCTCGATCGACTTGGGGCTCTGGCTGCTGCCGTCGGCTTATTCCCTGCGTCATGCCAGAGGTTACGGCCGGTCGGCCCTGCGCAACTGGATGTTCCAGGTGAGCCATTTGCTTAGAATTTTAAAATGACCATAGAAATGGACCTATTTTTTCCTTTTCATGTCAGCTATTAGCTAGGCAAGTTAATTTCACATTATGGAAATGGGTACTGCTTCTGCTGCGACTTTTCTCACCATCGTTTAATGATGAGAGTAATTTCTTTATTAATGTCTGGCAGCCTACTGGGGTAGACACTATCCGACAGATTATCTCCGAATCAACTTGGGAGATATGTTTTAGATATTCTTTTAGAAACAATGCACACAACCAGCAGCTTCCTAAATATCTTGTTCGGTTAACATTAATTTAGTTGCGTGTGCATGTTTGGCATGATAATTTGAAACCATTGAAATATGCAACTCTAACGCCGAGTGCAATCCCAACAGGTGTCCAAGGATGGCGTGAACTGGACCACACTGCACACACACGTTGAAGATTGCTCTCTGAACGAGCCAGGCAGCATGTCGACCTGGCCGATCGAGATCACGGCAGATGAGGCGCAGGGGTGGCGACACATTCGTGTTCAACAGACCGGAAAGAACGCGTCGGGCCAAACGCATTACCTCAGTCTGTCTGGTATGTGCATGCCTAGATTGGACCCTTTCGTTCAAACTGAAGACTCTTGTCCCGTTGTGAAGACTGTAACGCTGTGACACTTCTTTTGTCTCACTAAGATCACTCTACTGGATATGTTTTCTTACATTTGAAAGAGCCAAACCAATCACTCACTATTTATTATCCTAGTGCCCTAACCATAGTGATGGGTCATGTAGGTAGGTAGGTAGGTAGGTAGTGGTCCTTTTTTCACTTGCCAAAAGAGCAGTATAGGTGGTATAGTGATATACAGTACAAATCACTAGACTGCTCATTTATTCGACAACAACATTCTTATTGCCGTGCATTAGTTACAGATGGATAATAGTTTTAAACTCTAGGTGACTTACTAGACTTTCTGCTGGGCTACTAACTAGTTACTGCTCAGCTCAACATGAAATTTTGACCTAACCTTCTCTCCAAATTGTAACCTCTCTACATTCCCAACCTCATTGTCTACTTCAGTTCTTGTGCAGTGACCGTGCTGTTTTCGCAACAGGTTTCGAAGTGTACGGCGTCGTGACTGGGGTCTGTGAGGACCTCGGCAAGGCGGCCAAGGAGGCAGAGGCGAGCTTGCGCCGGCAGCGCCGCCTGCTGCGTTCGCAGGTGCTTAAACACTTGCTGGTTGGCGCGAGGGTCGTGCGCGGGCTGGACTGGAAGTGGCGCGACCAGGACGGAAACCCTCCAGCTGAGGGGACTGTCACGGGAGAACTTCACAACGGTAACGAATTGTTTACCACTCTTGCTGCTGTAAGCCCTGTCCAGAATAATAACCACAGCCTTGTCAACACTAGTCCATGAAACAAATACCCATAGGCGGTTTAAATGAATGAATGTAATATAAAAATTTGCACTGTATTATAACTATTTGAATTGTAATTTTTAAAAAAGGTCTGGCACGTTATGGTTCTAATCCTGGAAATGCTGTAAATTTGAGTCTTTAGAGATTTGTAAAACATCTAAGAGGCTATGCAGCCAAGTGCGGTTCCGCATGCTTTATTGATGAGCGTAGCGAGCGAAGCGAAATCATCAATTTCACTACTGCTAAAAAAAAACACTTGTGTGTGTTTGTATGTGTGTTTGCGCGCGCTCTACAGGCCAAACGCCTGCCTCGATTGGGATGAAATTTTCAGGGTGTCTACTTTTGTTCTCAACTTAGACCCCCTGCGTTTTTCAAGTAAATCCTCCATACCCTTCACTTTCAAAGCAGAAAAAATAGCAATATTCGACAATTGGGCATGTTTGGAAAAGTACGGAAATTTATTTAAAAGTGCGTATTTTTTTCAAATTTTCCCAATTTTGATAGTTGCCTTTAGAAACCATCGAAACATCACACCAGATTTTTTACTTGAAGTTGACTTCAAGATTTGACAGATATTAGAAATTTTGTCAATTTCGTGCATGCAAGTTTTTGAAAGTAAGTTCGTGGCAGAAATATATCTCCAACCTAATAAAAACCCTTCGGCATGAGTTGCATCTATGTATTTAAATGCACATTGCTCAATTACCTCAAAATGAGCATATTTCCGCTACCCGACAGCTCGGACAGAAACAAAGAAAGGTCAGAATCGTTTACATTTTCAAGTGATCAGAATTTTTGAGAAAGCAATGGTCTGGCTTGCTGCTCCATGATTTAGGCTTTTTGCCTCTATCTTTTTATGCGCTAAATACAAACCGCTACGCTCATCTTCAACGCAACACGAATTGCGTTCGCCCTAGTTATTCATAAAGCATGCACGACGCTACAAGACTCTTTGCCCATCATTTGCAATCTTCTAACATTAGTGATAAAAAAGAGGCTGTAAAAAAGAGCTGTGGGTTGATGTTGGAGATGGTAAAAAAAGTCTTGATGAACAAAACTTTGGGTTCGACTGCAGCAACCCGGGTGAAAGCCACCAGTAAACAGATATAGCTGAAGGTGATGTGTAGTACTGCACGGATTGTGCCTCATTATAATCGTGACAATATAACTGCAGAGATACGGATATCTTGGATCAGTTCCATTCGTCTCTTGCTCGGCAAACTTTCCATCTATTAAGGTAAAATTCCTGCCCAAAATTACCAACTGGTGAGAGGATGAGCTTCCAGGGTTAATACTATAAGCTAGGATGACTGGATAAAATGGATGTAGGTGGTGATGAATTTCCAATAGGTCTCAAGTTGTTGGTTTTGATACACGTACATGTGGAGAGTCGCTGGTCTGATGTTAACGTATGGTGGTTGGCTACGCTGCTCCGTCGGGCGTCTTGCTCCGGTGGCTCTAGTCTCTGGCTCTACGTTAGTGTCTAGTCAGCAGTGATCATCAGTATTTGGTCTAAAGGATGTACAAGTACTAGGATGCCTAGCTATAGTATGTTCATATTATGTATATCATGTAACTCCGTGTATTATGTAAATATTATGCATATTATGTAACTATCATACCAACTCCTACAAAGCCGATTCTAATGGTTGCGGTGTTACAGGCTGGATCGACGTGACCTGGGACCATGGTGGTTCCAACTCTTACCGCATGGGCGCCGAGGGAAAGTTTGACCTGCGCCTGGCAGTCAGCGCCGACATCGAGGGGGCAGCTGGCGCCGGATCGCTGGCTGCCTTCTCGGCTGCGAACCAGGCACGCTCTGTGGTGGTCGCCAACGTTCGCAAGGGCATGATGAATGCGCTCTCCAGTCGCAAGTCGAGCTCTACGCCCAGTCTGCCCGAGGCTACTGAGGGTCAGGCCAAACCTGCTACAATGCTCGACCAGGCAGCTTCTGCGGACAACATTTCCGCTCAGGTATGCCGCGGGGGGCTTTGTTGGGGTTGGTGTTGATAATACCTATGATTTGAATGGATAGTAAGGCTTCCTCTATTGTCTGGAAATTTTTGGTTGTGTATTTGTATTTGTTTTTATTTAAAACATACGAATACTACCATTTAATGGTCTCACAACTTAAGCTTTATTGCTGCCTTGTGTAGGGATTTTTGGCTGTTCTCTTCCTTAGCATTGCCAATTTTAGATTTTGGTTGACCTTGCTGATGCTTGTATAGAGTTGTGGTGAAACTACCAGTAAAATAATTTTATGCCGTTAATCTCTGGCAAGATGGCGACAATTCTTAATCAGCATTGCGGCAACAGTTCTAGGCATACCACCCAGCAGTTTCCTGAACGTCATTACAGCACTGAAAGAGCTGAACAAATCTGTTCGGCTGTTGATCTACTTTGGCCTGGCGACTTCGTGTTGCAGCAGGCCGCTGAGGCGATTGCGGACAGCATGCTGTCGATGGCGCACGCCGAGGCGATAGTGGCTGTGACGGGGGAGATCCAGTCCGCCTCCGCCGCCGTCGGCGAGCTCTCCGTCGTTGTGCACACTCTGCGCGACCAGTTCAACGAGCAGCCTGTCACCAGCACGCAAGCCAGCGATCTGGCAACCATTGTCGAGACTCTGGCACTCGGGGATATCGGCGCCGAGGATATGGGTATGTGGTTTACCTTTGGAATGTCCGGTTTTTCCACCCAATTAGTTGCAGTATTTATTTATCGGAAAATTATTCGGTTCAATGTTTGGCTGCTTTCTCAGAAATGTATAAATTTAAAAGGTTATGTAATCAGGGGTGGTCAAATCAACTTCGATTTAAGATTCAAACTGATTAAAAAATCAATTTCAAAATTGACTGCCATATTTAATTGTGCTGTTAAGTATTCTTACATGTTTGTCACTTGAACAAAATGTACTATTCCTAAGAAGAGAGGGTTGTTTTCGTCACATGGCCTTAAAATCCAAAGTTGATCCTTTCTTCACTTAAAATTCAGGGGGGCACTGAGTGGGAGACACCATTTGATCTTTTTGAAAACTGAAAATGCAGTATTTTCTTGGGACTGGCGTCGAACTTAAAAATGGAAAAAATCGATTTTCTTTTGTGAATTCTTATATTGGTTTTGAAAATAAATTGAATCGAATCAATGGCTTTACCTTGTTGTAATTAACAATGTAGAGTCCAATGTGTAGTGTGTGAGTTTTCCAGCCTTATGCAATAAACCAACTGCACAGTTCAATTGCTATTAATTAGGGGTGTGCTAATAGTGATTTTTCAGTTAGAATCGAATATCGAATCGGATGAAAGGTCGAATTTAATTTAGAATAATAATGCACAAAATATTATAATTTCGAAGTTAATATCGAAGTTTTCGTTTGTAATTGTAAGCGAAGTATTTTCGAATTTAAATAATTTTACGCTTCAATTTTATTATAAAACATACAAACAGCATTTTGTTTGTTTTGTAGCATTTATTTTTTTATCGTAATGTTTGGGTTCTGGTCGGTATTAGTTTTTCCTTCTCGCCTCGGCTTGGTGTTTTGGCTAATAGAGCCACTTTAGCATTGTTTAAATTGTCCAAAGCACGCTTATGGGCTGGAACCTTCAAGTGGTTGACAAGTTGTTGCAGTAGTGCATATTGCAAGTCAAACCAAGTATGTGGAGAAATACAAAGTAATACTATAGACAGGGCAAAGGATGAAATTCATTCAAAAGTTATAAAGGATAACCTACAGAAGGTGTCTTCAAAATCATTTTCAAAGTTTATTTCTTTCAGCTGAAATGCTGTGAACTTTCCTGTGGTGATCCCTGAGGCTTTCTCACTCTGTCTTTCGGGCCCCTCGTCACATTAGTGTCTATAGTTATTGATTAAATAAATGGGTTAAAGAAAGGTTACTGATAGCCACAAGACTACCCAGATGTTATTGAATGTGTTTTTTAATCACAAAACGGCAAGCCTGGCCAAACTTAACCGCATTTCGATATTGCGAACAATTTTGTAATGTTTGACGGCTGAAGCAGCCATTATTTTTTTGCGATTGCGCTGCTCTCTAGGAGCCAACACGAACTTCGAAGACGACCTTGAATACGAAAAGTCTAATAATTTAATTGTGAAGCGAATAATTTAATTGCGAATCAAATATTTTTATAATTTAATTAAAAACGACAATTCTCCTGCCGAAGTCTACTCAAATTATTCGATTCGAGTCGAATAATTCGTCGTTTCGAATTATCAACATAGCAGTCAAATCCCGAGATTGTGGGTATTTACAGCATGCATAACGACTTTTTGCAAGTTTTTGCTAATCACGTTGCTGGGGGAATCACACAGCATGCGGAACAGCTGAGTTGCAGTGATCGAAGAATTTGCACACCCCTACTATTAAGAGATAAACATTTCAAAATGCCTATAATCCAATGTAAACCAAACACTGCTGTTATCTGCAGGGCAGCATACGGACCATTTGTTTTTTATGGTATCTCTTGTTTCTAGACCTGGTGAGCAACCGCGGTCGCCATCAGCTGGGCTGCTCGGACGAGAACACCAACATCCTGTACGGTAACAAGGGTCCGAGCAACGTTACGGCCTCCTCTAGCACCGCCGATTCGGCTGCAAAGAGCAACTCCGCCCTCTCGTCGTCTGGCTCGAGCTCTTCCAATGGTGAGTGCCCAGACCGGCAGGATGAATTTGTCCAGGATCAACTCGATGACGTCCAGTTAAGTGGTCCAAGTCAGGTCAGATTCTGCACGACCATATGTTTGTTAACTTGAAACATTGGCATATCCTCTAATTAGCACCTGAAGGTTTGAGCTGTTCTTATAACAAATAATTATATGTTTGAATATACAAATTTGAGCATCTGTAACGTCAAACAGAATGGCAATTCAAGGAACAAAAAGTTGACTTGGACCACTGGGCTTTTCAAGTGCTGGCAAAAATTTGCCCTTTGGACTGTTCACTTTTGTCAACAGCATGGCTCATTAGGTACTCCACGTTCGGCTGGTCCCATCCGTGACACCCGTTTCATTTCATTGCGGCTTTCAGCCATTCTACTTTCTATCTGATGAAAATCACGTCAGTCACCGAGCGAAATCATGAGCTTGAAGTAGGTTCACAGTCGGTCCGAGTCAGTTCTCACTCGGTCGACTTGGTGGAAACCGAGCTGATGCGCTTGTGGTGTTAGGCTCAGGAATGAATAAACCATCTAGGGTGTCGGTTGCGGGAACTAATTGCAAATGGCTATGTCCTCTCCAGAGCAACACCCGATGCTCTCCGCGGAGGCCGTCGACGTCCTGGACAAGATGCGCGAGGGTGCCGATCTGTTGCGCAACAACACTAACAGTTTCCTGTCGGGAGAGCTGCTTACTTCCTCGCTCCTTGTCGGCTCCAGTGCCCAACAGTCTTCGCCGTCGTCCATCGGTAAGCTGCTACTTCGATGACTATTTAAAGGTGTTTTATCTAGGGATGTTCACGGATATTGAAATCGTTTTCAATATACGTTAGGAAATTCTCATCATCGAAACTACCGCTGTCGGAAAATATTGGCGTTCATGCCTTGCTCAAAAAGTCGATAATTTTGTCCTTTCGCTTGATTTCTCTTACCTAGGTGACATTATGGTCCTTTTACTCTTAGCGCGCAGTGCGGAAAATTTATAACGGATTCCCGCCGTTCCAAAATTTTAAAACGGCGAAATGCACTTTTCTTTGTTTTTTTAATCCTTGGTGTTGATAATTTTGGAAATGCAACCACGACCGATAATCGTTTTAAAAAACCATATCGATTTGATAATGATTTTTCGAATATATCTAGTCTGAATGTCCCCTTTGACCAGGGTTGATCACTCTATAGATTCAATTGAACGGTGGAGCCACCAAATAACTCTTGATTCCGTTGTTGTAAACTGCACTGTTTGGTCACCAGGCACTCCACCACTGCCCTCGAAATATGTGTACATTAAAATAGTTTGAGCAGGAAACCAGTGTTTCAGAACCATGTCTCGTAACCCACAACGACACTGGCTTACTGCCTACAGGTTTGATGGCCGCCTCCCTGACACCGTCGGTGCGAATCAGTGTGAGTGGGGGTGGGCCCGGAGGGGTGGTTGGAGGGCCGGCTGGAGACATGCCGCCCCCAGAAGACAAGGGCATGCGCGCCAAGCACCCTACACAGCCGCTCTCCATCACCTACGACCCACGTGATCTCTGCATCGGCAAAGAGAAGGACTCGCCAAATTGTCGCACTGGTGAGTGCAATCGGGCTTTGTTATTTTTCTAAGGGGTGGGCACATAATCGATAATAAATAAAACCTATTAATCGATTCAATTTTGAATAATCGATCATTTTATATTTTTTTAATCGTAAAAATCCCGCCGATTTTCGAAAACGTCTTTGCGTTCTGACAGCTGTTGGTGCTCTGGCGAGTGGCGGCTCATTTCTGGAGGCGTTGTTTGTTCGTGGCAAAATGGCTGCCGTGAGGGGTGGTGGAAAAAAGACTCACATTCCAACAAACGTGAAATTTTCCTAATTTTCAGCTTTGAAGTAGAGTGTGATGGGTAGAGACAGGAATTTTTCGCGCCCCACGAAATCGCGAAATGTGTTGAAACCATGAAAATTGAAGTTTTCTTTGCAGATGTGTCCATATTCATACATTTCCCACCATTTTTCAATCGCGACAAAACGCGAAATTTCGCGAATTTCGGCCATAACACCACAATTGACAATTAATTCGCAAAATTCAAGAAAGCTTCGCCAAATTGCGATTTTTTTTGCATTTATTTAAAGAATAAAACGAAAAAATGCGAAAAAGTAGGTTTTTCATTTTTTTGATGGCGGCTGATTTAAATCAAGGTCACTGGCGCAGTTTTAGAGCTGGCACCTGGATCAAAGATCCTGCTGTGACCTTGCAATTAAAAAAAAAAAGGTTATGAGCACTGATCTCAAATAGCCTGGATGAGTCTCCCCATAAGATCCCATTGTCATTTTAGTGATTTTACCAACCATTTTCGTAGCTTTAAATCATATTTTTATATTAAATTGAATTGTGTAGCATGCAGAGGCTTTTTATATGTATTTATGTTCCCTGCTTATGCGCTTGAATAGCACATAACGTACACTCTGTGAAACCAAGTGAAAAGTAAATGCCAAAAAAGGATCCAACAAACTAAAGATTCACAAAGTAGTGAATTTCGAGCAGTGCTGCCTCCCAAAATCAAATTTAATTAAACAGGCATTATTTTAGTGCTGGTTGCTGCAACTTTGATTAAGTAATATCACTGGAAACATGTAAAAGCTCTGAAATTAGCATTGAAATCATAGGGAGTCCACAGATTTTGGGACTCCTACCTGTTGCAAACAATGCCTACTTGCTGTCATCTGACTTAAATTTTTAGCTGCTACTCTGGATTTTAATTTTATGCTCCATCCAGGCTATTCCAGATCAGTGGCTATGAGCCCAGTAAAGTGTGTCAGAAATTAGGTTGGTGAAGCCCAAGGTGACTGCCGATTTAAGAGCGAAGGAATTTGAATCAGAAGGGTTGTATGTTAATGACCGTAAGATTCTTATGTGTAAGTTTTGTGACTGCAGGCTTGAGCATGAAGGAAAAGATTACGTAAGGCAATATTGTTATAGTGACAAGCACGCTGCACGTCCATAGCAAAGCTAGGTTTTTAACATCCTGTTCAAAACGTCCGCACTATCGAAGAGACCTGCGTGAGGGCGTAAAAAAAAAAGTAAAATTCTCTGAAAATGTGTGTAACAGCAAAATTGTACGTTTTTTTCATAACACCGCCATGACTGCCATAACACCACAATGCAAAAAACAAAAAACGAAATTCACCAAATCATAAAACCATAAATTCCTGTCCCTAGTGATGGGTCAACACCCAAGTATTAAAATAAAAGCTGGTATATTGTCGCCAAAGTGGTTATGAAGGCAACAATGGTTGAATATGGAACCAACTTAAAACAACATCTTGTTCAATGCATTGCCCATTCAAAATCAGTCCCGGGGTTGAATAAGCAGCCTGGGATTAAGAACTTCTTAAATGCCAAACTCTCCAGCAGCAGCAAGAGAGCAAAAGAAATTACTGATGGCATCGTGAAGCATCTTGTCATTTAATTTAACTTATATTTTTACATGGTTATTGTTTTTTTAATAATCGATTATGGACCTCAATAATCGAATCGATTATCGATTTGACTTTTATAATCCATGCCCATCCCTTATTTTTCAGTTTCACCAAATGAGTGAACTCTTATCAATGGTCAGTTCCTTGAATTTCAATTGGAGCGTCCTAGCTGTTCTAGAGCTTCTAAAACATTGCATAGAATTAGAAATTCATTGTAAAGATATACTTTAATTAGGGGTGACAATCGATTCGATTTTGAGGAAAAAACGATTAATCAATGTCACTGAAATATTCGAAAACATCAAAATTCCAACAAAATTGTCAGAAATGCAAAGAATTGCTGAAGGTGCACTTTTTAAATATAAGTTGTACAAAATCCCTCACAGCTGTGTAGCGCTGGCTTATCTGTAACCTTGTAGCAATGGAGGGAATCATTCTTGTGACTCTTTTTAGTTATTTAGATATTTATTGCAGTGCAAATGTGAACTTGAAAAGTGAAAATACCTCCGATTTACAGAATACATTGTATCCTGCCGTAATTCCACGATTTTTTGTGGAAAAAATTGATTACCTAATCGATTATTAATTGATTATCAGTTTTCATTTCGATTTGATAATTGATTTGAAAAAATTAATCGTTTGACATCCCTAACTTTATTATTGTTAGCTGCAGTTAGCCTTTGTTCACTCGATAGCCAATTAACTTGAGCGCAATGCTAAAAGTCTCATTTCTTCTTTGGCCAGTCAAGTTTCCATTGCTGTCATTCTACTGGACAGTATGCCCAGAATGAGTGTTTATTATTTATTAGCACTAGCAGCCAACATCCTGAACTAAACGGCGATGTCCCATGTTTCCAATGCAGCGGGCACTAGCAGCTCTGTGTCTTCATCGAACTCCATGTCCGTGAGCGTACCCAACCTCACTTCGGCCGCGTCCAACAACATTGAGTCGAACACGACTGCCGGCTTGCTCGAGACGTTCGCTGCCATGGCCAGGCGTCGCACTCTGGGGTACGTGCACTGAATGTGACTCTAAACACTCGTATGCGGATAAGAAATTTGAATTAATCCTCGTGTGTGAAAATTCTCGCTGAATGATCTACATTCTTTACGCAATCGCTGAGCATCTCATCCATTTTTCAGTTTTAATGAGAGATGTTGGATATTATCAGCAGATAATTTCACTATTAGTTACTACACTAAGATTTATGAAACAATTTATTTTGAAACCATTGATTTTTTTGGTAGTAGGAACCTAATATGCTACAACATGAAAATAATATTTTTATTAATAACTGGGAATTCTTTTCTCTTTTTTTATTAATGTGGTATGATATGAATGGTACAGTTATTTTGGTCGATCATTTGGATATAATATATCAAAACTCAAAAGAGACTCTGGCCACCCTTGCTGTCTTTCTATTCTTCAGTTGTTTGTTAATTATTGGTGATTGAATGATTTTATTATGTTTCCCCTAATCACTCTGCGACATTTGCAGGTCCGTTTCTTCTAGCAGCGGCTCAACGAACACAGGAATGGTCGGAGGGTCCAATAACAGTGGGAATGTGATAGCTCCGTCATGCATTGCGGCGTCCCCATCTCAAGGAAACACCCTGTTTCCACGCGGTCCAAGCTCAGTGTCGAGCCTTGTTCGCCTGGCTTTGTCCTCTAATTTCCCAGGTAAGATGCCTTATCACGGCTGGGCACTCCGTGCTATGAAACCATCTATCTCACTATATTTATCAACTACTCTACTACTAAGTTGTAACTTAGTTTACTATTGCCTGATACAATTAACTTTTCAACTGGGTACCTGAGTCCAATTGGAGACCCCGAGCTCCATGCTAGGACATGTTAGTCAATCATGCAGACAGCCTTTGAGGAACTACACATCTTAACTCGAACTGGACTTGACATCCTGGCCTTGGCACTCTTCGAATAGGGCAACAAATCATTATTCAAGCAAGGCAAGAACGGCCTCCCTAACGACACAACGCAAGCCGAAATAATAACGACAAGGCAACAACCGATAACGAGGTGTTGACCATGGGCACGAGAATCTACAATAGGTTACCAAAGAATATGTTAAAATCGAGGATACGTCTCAAACACATTTTAAAAGAATTTTTAACATAGAATAGAATTTTTATACGCGCTAGTCGCTAGACGAATTTTACGAAAAAACAAGTTTGACATGTAATACTTCGTTTTGAAACCTTATCCAGGTGAAACGTATTGACATCTTTCCTATAAATTAATGTTTTATTTATGAAAGGAAATAAATAAATAAAAAACAAAATAAATTTGTGTCTTGTTTTTCAGGCGGCTTGTTGAGCACGGCTCAAAGTTACCCAAGCCTGACGACCAGTGGCCCAACCGGGACTGGAAACTGCGGTATTTCCACGACTGCTGGCAATGGGCCTTGCCTGAGCCAAGCCCTCACGATGAGCCTTACTTCGACCTCAAGTGACAGCGAACAAGTTAGCTTGGAGGTATGTAAACTGCCTTTTGGCATCGTGGATCTTTTGCTCTCTTGTTACTTGTGCATTATGCTTAGTGGTGTGAAATGCACTTGCATAATCTCAGGAGCAAGTGCTCAGTTCGAGCATATTATTCTCGGTGCATTTTATCAAATATACCTGAATGAAATTGATCACAAGTTTTAGAGTGAAGATAAAACTGTAGACCTAAACAAACCTCGTAAAGTTTTTACTGGTTACTTTAGATGTAAATAGCAATATCGGGTTTTTGAAGCGAACATTATTTATTATTTTTATGTTGGAAAAAGCAAAATGACCCATAGTGCAACCCTCAAAAATCCCACTCGCAAGCTCGCAATTTGCGAGTGTAAACTAGGTCCTTGCGAGTCAGTAAAATCCTGTCGTAAGATGTATTTTTCCATGTCTAAACTTCCACTGTGGTGCAAGCTGCCAAATTAAAATTTCGCACGGAATTGCCATCACTTAATTTCGGAGCGTCCGCCTCGCAATCTTTCGCGAAGTTTAAGAAGCAGTGGCGTGTGAATTGCCGTGTCCACCGCCTCTTGTGGACGAGGGTTCAGCTACGTCAATCACATCAGAACAAAGCAGAGACTGTCACTCAGCACTGAAACACTGCGTGCCCTGCTGCAGTTGGCTGTACACTGACCCCCTCCAGAGATTTATGACCCTAGTGCGGCCATTGACAAGTGCTATTTTAGTGCACCTGGCGAGCGACATGTGAACGGCCGTAAGCGGCCGTAAGCGCAAGTGGGCTGTCGCGGATTTATAGGTTAGGTGCACTTTAGTTTTTGACCCCCTCACCAACTCCCCCCCCCCCCCCCCCCCCCCTTTATTTTATAGCGAGTGGAAATTTGCACTTGCGAGTAGGTTTTAGGGATGTGAATTGACCGGTCAAATACTTTTTTGGTCAATTGACCGGTCAAATTCAAATTTAAGCAAAAATTGATATATTGGTATGCGGTTTTATAAAAAAAAGGGTGCTTGAAGGATATAGGCTACAATGGGTGATTTTTGACAAGACTGTATTACAGTAATTAGTTTACTGACAAATACAGAAAAAATTATTATGATTTACAATTAAAAATGGCAATAACTGAAGAAATGTGAGGAGCCCTCCTACGTAGGTTCTTTTTTGTGTGTGGGTAGGAGGGCTGGGGGGCGATTGTGTAACTTTATGGTTTCAAAACTATTCGTTTTCAATATCACTGCCTATGGTTTAACACGGGCAGTAATTTGAAATCGAGTGATTTCGAGCCAAATCGAACAAAATAAAGTTACACAATCGCACCCCTGGTCACAAATCTGTGGCCATTTGGAAACGGGTTTCGAAGCGAAATTACCTCAGAATATCACCGTGAAGTCAAGTTTCTCGCAAATCCCTCGCAGTACTAAGGGGGCACATTCCCCAAATTTCATAGCAAAACCGTCGGGTTGCTACATTTCTTGCGAAGTCAACGGACCGTGCGTGGGGTTGGCGGCCGTAGGCCTCAGGGGCGGAGCCCTTAGTCTATTAAAAACTTACAGGAAGACAGCAAGATGCAGTTATGCTATTGCCGCCACGAATTGCATGTTTCTTCGATTAAAACACCATAAATAATTTAAAAATGTCAAGTGTATATTTTGGTCAATTGACCAATAATATTTGACCAGTCAATTGACCGGTCAATTGACATGGTGCATCCCTAGTAGGTTTGGACAAGAAATTTCGAGGGTTGCCATAGTGGCTATAGTAAACATTAATTTATAAGCTTTTGTTCAAGAAAATGCGCTGAGCGTAATGTTTTAGACGATATGCTTGAGAATATGCTCACAAGCAAGACAAAAATATACCTATTGCAGCGTGCATTCTCTATTCAATTCACTATTTATTAGGGGTGTGCGAATAGTGGTTTTCTTGGTTCGAATCGAATATCGATTATTTTTAAAATCATAATTCGAAGTCGAATCGAATATCGAATAAAAAGATTTTTAAAAAGTCGAATATCGAAGCGAATCGAATAATTCGTTTGGCTCGAATAATTTGCCAAAAGTTCGAATAATATACCTTAAATGTGAATTTTTGGAGCAAAGTGCTTATCAGTGGTGCCAAATATTCAAACTATTCGAATTTTTCGAATAATAAAATTTCGATTTCGAATACGAATTCGAACAGTTTAAAAATCACTATTCGAAATTCGAATACAAATAATTCGAAACATTTCGTCGAATAATTCGTCCATTTCGAATATTCGCACTCCCCTACTATTTATGCTCTAAACATAAACTGCAAGCCATTGAAAAAAAAATTGCTTGTTAGAGATTTGGTTACAGTTTTCTTTACGTATCTTGATAGTATCATTAATTGTCTGATGGTAATTTTTATTAATTGTTAATGTTGATTATTGTTAATTGAGAGTTAAATAAGTTTTAAATACAAAGTATAAAATGTCAGTGAAGGGTGCCCTACTTTTTGACTGGAATTCAATTAGTAGTTGCTTAGTATTGATTTTTATACTTGGATAAGTTACCTAACTATTTGCATGTACCTAACTAAAAAAACTCGAGAGGTGGAAAAGGCGTGCCTAAAAACATAGATTTTGATTATATTTGTTCAAATATCTTAATAGTTAGATTTGTAACCGGTTTGGTGACTATTCGGTTACTATCCGGACATCCGAACATCTGCCTAGTCTTTGTCCAGTCCAAGACTCCAAGACTCCAAGACGACAGCTACATCTTTTTGTAATCTGTTTGTTATCATTTTCTCCAACAGGACTTCTTGGAAAGCTGCCGAGCGCCTACTTTGCTCGCCGAGCTGGAAGACGATGATGAGATGCCGGAACCAGATGATGATGAGAACGACGATGATGAGAACGAGGACGATGACGATTATGAGGAGGTCATGGTTAGCCGAAACTTGCTCTCATTTATGGTAACATTGCAGAATATTTATTTTTATCATCGTTGTTTGTCTGTTGCGTTTTGCTTGCAAGTCTTGGCCTTCTTTTGTTTATTTCTGCATACAGTCTTTTGGCTGTTAGTGCACTGTTGATTGAGAACAAAAGACTCTTGTGTAGTTTGTCCCATGTAATGTTGTTCCATCACCAACATTCACTGCTAGAAGAAAGGAAATAACTCTAATGTGTCCCAAAGCTAGTTAAAGGTTTTTTTAGGAATCCATTTGATGTCAAACATCAGCACTTACTTAGGAACAAAATTCTCAAAAGGCTGGATCCAATAAGGTTGTCTAACCCTGTTAGTTTGTTTTCACCAAGGTAGTAGCCAAAATGTCACTCACTCTACAGTGACAACCACTGTCACTGACAACAGTAATTGTCTTCAATTTTCTGTTCATATTTAGTCTTGGGTTGCGGCAAATACCTTGCTTTGTGGATTTTAGTGGATCTGCTGGCAATTCCGTAACCTTCTTTACTGTGGAACGAGATGAGAGCCATAATTTATTCATTGTTATTAATCCTTCCAATGCCACAAACATGCCAATACAATCTAGATCGAGATATCTTCTCTCTTTCTCTTTAATGTCTAATCTCAGCTGTGGTCTTTCAATTGGGACTCTTGCTGCGTATCGTGTATTATCTCGGGGAATATCACTGACCTTAAAAATTGCTCCATATAGATCATTTTAATGTAACGAACAGAAGCAGTAGTTAAGATAGTAATTACCTGGTAACTAGTGTTAAAATTCAATTAGTGTTAAGAATCTTCGCACATTTTACTGCACTTGTCTGACGCCTGCTCTTCGGCACTCTGCTGTTTCAGGAGGAGGAGGGCTACGAGGTGCGCAGTGGCAAGCGCCGCAGCTGGGACGACGAGTACGTTCTCAAGCGGCAGTTCTCGGCGTTGATCCCCGCGTTTGACCCGCGCCCTGGCCGCACCAACGTCAACCAAACCACCGACCTGCAAGTGCCCGAGCCCGGGGCTCATGAGACCAACGAGAACCAGCAAGTCGACATGATGCCTCAACCAAAGTTACAACTAGTCTTGCGTGGGCCCAATCTGCCGGGGGTGAGTGAGGGAAAGTTGGCGCGGAGGTGTCGGTCATTGTGCTTGCTAACCTGGATTCGTTTCAAAGCTTAGCGAAAGTGGTCTAAGAGTTGCCGTGAAGGCCAGAGGGCTGCGGTTTAATTCTTGAAAGTAGTGTCCACTGAAATTGATTCGAACATAAATAGTTCATGGACCTGCCCAATTGGTAAAGTAACTTTCTCGGGGTTTGCTCAAAAAGCTCACACTGTTTTTGGAGTCTGGACCAGTTCATTTGTTCAGTATTGGACCAGTTTGCGGACCTCACTTGGATCCGCTTTGGGATTGAAATCACCCTCAGACTCTTAGGCCCTGAGAGGTTTAGGTATAATACATGATTCTGGTGAGAAATTTAATTTGAGTTTCTTTCTTGACAGGTTGCCGACATGGAGGTGAAACTGAACAACTGCAGCCAGACAATATTTCGAGCTGTCCAACAGCTGGTACAGTTGGCGGATATGGGCAGTCGCCAGGAAAAGCTACGCCGCATTTGGGAGCCAACGTACACGTAAGTCGACGCCTGTGATGCAATTTAGAGATGCTTCAATGGACATGGAAAGAAATAATTAGTTGCTTTTAACTTGGAATTAGAAATGTTTTCAAGTCTTTTTATTGAGCTGCCTTGGTTAAATGCAGGGCTTTGAACCGAAGTGTTTTTTTGTTTCGGTTATGGTTACAGTTCGGGGAACTATTTCGGTTCGGTTTTCGGTTCGGTTCGACCAAAAAAATTAATTTCGTTTCAGTTCGAACCCCTATTTTTTGCGGTTTTCGGTTCGGTTTTTTCGGTTCGGAAGGAAAATTTTCCCCTATAGTGTAGGCACCCTAAATAGCATCCCTGCGGTGGGGTTGCACTGAACTACACACATTTCTAAATTCTGACGACATGTCTTCACTTGCCATGCCCAAAATGAAGCAGAGGTGCAACTGCAAGTTCTTAAAACTGTGTTTTACATGATAAATATTGCTAATAATACAATCAGAAAGCTAGAGATGAGTGTACTTTCAGTGTGCACCATTACCCATTCGTCATTACAACAATGGCCGCCCATCTGATGCCCACTCCACCAAACGCACTTGGTCTCTTGATTGCAAGCATCACGGCGAATTTACTTGGCAGAAATCAGTGTGTCCTTCGATCGTTTCTTTGGCATTGTAGTGTCTTTGCAATGTTTGAGAGATACATTTTGACTGAAGTTCTCAGTCAGAAATCAGATATGAACAAAATATACGTTTATAAAACAAAAAAAGGTTAGGTAAGTCACTTGCGATCACATACCATGCTTTGGGATCTATTATGGTAAAAAAAAAAAAAAAAATATATTTTACAGGCAAATTTTCCCAAATCCTGAACCAAAACGAACCGAAAAAAAACCATTATAAAATTTCGGTTTCGGTTACGGTTCAGGCCATTTTTTATTATTTCGTTTCCGGTTCGGTTACGGTTCGGCTGAAAATTGCGGTTTTTTTGGTTTTCGGTTTCGGTTCGGTTCAAAGCTTGTGCTTAAGCATGTGCTTTAATCTGTGCACCACATTTCAATATTGTTTTCCAATGTTTATAAAATACATTGTGTACAATGAACACAGATTATGTGTTTGAGAGTTCGTAATATAAGTTCTTATATACTAGGAAAACGCTGTCAAAGTGTTCGTGTTGAAGGATGAACGAGTTGGGCGCAAAGTTATCTGCTTTTAAATTAGACTGAAGTTGGGTTAGTAATAGTACTCAAGTGACTGGGCCCATTACTGCCATTGATTGGATCATCAACAGTTGCTCCATTTGGTTCATACCAAAAATTAATTTCATTCATAAGTTTCTTAAATCTACTGCCCCTAGCTACACCGATTGGTTGCTAAGGTGTCGTATAAAAAATCGCTAATTAAATACAATCTGTTGACAATCTGTTATATATATTTGAAATGCTCCCAGCATAGGGAACATCATTTGAATAAATTGATCAGTTGTCTGCATTCTTGTAGACCAATGGTACGCAACCTGCGGCCCGGCGCTCATATCTTTGCGGCCCGCCTCAAATTTTTCTAAAATTTGAAATGCCAACTAAATATATTGATTTGAAATTTCCATAACCTTCTTTTAATAAGCGCAAAATTTCAAGGTACATCTCAGGTCAAAACTACCTGAAACGCATAGATTTGCATCATAAAAATGATCTAAAATCGAAATTTTCTTGGGGATAGAAGTAGAATCCTCAAACCCCCCATGTGTTGTTACTCGTAAGTAATGTCAATTTTCATATATCGAGTTCAAGTAACGACTATGAAAATGCGTTCAATCAATACCCACAATGTTACACAACGCTCCTATGTCTTGCAATTCGCAAGTTTTATATCAAATTACCCTTTGCGGCCTGCAGAGATAACACATTTCTTTTATTTGGCCCTGTACAAAAAAAGGTTGAGTACCTACTACCTACCACTGTTATAGATAGTCTAAAAGTACAATGCTTTGATATGAACAAGAGTTAGCGCAGTCCTTTCTGAGATCTCGGACAGTGGTCATTTGTTACTGCTCTACCTGGCGTGCCTCTAGTGTGCCCAGGCTCGCGACTGTTGCACATTCCGCCTTGTTGCAGGATTTCTTACCACGAGGTGCGCGAGGATGACTGCGAATCTCACACTGGCAAGAGTACGCCGATAGTTTCGTGCCAAGGAGCAGAGAACATGTACACCTCTGATTTGCCAAGCTCTCTGCCAGCTGCTCCGTCCACAGCCTGCTCCGTAGAAGATGTGCTGCAGCTTTTGCGTCACCTCTTTGTTATCAGCATGTTCAAAGAGGATGCCTTAGCCACTGCCACAGGTAACTTTTCTGCATATTTAAGAAGTTTGCCGTAACGAAAGCGTTCTGCAATGCAATTTTATAATAATGCAAAAGTTAATATTTTTAAAAAATTTAAAATTGGCTTTTGAAAGCTTGGAGAAGTCTTTTTTCACAATTTTGTCTGTAAGGGCATTAAGATCTGATTTTTTATTCCATCCCTCTAGATGTGGAAGGGGAGAACCAATTGACTGCAGATATGTTCTCGAGCAAGAAGATAACAAATAAATTGCTGCAGCAAATCCAAGACCCATTGGTTTTGTCTGCTGGTGCTTTGCCCAATTGGTGCGAGGAGCTAAACCACTCCTGTCCGTTCTTGTTCCCGTTTGAAACGCGCCAGCTTTACTTTAACTGTACGGCCTTCGGTGCATCGAGGTAAGGGCACTAGTCCTTTATTAGCAGCAAGGAAGTGTGAGCTTTTGCATACTATTTCTTGGATGTTTCTTTCACCATACCACAGTTTTCACCACAAGTAGTTTCTTAACTTGTAAATAAAAGCCATTAGTCAAATAAATTCTTAGTTGCCTTTGAACCATGTACTTTTGCATCCAATGGAACCTTATATTGGTAAGAAAATATGTAACTAGCCGTCAGTAATAATTTAAAAAAGCGATTGATCGATTGCGTGTGCGCAGGTCTATCGTTTGGCTGCAGACACAGCGCGACGTCACGCTGGAAAGGCAGCGAGCTCCTGGCCTGTCTCCTCGTAGAGAGGACCCCCACGAATTCCGTGTGGGCCGACTCAAACACGAGCGTGTCAAGGTGCCCCGTGGGGAGACCTTGTTCGACTGGGCCATGCAAGTGATGAAGATACATGCTGATAGAAAGAGCATTCTAGAGGTAACCTTCATCTCAGGCACACATTTTACGAGTAGTAGCGTAGCTTGATGTGCATATTGTAAAAAAAAGCTTTTGGAAATGTTGAAATTTTCTGTGAAGTAAGAATCTCATGTCAAGAGAATGTTGTTGGGGAATTCCAGAAGGTGGCTGATAATAGCAGAGGTATAAAAAAGAACGCTTGAGCAATATATCAATTAATAATGACACCTCGTCTGTTGCTCGCCAGGTTGAGTTCCTAGGAGAAGAAGGCACGGGTCTTGGACCAACACTGGAGTTCTATGCTTTGGTTGCGGCTGAACTGCAGCGTCGTGATCTTGGGATGTGGTTGTGCGACGACGACCACGAGCACATGGAGAATACGGAGCAGCCGGTGGACCTTGGCGAAGGCATGAAACCGGCTGGGTACTACGTCCGGCGACCTTGCGGGCTGTTCCCAGCCCCTCTGCCACAGGTAATGAGAAGAGTGGATCTGTGGTTAATCTGTGGTATTGGGGAAGCTTCTCGTATATTTTTTCAGTGTGCCGTGTTTTAAAATTAAGCCTAGAACAGCTGCTAGCAATGGGGGCAAAGGACCCTTTTTTGGAACCTGCAAATATATGTGTGTAGTTGCTTCCCGTTTTTTAATACCTGTACAAATTAGCCACTGGTACTGTAATGCAAATTATTGCACTTTGTATATAAGGTTTAGTCATCATAAATAATGTATTTTTGTTTGTGTGTAGGATTCGAAGGCATGTGATGAAGCAGTGAAGAACTTCTGGTTCCTCGGCGTGTTCCTAGCTAAAATTTTACAAGATAACCGACTTGTAGACCTACCATTGTCGCATCCATTCCTGAAACTGATGTGTCATGGAGAAATACAGAATAATGTTAACGAAAGGTTAGTGTTTATGCTAAGTTTAAAGTTACGCCAATTTGTAGCTAAAAATAGTGTTGATTAGTATTAATTTATGTTATTGTAACTTTGTTCAGAATTGGTCTGCAAATGGGAGCTCCACGCAGGCATTTGACTGAGGAAGATGTAATGACCTCTTCCCTGATCTCGGAGGAGAGCGAGAAGGAGTTGGAGTTTGATCCGCCCAAGCTTCAGGCAGAAAATGAACACGATAAACGATGGTAGGTACCGTCATGTAGTACCCTTTCATTGCTACGCACACGTATACGCATTGCCTTCTGTTTTGGTACTTGTAATGTGACAGAATAGCTAGAAAATACATCGATAGGTAAATAAATTAAGTGCAGCCGCGCTGCTGCACAAAGGGAAACTCGGCAGTTAAAGGGTTAAGATCTTAAAGTCCAAGACTTCAAGGCATTGCCAACAAACCTAACACTGTTATAATTTTTCTCAGGTTTACCAACATTCTAAGCTCTGAAGACTTGGCCGAAATCGATCCAGTTCGTGGCCGCTTCCTCCACCAGTTGCAGGAGTTAATCGGCCGCAAGTCTCGCATCATGCAAGACAACACTCTCTCGTGTGAATCTCGTTCTCACCAGATCCAGAACCTGGCACTGAGCCCGACCACTGGACCGGTGGTCCGGCTAGAGGATCTGGCTCTCGCATTCAACTATTTACCTTCTTCGCGTGTCTTTGCCTTTACTTCGCTGGACCTTGTGCCCAACGGTTCCGACACTGAGGTGAGTGCACTCAGGATCTGTCACTTTGCGAACAGAGCCGCATCCATTTAGCACACTTGATTGACTGTACCTAACTTAAAAACACGTGGTTTCAGGTTACGTTGGACAATGTCGAAGAGTATGCGGAGTCAACCACTTCGTTCTGCTTGGAAAAGGGGATAGCACGACAATTGGAAGCTTTCCGCGAAGGATTTTCTAGAGTTTTCCCTCTCGATAAACTGCGAGCTTTCAGTCCCGAAGAGGTTCGAATCATGCTTTGTGGTGATCAAAATCCACAGTGGAGTAGAGATGACGTGCTGAATTTCACGGAACCCAAGTTGGGGTACACGAAGGACAGGTACAAACCATCACGTTTACTATTGTTTCACAAGTTTGAAATGCTGCAATCAATCTAGATTAAAGTATTGATGTGGGGTTGAAAAGTTTTCAGTGAAATTCGAAAAATTTATAAAGTTTTTAATTGAGTACTTCTTAAGTTAGGCACTCACAAATCATTATGTAAATGCACTCTCTCCAAATGCTTGCTAAGGGCAATTTATTTTGCAAGTATACTTCCAACAGTGCACGTCAGCTGCAAAATTATCAGAAAATCGCTCCTAAATCAACGTCCACTTGCAAATCCTGAGAACCCATGGAAAAAATTTTTAGATGTGTCGATAAGTCTCGCAAAAAATCAAATGAAGTTTCAACAAGTCAAATTTCATTAAATTTTACATCATTAGCCGCAAGGCTATGTGGCTTACATTCGTGGGTTTGTTACGTTTCAGCCCTGGATTCTTGCGGTTTGTCAATGTTCTCGTGAAGATGAGTGCCGAGGAGCGCAAGGCGTTCCTCCAGTTCACGACCGGGTGCTCCTCCCTGCCTCCCGGTGGTCTGGCCAATCTGTACCCCCGACTGACGGTTGTCCGCAAGGTGGATGCAGGCGAGGGGAGCTACCCATCGGTAAATACGTGCGTTCACTACCTCAAACTGCCTGACTATCCCACTGAAGAATTACTACAGGAGAGGCTGCTAGCAGCTACTCGTGAAAAGGGCTTCCATCTCAATTAGAAAAACCAAAGTTTGGCCGGAAAGTTTGCTTAATCCTGGGATTAATTTTGTTGTTTCTGGCAAGGAAGGCGTTTGTTTTATACCCACAGTTAATTGGTGGCAAGGATATTTCCCAAAATAATGATTTTGTGGGAGGTTATAATTTTACAGTTGTCTTTGGAAAATTTGTCTTCAAAAACAAAGTGGTGTGCATGGTTCTTTGAGTATCATTTTATCTTTCAAACCTGGTAATTTTGAACCATAACAAATTTAATTTAGAGGCAGTACATAAATTACCCAAGTTATTTTGTATAAGCTGGTAAATGAAGAGTGCTAAAGGTTTGGTTCATGCAGCCACTAAATATGACTGACTTTTCTGCGTTGTGTACCACACTCGATGATCGGACATCAACAATATTACTGTTTCGTATATCTAGCTTACCTTCTATCTTCAGGTTCTCCATATCTGAATGTTTCCGAACATTGTCTTATGTAAAATGATTTGACTTGGGGGATATATTTTCAAGCACCATGTAAACAATTGTGATCTATTTGTGTGCATACATAAAAGCGAAGGGGTTACTGGTAATTTGCAAGTAATTCATGAAGTTTGGCTGCTACTGAAAACAAACCCAATTTTAATGTAGGCATTTCATCTACTGACTAGCTTAATGCAGATGTTGCAAGTTTATCCATTTAATTAACCTTAAGAGAAGAAACACAGAATAGAACTGATAGATATATTATATACATAAGAGAAATATAATATACTTCATGACACTCTCATAACATCATAATTTTTTGTCATGAATATTCATGGATTTGTTTTCGATTTCATAGTTAATATTTAAATTATATTGGCATAAGTAGGCTTTGAGAGAACATGCCCCAAATCCTGCACAAATGATATCATTGCAGTAACAAACTGAACCTTTTTGTGTGCCTTCTTGCACAACTAGGCGTCGAGTTAGTTGTACAATGTGCTTAGCTACTAAAAGTTAAAAAAACCTGCCGGATTAATGATGTTTCATTAACGAGGGTTTATGATCGCTTACATGTGTATTGAATTATGGCATCAATATAAAGAAATATCCTTGTGATGACTGCTGATTGTAATCATTATACCATTAAACAATTATTTGAAATATAGTATGTTAAAATATTTTGAGTGATCATCAATCAATTTGCATTCCCCACTCAATTAATTGCTACCATTAATTGTCCAAGATAGTAATATAACCAACCCCAAAAAACCTAATGTTGTATCGTCTTAAATAGTTTCAGCGATGCTTCATTTTAAGGCCATTCATTGATGGTTGTTGAGGTTAATTGAATTCAACTTTTTATGGATTTTCAAGAGATATTTCGAGGTTCTGAAATATTCAATTGGTTGTCCAAAGTGTGAGGATTCCGTAGATATTTGTTTCGTTGCGATCAGATAACGGGTGTGGCCTGGAAAGTGTATCCAGTAAGAGGTAAATTCCTAGCTGGAATTTACCCTTAAGTACATCTTTCAATATACCGGATAAACATGGTTATTTTAAAACTCTTGGAAGTAACTGACGAGTATATCTTGCTAAATGAAAATGGTTCAATTGGTTGTCCGAAGTGTGAAGATTCCGAAAATATAGGTTTCGTCGCGATCCGACGAAAAGTGTAGCCTGGAAAGTGTATCCAGTGCGAGGTGAAGGAAACGGCTCGACTTCGGAGCTCTATGAACGCCCTTAAGAGCCGGTACCAATTTACAAGGATCCTATTTGTAAAGAGAAGAACGGAAATCAGATGAGGGATCAGAAGTTTGCAAGAAATTAATGACGTTCTCTGACCTTCCAGCACTTTTAATAATGTAGTTGTAACATACCACTTTTACATAATATATAACATTTTTTAAGAGAAGATGACATTAGACATCTTAGATTTTTGATCTCGAGGTAGTTTTACCCAAAAAAAAATTGCACTCTTGAGTAATAAGAAGCAAGATTGCTTGTCACTATATAAAATCGATCAATTCAGTATACCCAAGAAAATCCCATGAAGACCTCATATTTCTCATGTATCATTTAGTGAACCTAATTGAAAAACTACTTTCCCCTGAATTTTTTTGCATGCCAATGACATAGTAGTTAGGAATAGTTTAATCTGTTTCTATTCTAGCTTGAGTTGTCAACACATGTTTCGATCAATGCACCATTTTTGGAACCAAACCACCAAAGCTTTTATAACTACCTTATGTGTACACTGGCAGTGTGCACAAATAGTGACAACTAATAGCCAAGACACCTTGCAGTGATGGCCATGCATATGTAACAGCGCCTACCAACCATCTCTAGGAAATTTGTATAAAACTCGTAGATCAACCGAAAATAACAATCAAGTCACGCATTCTAAGTGCTGCTGCCTGGTAGTAGTGCAATACTACGTATAAGCTCAAGCTTTTATCGTCAACTATATTTTGCAAGGAAGTCCGGTTGGAGGCGCAACATGTCAATTTTCGCAAACGGCCATGGCTTCTCCACGCTCCTCTACCAGCTCCTTCCCAGTAAGTTCCAACTGGGATTTTGCAAAACTCTCAAGAGGCAAACCCTAGAAGATAAAGACACTGGTGACGATTTCAAAAATTACTTCGATTATTAGATGGAGAAGATAAATAGGGATCTTTTACCTGAACAATTTTCCACTGTTTGTCTGATATGGTGACAGGGAAGGAGAAGATGACATCTGGGGGAGTGCCGTAAGAACCATCGGAGATGACTCCCATGGAGACGAACTGACCAGGCGCTGTTCCCTGCCATATGTCATGCATATGATCTCCAGCCGCCTTGGCGGCAGACATAGCGGATGACATTTTCCGAGCGGCGATCACTGCAGCTCCCCGCTTCTGCACTGTCTGTAAAAGTATAGATGGTCAACACAAGTCACAGCACTTCCTTTTTGTCACAGATGTAGCTTGGACCCATTCCAAAAAAGGAGAGGATATGGAGACTGGTAAGTTTTATAAATACTTACTGCAACAAATTCAGCCTTCAGCCAGCCTTCATCCTTGACAGCATCAAACACCGAGCTGCTTCCACTTGGCAGTTCAACAGTCGCATGGCGTGCATCAGGAAACTGAGTTGACGAATGGTTCCCCCAGATAATCACATTTTTCACTTTGTCTACAGAAACCTGTGAAAATTAAAAGAAATTCTATTAGTACCTAAAAACGTTTCAATTTAAAGTAAGGAAGAAGTGAATTTCTCTCACTAGTTGAGCCTACCTTCAGTCGGGAAGCGATTTGAGCTTTTGCCCGGTTCTGGTCCAGACGAGTCATCGCTGTGAAGTTTTCTCGAGGGATGGACGGTGCATACTTTGAACACACTAGGGCATTTGTGTTGGCAGGATTGCCAACCACAAGAACTTTCACAGTCTTCTTTGCATATTTGTCCAAAGCTTCACCCTGAAGAAATATTACAAATGTGTATATAACTGCTATATATACTCCATCAGTATTCTATCAATACTCTATCAGTATTCTCAGAGATCAAAGTTCATAGGTCGACATTGCTAGGACAAAACGCACCTGAACTTTGAAAATCTTAACATTGGCAGAAAGAAGGTCTTTTCTCTCCATTCCTTCTTTTCGTGGCATGGCACCAACGAGGAATGCAGCTTCAACATCTTTAAATGCAACAGCGGGGTCGGCAGTAGGAACTACTTTAACAACGAGTGGCAATGCACAGTCAGATATCTCCATGACTACACCCTCGAGAACTCCCATCATTGGCGGTATATCAAGAAGGTGAAGAATAATCGGCTGGTCTTGGCCGAAAACGTCGCCCTTGGCCAATTGGTAAAGCAAGGAGTATGCGATCTGTCCAGCAGCCCCTGTTACAACAACGCAGATAGGTTCAGCCTGAAAAAAAATTAAAATGCAATTAAAATTAATATTTTATCATTGTCTTTATCTCCAGTGTTAAAAAAAACTATTCTTACCATGACTTCCACTTAATAACTGCTATGAGAAAACTAATTTCCAAATGACACCAGCCTACGACTAAAAGTTGAAGCTTGCGAGCTTTCTCTGTGCAACAGTCAGGTAGCCAATCCAAACCTCTTACAGTGGTCAGTGGGTGACACGACAGTGACCCTTATTTGACCTTGCTAGTATAATCGGCAATATTTAAAAATATATGAAGCAATCCGAGGACTGCAGACGTCGCCACGAGAGAGTGAGAGGGCCAATGAATTCGTGTAACTGGCAACAGCGTCCTCTGTGGTATTCCGTGCGTATTAAATCCCATAATCCCACAACACGATTCACAGCTGTGCCGGAATCCGCTTAAAATGCGATATAGTGGACAATTTTCAATATATTCGACCAACGGCTCAAAACACTGGAAATTTTTTGGGTAAGTGTTTTTATAGTCAACGAGGCTCGGGCAATGCACTGGACCAAAGGTATTTGTCGATTTTCCCAATTTGGCGGACCTGATATTATTGAAATTTTTCAAAATATTCTGCCAACGGCTAAAAACACTGAAAATCTTTTTGGTAAGGGTGTTTTTATGGTATATGATGCCAGGGCAATGCATTGGACCAATAATATTTGACGAATTTGATGAATTAGTTGATATCGCATAAACTTTATCAGGCCCGCCAAATTGGGAAATTCGTCAAATAGTTTGAAAGAAAGAGAAAACCCGAAGGGTTTTCAGTGTTATCAGGTCCGCCAAATTTGGAAATTCGTGACATATTTATGGTCCAGTGCATTGCCCTGGCCTCGTTGACCATAAAACACGACACGCACCCAAAAAATGTTCAGTGTTTTGAGCCGTTGGTAGAATATTTTGAAAATTGTCAACTATATCGGTTAAACTCCCCTCCGCTGTGCCGCGCCGCACCATACGTCGCACATGACAGCTGTCACTGTCACTCATCTGCCGTTCGCAGTGTACGGCGGGTACGGCGGGTACCTACGTGCCGGTGCGAAGACTTTTAATCCACGTTATCACTGATAACATGATGTTTGATTGCCTAAATTAGCCTACGGGTTTCAGGTAATGAGGTCTCTCAATCGCTCTCCTAGAATAATTTTGATTTTCGATTTTCAATGCGGATTTCGCAGGTGACAATCTGGATGCCACATGCCATTCACTAGCCATTTCTATAACATTTTGGTGAAAGGACAGATATTATGAGACATTTTATTTACTAACATGCAACAAAAAAGTACTGTAGATTTACTGAGGATAATCTCCTTTTCGGATTTTAATTAATTTGTGTTCTTTTATCAAACTATTTTTTGCAGGATGGTGCTAAGAATAGGTTTGTGCTGGAGGAGGAAGCACCAAGGATTGAAATACCTGTGTTTTATAGTAATATTTTTTGCGGGATTTCTGTTATTATTTTCAAGAAACAGTCGCACAATGTTCAAGTCAGATGAAGATTTAGGGAACACCAAATTTGCCGAACGGTTGATTCAAATTAACCGGGACCTGGGTGGAAATGACACCAGATCATTCTATGATGGTTCTTTCTTACGTGGTACTAAGATAAAAAAGTTGGAGGATTTGGTATCTGAAGAAATGTCCCGTATGGTACCTGGACTTGGTGATGGTGGAGGCCCAGCAAAAAGTGATATCAGTGAACAGTCTCTAAAAGAAATATTAAAAAAGGAAGCATTTAATTTACACTTAAGTGACATGATTCCTTACTCTAGAAAGTTGCCGGATGTTCGTGACGAATTGTAAGTGTATATTTTACCGAGGACCTACCTAAAGTGTACTTTTACATTTGAATGGCACATTTTTGACACATAATTCTGTTGTTAGATGCATTAGTGCTCGGCATGACTATTCACACCTGCCAACAGCTAGTGTAGTTATTGTGTTTACCAACGAGGCGTGGAGTTCATTGATGCGGACTGTGTTCAGTGTTCTGAATCGCTCACCTCCACATATTTTGAAGGAAATCATTCTAGTGGATGACCTAAGCACCCGAGGTAACCATTTGGTGACAAATAACAAAAAGATTTGTGGATTTTGTGGACTATTTTTTGTGAACTATTATTCATGTTTACTGCTGTACAAAAAGCTTATAATTTTATTAAAACTTTTTTTACCTTTCTTGAGGATCACTAAAGAAATGTTTTATTAAAACAATGATTGAAGAGACACTGCTCAAATACCTTAATTTACCATGTACACATTTGAACATTTGAATTATAATGAAGAGTGGAGGAATTAGGAAAGGGTTTTAAACCAAATTTACTAGCTTTACTGTTAAATACCATTTTTGTGTCCAGACGTGTGATGCTTTTCACCCAACTGTCTGTTGATGATTCATTGTTGATCTTTTCCAGAATGCTTGGGTGCTCAACTAGATTACTTTGTGAAAACGCATTTGCCTGGTAAGGTGCACTTGGTGCGGCTCACGAAGAGGTCGGGACTGATCCAGGCCCGCTTGGCAGGGGCTAGTCAAGCCACAGGGGATGTCATCGTTTTCCTAGATGCTCACTGCGAGGCCACAACCATGTGGTAGGTGATCATAAATCGTTCCTCTTGGCTTTGGGTTTGGTTGGTCATACTTGCTGCTTGAGAGTGGGTAGAGTACATTTTCATTCAAGTATCCTCGATTTCCCCTAGCTTTTCTAGTTAATTCATCTTTGTTACTCCATAATTTCTTCACTCCTTGCACTGAAGGTTAGTTGTGTGTAGGCAAGACAAAAATAAACAAATCCAGTAGGCAAGGCTCATTAAGACCCCTAGACTTTCGAATACATATCTACAAAACATTTTTTTACTGACAAACTATCAGTGACAGCCCAAAACAAAACAGCTAGTGCCCTAGGAAATGTATAAAGCTTTCAAATAATGTAAGAAATAAGAATCAATTTTGTGTTATGATTAGGCTTGCTGAAAATTAAGAAAATCTTTAAAGACTTCGTTTAATTTTTGGCAGTTATTCTGCATTTTCAGCCAATCTAATCATAAATGCGTTATTTGAAAGCTTTATAAATTGCCTAGCTGTTTTGGTTTGGGGTGTCACTAGTTTGTCTGTAAACAAATTTAGATATTTGTCAAAGGGTTTCCCCTACCTTAAATTTCAAAATATGTTTTTATATTTTTGCATATAAAGTACACATTTTTTTATCCATTCCAAACGAAATTTTAAAGAACATACAAGTATTTAAAAAGTTGGTGTGTGGATCTCACGCAAAAACAAGGACTGCAATTTTACCTGACAAAACGTTAGTTGTGATATCAGTACCTGGGCCCTACTTCACGGCCTGCATGGGCATATCGCTCACATTACCTGAGAATTCTGACATCAGAGATGACTTGTGTTGTTTCTGTACGGACTCAAAAACTCGTATTTTAGTCATTATTAAATCAGATTTATATCACAGAGTAATTATCTGATCACGAAAATAAAAATATTCGATCTTTTAAATTGAAATTGTATTGAAGAAAAATGGTTGGATACTAGATAGATCCAAATGTAAGGAGAATTGCCTATTGTTTCATTTAATTTCAGGCTGGAGCCCCTGCTTGAAAGAATTAAGCAGGTTCCGGATGCAGCTGTGATTCCACTGATCGATGTTATTGACGATAAGACTTTCGAATATAAATATGGGCGTTCTTTAAATGGCATTCAAGTTGGTGGTTTCACATGGAGCGGTCACTTTACCTGGTTTTCGCCCAGTCGAAACAATCTTGATGATTTGGCAGCTCCTATCAAGTAATCACACTTTTATCAGCACCATATACGTAATTTAAATCAATTACCTACTACACATACTTAGTCATTAATGGAAGGGTAGCGAAGCTGGAAAAATGTGCAACCAAACCGGGAAACGAACCGAATTTTCTTCTTCGCTGGGTGGGATATGGGGATCTCCCATGAAATTATCAGTCAGGCACAGCTATAAATTAAAATTAGTTGCCTACGTAAATATTCGTGACATTATTGAATAATGTTGGTTTATGCTGTGTACTTTTGAATCAGGTCACCAACAATGGCTGGAGGTCTATTTGCCATCGGACGACAGTATTTCTGGGACGTTGGCTCGTACGACTCACGGATGGAGGTCTGGGGTGGAGAAAACTTGGAAATGTCATTTAGAGTATGTGCACTTCATTAACATTACTGGGCTTCTATATTTTAATTTACAAATTTGCCTGCCAAGGACCCGCATGAGCACCTGGCGTATTCAATAGCTACATTACAATAATTTAAGTATATTCCCAAGTAGCACAAAAACCATTGCTACAAACGTTCTGTGGATGTCTACAAGCTAACGACGGATAGCTTGCGTTCAACCTAATCGAATTTTTGGCAAATGTGAACTCGTTGATCGCAAGTTATCCCCCCCATTAGCTTTTTGACATCCTCCGATTGTGTGGTCTTATTTTGTTTGAAGAAAGTTGGTTTATAGCTTCAAAATTATATATGATATAGTATTATTATTTTCACAAACAGATTTGGCAATGCGGGGGCAGGCTGGAAAGTATTCCTTGCTCGCGAGTGGGTCACATTTTTCGAGACTTCCACCCCTACTCGTTCCCTGGCGGGGCCGACACCCATGGAATCAATACGGCAAGACTAGCTGAAGTGTGGATGGACGACTACAAGGAGTTGCTGTACCTGCATCGTCCAGATCTGAAGGTGCCAAATAGGTCCCTGCATAACAAAAGCATTAACATTTGCATTAACAGCAGATATGCCAATGGATTTACTCATAAAGAGTGAATGTTTATTTTGTTTCAGGTGGCCAAAATTGGAGATCTTTCAGATCGCATAAATCTAAGAAAAAAGCTAAAGTGTAAAAGCTTCAAGTGGTTTCTGGATAATGTCTACCCAGAGAAATTTATTCTGACTGATAACATCCAAACTAGTGGCAGAGTAAGTATGCTGACGACTGGCTGTGGAACTGTAAAGAACAAACAATTAAAAATAATTAAAATGCTTTACTATATTGATTTCCTTCTGTTTTGCTACAAGGTCTTTCAGAAGAAAGACGGCAGGAAATTCTGTTTCGACACGATGCAAAGAGAAAAAGATACTGACTCTTATCAACTAGGATTGTATCAGTGTCATTCAGTGATCTCTATGTCGCAGGTAAGAAATTTTCGCAGTTGAGTAAACATAAAATTTCCGTTTCGGAACTTAAATTGTTTATTCGAAATGCCTTTGATGTGTTTAGTATTTCTCGCTGACCACGAGCGCAGAGCTGCGCCGAGAGAATGTGTGTGCCGAGGTGAGGGACGTCGAAGATGGCGTCGGCCGTGTGATGATGGTCCGGTGCTACGGAATGCGAGGGTCACAAGAGTGGGCTCGCACTCATCTTGGCCAGCTCCGTCACGTTGCCACAGGACTTTGCATCGACGCCACTGACCAAAACGTCGTAGACAATCTTGGTGCTCGTGCCTGTGATGACCAATCACAGACTCAAGTTTGGGAATGGGATGCATCTCCGAAGTGGTTGTAATTCCTTTGGATTTACCGAGAATTAAGGTATATCCAGTGGTGTAATGCTGGAATTAAAGGTGGGTATACGCATATTTTTCGTCTACCGGGGGAGGGAGGGCCGTAAAAATGAAACTGAATTCTTATTTCCACATTTTCGTCATTACCAACACACCCTGTTTTCACATTTCAAACATTGTTGTTTGACTCTTACGACTATTTTCGCTTGGGTTTCACTAAAACACGCCCACATATCTCGATTTGCGCCACAAAGGTAAATGGATACATGGGTAGTGGGAAAATGGGTGTGCTATGGGTGGGTGGGAAATGGGTAAGATAAGGTAAATGGGTGTATAAAGTGTGAAACATAGAACAAGTATGGAAAACTCGCAAAAGTTAGACATTTAAAAGCTAGAACTTTGCGTAGGTATACCTGTGTATACAAGCGTATTTCTTTAAAGTAAAGGTATATGCTAATTTCGAAAATAAAATGTGAGTAAATCACAGTATACCTGCATATACCCTGGACTACACCACTGGGTATATCCATGATGGTCGTTTGGGAATGGCATTGCTCTAGTTGAGGTAACATTTTAACACGGAAGAAAATTATATCAGGGCCTGTATGAACCAAACTATTATTACTCCTTAGAGAAACCCTGTGGAAGATATGGAAGTGCTTCACCCCATGGTTAAAGCAAGTGGTGCCACTAGCAAGCTCTAAAATGTTTTTTATTGTGTCCCATAATGCACAGGAAAATTTGTTGAGAAATGTTTTTCACCAATAAACATACTTTATTTTATTAACTAATAACTAATTTTCTTGTTCTTAATCCAAAGAAAACTACATACCTGGGTGCACCAATGTTGTTTTTGTTTTTTCGTTGATCTTTTCATATTACCTCAAAAAATTACGAACATCTCTTGTGATGCGTTTCCTCCACGTCGTGCCCCGTTCCAGTGCCCCACCCGCGGCCGAAGGCTGCCTAGTCTGTAGTGCTATAGCAAAATAAGGGCCATACATTCATGAAAGATCAGATAATACATACAAAATGCTTGATAAAACCTAAAAGAAAAATACTGGGGGCTGTTCCATCCTCCCGCTCATCTTTTGGATCTGCTGGAGATTTTTATTTGCACTTGCTTAATTCTAAACTTATTCTAAATTTTAATCCTGTTCAGATGTGTTGGGTGTATGGAGGAAGTGTAAGTGCAGTAGATGGTGCTTTTTGCCAAGCTGACTGGGAAATTTGAAAGGTTTGAATTACTGTTGCGTTTATTATTGTGGGGGTAGAAAAATGTGATTGGATCACTGGTTTGTTATACATTTTTCGATTGAAAATTCTAGCGATGCATCTGATGCTGTCAAGTCGTGGGCCCGGGATGCTGGTCACTATTTGGGGGCCCCCATGCCGGGCACACCCTATGAGACCCCAGCCCCTAAAAAAAACAATGGTTCTAACAGTCAATGTGTCATATATGATCAATTTTAGAATTCACAGTAAATGTATAGAAAGTACAAGGGAAATGAGGAAAATAGAGATATTTATTTTTAAAGTTTGTCGAATTTCAAGAGCGAAAATGCCGCCCCAAGAAAAGTTCCGTCCAAAGCGCCAGCCGACGTCGCTTACATAAATTACGCGTGGATCTGGCCCTGCTACAATCATTCTCAGGAACAGTCGGCACATATAAACAAGAGAAGTGCGAAAGAATTTCGTGGCCAATTATTTTCTGCAGACAAATCATGTTTGTGCAAGCTTCCTAAAATTGTTTATTTTATAAATATTTGCTTGTTTCGTAAAACATAACGTAAAGGAAAATAGGAGCCCCAAATTGTCGAGGGCCTGGGATGCAATAGCATCGCATCCCTGCCAGTCCGCCACTGGTCGAGGGTATAGAGCTGCAGTCCTTGGCACGTCACACCACTGCATGGCATTCTGGAGATGGGTTGCATCGTTGAAACATTGAATTTGTCACGACGAACAGGGATGACCAGCTGGTCGTGAAGAACTCACCATGAGGTTGAGGTTGACCAGAGCAAGTCCAGATGAAGGTGTTTTCCAGGTTCCATAGGAACACGAGAAGTGCTTTTAGGGTCAAACCCACGCTCAAAAGGAGAACCTTTTTCTCGATCAATAATTGTTTTTTTTTGATAAAATGGATGCAATAAGTGTTATAACAATAGTTGTAATGGCTGCTAGAATTATTGCAATAATTGAGATAATTACAATTACTCATTCTAAACTAAGTTACACTTCCATGTCACCACTTTTTTAATATTAAAGAAAACATAGTATGTTTCAATATCTCGATATCATTTTATTTATATGGATTACTTCCGTTATCTTGATATCAAGTGAAAGGTTGTAACCGATACCCTACCTTTACGGTGCCTATACCTCGTACAGCCGGGTCGGAGGTAGTGCGAGATAACAACAGCAATTATGCATAATTATTTAATTCACATTGCAAATACCAACTTTTTTTGCAAGTATCGAAAAAGTGATGACATAACTGTGTTTTTCGTACAGAGAAGACGCAGGAAACTTTCTGAATTTTCTTTAAGCTTAAAAACTATGTTTTTCAGGCCATTGGATTTGCGTGAAATCTAACGCACAACTCCACAGTGTACAGATTTATCATCTTGGTCGATTCTCATTTCACGGCGCTAGGCAGCTGCCAATAAGAAAACTGGTTTGTCAAAACGAGATTTGGACCCTCAAGCATGCCATCCAGTTCCTCCATGTGTTCACCCACGTGGTCGGTAGGTACCATGACCTGCCTCTGCTCTTTTCAGACAAACCGTTCTGAGGACATGGCCGAAATTCTACTGGGCGGATTTCGAAATCCAGAGGTGTACATGTCAACATCTTGTAAACAGTGTACAAGCTTGCAAGCTTGTACATTGTTTACAAGATGTTGAGTTACAAAATTTGTTGTTTATTTCTAAAGAGTGTTATCGGTCACGTCTTGCCACGCTGGAGGCGGTGAAGATGTTGATAAATTGTTGTTGACCACCTGTAACACGATGGGCTTCTCAGATTTGACGTCACTTCAACTTGGCCGCTAGGTTTATTTTAAGCATTAAATCACGAATAACTCCTCCAGTTGAAGATTTTGCAAGAAACAGGGGTGCATTGGACTCGAGTCCAATGCACCCCTGTCAATTGACACCTCTTGCGTGGTGAAAATAGTAAGTCAAAATACCTAATTTTTTAACACAAAATCGTGAATAACTCTTCAAGTTTTCACCTGAGTAGGAAACAGAGGGGTGCATTGGACTGCAGCGCCCATGAACTAAGCCGGAAAAAAAAGTTGGAAAGATCAAGTTGAGGTACACACTATCCTTTGGCCTACGGGAGCTAGTTGAACTCCCGAACTCGATGGGTTAATCAGGTTTGGCAAAACTTGAATACTTCAGCGTTGTGTCGATTTGTAACTTTAAAACGTAAATAACTCCCGAAGTTTGGTATTTACGAGGAAACGGGGGTGTGAATTGGACTTCTTAAATAATTCACCCCTATTAATAGAGGTGAATTATAAAAGAAGTCCAAATCATTATCCCTGGTGAGGAGAAAAGATTTGATCGAGTGTTCGGTCCTGCGTCTGAATCCTGCTCACCGCAACTGTGTTACGTGGGAAGCGCTTGGAGTGGATTTGTATTGTAAGATTATCGCAATGTGTTTGTTAGGTTTGATGTACGAAGCATTAACGTATGAACTGTTGTACATTGGGATCTTGTGACATTAATGGTGCTCTTGTGCACTTTGCAAGTGCTTTTTACGGTATACAATTTAAATTTTATTACAGTCAAATAAAACAACATCTTCATTACAATGAAATAAAACATATGATCTTATTCATTTTTTTATTTATTTAATTTTAATCTTTTAAATTATTCTTTAGTGTGTTTTTTACTTATTTAGTATTAAAATTTATTTCTTCAGAAGATAAGTATTCCCCCAGGTGCTCTAGCGCCTACGCCCCGACTAATCTTCGGAGCCACGGTGCATTTGGGGATAACAGGTAGAAATGCCTTTCACCGTCACGTGAAATTTGTCACTAGCTACTCAAGTAGAACATTTGCCCCTCATCTTTTAATCATCGCTGCGTACTGAGTACGTAGCGAGCTGGCTTCGTAACGCGGAGGTCCCGAGTTCGAATCCGGCCGTATGCTTGTACGGTTTTGCGTTTTTGTCATTGTGAAGTCTTATAAAATATGACAAAAACATCTGCTCGGTTTGCTCAAGTGACTGGGGGATTCCACATAGCACTGAAGCCCGATGGGGCACGGTGAAGTCAGGCTGCGTCCGTCACCACCCACCAAGGCACCCCCGTAGGGCCTCGGTGGAATTAGGGTGAGCAACACGGCAAGCACTGAAGGACGAGACCCTCATGGGTCTGTCAAAAATCTTCGCCTGTGCCGGGAATCGAACCCCAGACATCTCGGAGAGCACTACCGAAGCGCTTCCGAAATGCACACTTTCCTCTGAGCCACCCGAGCAGATGAGTACACTAAAAAAAAATCTTCCCTATTACAAGCGAGGAAGTTCATCGTTTGGCTAATAGAGTGCGCTACGAGAAGAGTAGGGTCATCGCCTGGCTGATAGAGTGACTTCCAGCGAGATTCAACTGCAATTGGCTGCGTGTGGTGGAGGTGCCGGGTCGTTGGAGGTTCCGTTCCTCACGAGTTCTTCGGTCCTATAGTTACGTTTTATCCCGCTGGAGGCGTCGAAGAACATGAACACAACTGCTGGAGACTCTGCTTCCTGAGCACGAACAGCTATTATGATTGCTCTGAATATTGATTGAATATTATGAATACTCTGGCCCTGAGAAGGAAACAACGGTTTGCATTGGAATCTCCATGAAATTCCACCCCTGTCTACAACCCTGGTAGGAAGAAGAGTTGTTTGAAATTTCGGTTTCCAAATCGATAAAACCCGCGTGGTGGGGTTTTTCGTGATTTTGGGAGAAACCCTGTGAATATTGATGATTTGCTCATATACTTTGGCCTGAGGGGTAGGTGACCCAACCTCAACACGATGAGCTACTCATGATGATGATTGTGGTGCTTATAACGGCACGTCAGCTTCGAGGCTATTTGTGCCGGAATGAGCACTGTATTACCTACTTTAGCCGCTATATGTTCATTTTTCACTTTAACTCGCGAATAACTTCACCAGTTTTGATTTTAGCAAGAAACAGAGATGTGAATGGGACTCACCATGACGTTCTACCCCAATAGACAACTTTTACGTGGAGAAAATAGTATGTCAAAATACCATATTTTTGAAATTTAAATCGTAAATAACTTCCCCAGTTTTCATTTGAGATAGAAACAGAAGGGTGCAATGGACTGCCCATGAAATTCTACCCTTATCACAACCCCTTACAGAGTGAAACGAACAAGTTGAGAATTTTGACCAGAAAATATCGTACAAAAGCGTGATGGTTACTACACGATTCTGATCGATATTTCGCGATTTTTGAAGATTCGCCCATACTTTGACATAAGGAGTAGTTGACCACCCTGATCACGATGAGCTACTCAGATTTGTTGCATCTCAAATACTTTGGCCGCAAGATCGATTGCAAACTTTAAATCTTGAATATCTTCCCCAGTTTTCACTTGCGAAGAAAACAGCGGTGTGCATTGAACTCCCCGTTAAATTCTACCCCTATTGGCACCTCTCGCGGGCCAAGAAAGAAATTCGATTTTTTCCTCTAGGTTTATGCCTATAGTTAAGCAACACTGCGCCGAGTCGGTGCGTCGGATGGGTGACACCATGAACATGGCGAGCTCTGTTCGAGAGGTAGAATTAGATTGAAGATGAGCATGAAAAGCTTCACGCGCCTTGCTGATCTACCTCTCGACAGCATGGATTAGTTTTTCGAGTTGCAGTAAATTACAGTTGTGAAAGGGATGTTGATCAGTCCCTTGATGCTAATCAAGGCAGTCCCTTGATGCTAAAACCCGTGTCCGTTTCGGCGCTGTCTGTGAGGTGGCTGGATGTCAGGTATCTAAACCTATTCCCGGGCGACAATACATTTGTTATTTTATTTGTTTCCTGGCTGTTTTGGTTGTGAGCTGGCTTGAGCCAGTGCAGATAAATTTTGGCAAGCGGTGGATTTTTGTTGTTGACAGGAGCAGGCTTTATAGGGCTGGCACTGGGTGGCACCCTCGCTCTGTTCTAGGCCATGCCGTATAGTTTTGGGCCTTAGCAACAAAACCCTTCGCTAACAAAATATATGCCAATAATACAGTTATATCGTTAAACATGTTGAAATTTTGTAATTTCTAACTGTATAACGTGAATTTAACTCCTTCAGATTTCCCCTCAAGGAAGAGAACGCCCCGGATAACCCCTATTGCACCCGCGGACGAAGAGTTGCTTGAATTTTCGGTCTTCAAATCGAAAAAACCGGTGGTTTTGCGTTTTTCACGGATTCTCAAGATTTGCCCATATATTTTGGTCTAAGGAATATTTGACCACCCTTCTCACAATGGGCTACTCATGTTTAATGCAACTTGAATAGATACTAATAAATCCCCAGCAACAGGGGCAGAATTAATTCTGCCCCTATTGCTGGGGATTTGCGGGGCGAAAATAATCCATTGAATTTTCAACCTTGAAATGTCGGAAAAATGTTAACCTTTTGTGTTTATCACGATTTAAAAATATTTGCCAATACTATGTCCCGATTGGGGTACTGGACCAATCGTAACACAACGGGCTACTCAGATTTGAGACAGTTGCCTTTGAGACTCGGCATACGGACGTAGCTGGCGACCCTGACGCCTGTGGGCTCGTTCGCGCCTGGGCCTGACGCGTTTGACACGAGCTTTCCATTTCTTTTTTCATTGTCGCTGACGGGAAAAGGTGTAACCAATTTTTGAGAAAAATAGAGAATTGTTGAATAAAGTTCATTTTAATGTCAAGTCAAAACAGTGATACATGGACATGAAGAAAGGCAAGACACAAGTTCCCATTCCTAGCAAGAATATCAATTGCAATTTCATCTAATCCCCCTTATGATCAACGTCATTGTCATAAGCTGGTATTACTACCCGATTTCTTCTGTGGATTGACTGTTCCGTCATTTTACTCCGAGGGTGAATCATAGGCTTTGCGTATCTAGCACTAGCACTAAGGGGTGGCCGGCTCGGAAACTAAAACATAGTGCCAAGAAACTGCAATCACGGTGCTAAAAGTTTTTGGCCAGGCTGCGAAAGGTACGTAGCAATTCTTACTCGGTGGGTTTATCTCCCTACTGTCTTAAAGTAGCTCAAGTCCCTTAGATTTTTATATCATAGCCAGTAACTCAGCACTACTTTAAAAAAGCTAACTTGGTTAAATCAGATGGCTACAAGTGGAGGACAGGCTATGAGACGTTGGGAAAACAGTTTAAGATATCACTGCCTGTGCATTTTAAAAGGGTGTGGCAAAGTTAACTAGCAAAGTACTTCTCCATTGGCACTTCGACCACTGCCCCTAGGTCTGTCATTGTTAACAATTTAATAAACTAATGGAACGCTGGCAACCAGGGCTGGACTTGGACCAGGATTAGGCCTGTATAGGTAGTGCTATTTTGGCACCCCTGTTTATTGGTTTATGGACACATTTAGGGGGCGGTATGATTTTCTTTACATTTCATCACATGTGGAAAGGTGACCCAACATGGGCCAGGATCCACAAAGCAGTTAGATAAAAAACAGGGGTAAGTTTGTAAACACCACGTGAAAATCTGCAAGTGTCGCACATGATTGGATCAAGGGTGTTTTTGGACAAAATCTATGCATTTGTGGTTAAATTAGGGCCAGTGAGTCAATAATTCAAAATATGGATTTAAAAAAAATGATTTTGAATAAAATATGTATTTACACTACATTAAAATTATGTTGCAATGTTTAACGTTACATTATATATACAATATTGTGAACATGAAATATGCCCCCTGTTTCTGCAACGCAGGCACCATTGTTCATTTTCAGCCTAATCACCCACGTGATAAGGCCTGTCACCCATAAAACCTCGTGCTGATGTGCCGAAGCCTGTCACTTTTCTGAGCGCAAATGGAAGATGTCTTGGTTGCAATGTCGCCGCGGGGAGAAGGCGGGCACAAAGAGGCGAAACGAAGGGCGATTTCCACCTGATGACAGAGAGATGTTGATAAGCCAAAGCTAACGGCTCGTTGGCTTTCTGCCATCTAGCTGCAAAAATCAGGGGCAGCCAGGTTGGCCTTCAACTGAAATTTAAATGCTGTTATGGCAATACAAACTGGATAAAAACCAAACTCAAACAAGCAAATAATCTGGATCATATCAAAACATCTGAAAACTGCAACCAAAGCAATTCCAGACCAAAGTGCTCTGGTTTTTATGGTCTATCCACAGAGGCGTAGCGACCGCCCCCGCAGACCCCTCGGCGCAGGGGGGGCGCCCAGGTTTGGGGGGCGCCAAGGGGTTCAGGGGGCGCAAATATCTCTCGGAGACGTTTTTTAAGGGATTGCCCTCGGAAAATTTCGGGAGACGAAGCGAATTTTCTCATGGGCCGGTCTTTTCTGAACTGCCCGGGCTGGTTTTTTTCCCCTATCAAACCCTGGGGGGCGCATCATATTCACGCTACGCCACTGTCTAGCCACCAGGATCAGGAAGCTAATCTCACAGGGATGTGTCGCAAATCACAGCTCTAGCACAAGTCCTTTCGAGATTCTTCAAAAAGAAACGAGGCCGAATTTAGTAATCGAATATTGAGGGTCATATGCGTGTGACTAACCAAATCAGCTCAAGAGTCAAGGCAAACATACTGCTAGTGCTACGCTTAATATCAGGGATGGACATGTTAATGCAGGTTCCAAGTTCCGTTGATTGCAAGCGTTCTCGCCTCACGACGGAAGGATGACCCCATCGTATTGCGCCCTCCACTTCATTCAGCAGGTGTCAGTTGCAAGGTTCACCATCCAGTCTGCACAGCCTGGCAATTACTTGGGAACAAAATAAAATAAATAATCATTACTAACCTGCGATTCCTGTACAAGTTTGTCACCATATTATGGCCGCCACCGATTTTATGTTTTTCTAAAAACTTAGTAGACACTAAATAACACCCACGCATCCCACACATGCTGAGTTATCTTCCAACTTAAAAGCTTTTGTGGTTTTCGGCGCATTTCCCATTTTCCGAGACTGAGAACACTCGCGCTGGACTAAGGAGCGGTGCGCCCTGAGCAGCGACCACATGGCCCGTACGGGCAGCTGATCAAGATTCGAGTGAGCGCGCGCGCACATGGATATCTTCTGCTCCCCTGATACAAAAAGGCATTTTCGCTCACCGAAACGTTCGTCGCTCGCTATGTTGGCCGGTCCAACTGAGGCTGAGTCAGCCCTTGAAGACTACACTGCCTGCTCGCTTGTAGCACTGGCTGCCTACCGAGAAGAGAATTGCTGTGGCAGATGGTATTCTTTTTATAAAACATTTTACTAGGTAGGATATTTTCCCCAAGTTCTACGATTTTATAAAGGAGGTCTACGATGTTGAGAGTACTTATTTCTTGATCAGTTTATTCGCTATTTTCTACACTTTCGAGGAGAATATAGGCCACTTTGTTAAACCCATTCTTTTATCATTGTAGTTCTTTCTTGATTTGATTTGGTTTCTTGTCATTCATTACCTTGTTGTATACATGGTTTACATACAAGTACTTAAAACACAGGTAGGTACTTTAAAAGTTCTGTATGGAATCTTGGCCAGCTCTTTTCCAATTTCCCACCAGAATTTGGAGAACGTATTTTTTATTTTGTTGCATGTTGCAAAAAGTCACATGGTCACCCTTAAGCCAAAATATTTCAATATTCTGAGCTCAAGTAGTTTTTTGACAACTCTTTAGCTTGTTTAAAAAAGCGCTAGGTAGCGTGCTGAAAATCGAAACCCGAGTACTTTTCTGAGGCACTTTTCTCTGGAAGTCTGGTAGGTACTCCAGAATCTAGGCTCCTAACGTGATTTCCTATGGGAAATATTCGATTTTTTATTTAGGTGCAATTGGGTTTGGGTGGTGTACAAATATGTGGCAACGATTTTCCAAAGGTCTGAGGGTTGCTTAAACTCAAAACACAATTAATTGATGGAAAAGGACGAGGGAAGAAGGGGGCGTCCCACTCGACCATCATGCCAGACTATAACGAATGGAAAATTGTTCTATACGAGGTGCACATTTTTACGATTAAAAAGAATACATTCCCGCACCTTGTGAGATTTTTTCCATGCCATAGAAATAGCAATTCTCTCCCGAGTCGGTCTGGATGTCAAAGTGCTAACCAAACCAACGCCCGTTCCATATGCCGTGTCTTGAGCGCAGAGATGATCAAATTTCTTTTTTGTTGGACGAGGAAGTTCTTTTTAAATGTACGTTCTTTATTATTTCGTTTTTAAGTCAATGAAAGTCAGTGTCTATCACAATTAGCGAGAAAATTATGCAAAATATGAGCAAAGAAAAACTATTACGACAAAGCGGGCACCGCTGCAGGTGAATCGATCAGTAAGTGATGAGTACGTGATGAGTCATCACTCATCATGTAAGTATAACTAGGAAACGCTGCCAAAGTGTTCGCGTTGAAGATGAGAGTAGCCATTTTTGTAGCAGATAAGTTGAATGCAGAACGTCGTAATTTTAGCTTGAATGCGTGAGAGGACTTGGGTTAATAAGTATACCCTTATAAAAAAAGGAACTAGTTCGCTTACAAAAAGTTTGACGTCTTTCCCAACTGCACTGACGAAATCACCAAAACATTCAAGTTTAAAAATATTTGAAATAAAACACCACGTCTACCCCACCCCTTTTCCCCCACCGTCGTTTCCAACACGCTAAACCGTTCGGCCAAGCTGGGTTGAATGCAAGGGATACGAATATCTAATCTATGATCACCGACCGCATTGCAACCAGGGATTAAAATGATGAGCCCCCCCCCCCCCCCCCCCACTCACTTGCCACCCGCCACGCACCATCCGTGGACCCCACTGAAGTTTGATTTTAAAGTGAATGTGAATTTGTCCGGAGATGTTCTTCGACATATTTCCAAATCGACGAGACAACAACGCACGGACAAGTCCATTCAAAACCAACCAAATGACCTTAGAGAGTTAACCACGAAAACTAATTCGCGTGAAAGGACGGTAAAAATAAAATGAGTGGAGTTGTCCAGTTAATTTTGCAGTTTAAAAACAATTGACATGCCGGGGGTTTAAACCCAAGCCCTGTCGCTAACCGAGTGAGCACTGTACGCACTTAGCCAGCACGTGTCTTGCTAAAGCTACTGTTATAATAACCTTGGGGTCTTGCTGTCATCGATTATTTGATGGCAACGAGCCACCGCCAGGCGATCTAAGGACCTGCCAGTTTGAAAGCTTTCAAACTGGCAGCGCTCAGCACTCTCTATATGAAACAAGGTGAACTGCCAATGTCGTTGTACTCGCAGTACAGTAAGAATTGAAGCACACAAAATACATGTAAAAACAATGTTTCCCCGCAATATCTAAACAATATACAGAAAAAATCATGGCAACGGCTAGCAGAAATAAGACATAGGTAGCATATTCATATGGCATAAAAAAGATGGACGCGCCGGATTTGATCTCAGTCCTACCGCACAGTTTTGACGAACATCTGGTAACAGGCTACTTAGGATTATAAACATATAGCAGCTATCTATGCATCACATGTACATAGCAAAAAAACATTGCGACGATGACAAAAACAAAATGGCAGGTGTGGGAATTGTGAGATATCAACTTTTTGGACATGTGGCCGAATGATTTACGTATTATCGCGAAAATAAGACGGAAAGACAAGAACTATACCTACCTACCACCATAAACCACCATTTAAAATCCACCATTTTAAACATCAATATATCATTTGGAGTGCTTTTGCATGCTCCGATGTTTGCTCAAGCAGATATTTTTTCAAAAAAAATGCCAGCTTGATTGTTTGAGTAATCTTCCTTTAGTCGTACACCACATTGTCGAATAGGTCAGGCCGTCAAGGGGGTTACCACCCCCCAGAATTTCCAAGTTTGGTCACACACAAAGTCACAATAAATTTTTGGAAAAATTTTGAAAAAATTCGCACTTTTAGATATATTTCCGTATTTTTCCAAATGTTCCCAATTTTCGAATATTTCTCTTTTTTCTGATTTGAAGGGGAAGAGTATGGAGGATTTTCTTGAAAAATGCAGGGGGTTTGAGAACAATTGAGAACAAAAGTAGACACCCTGAAAATTTCATCGCAATCGAAGCAGGCGTTTGGTCTGTAGAGTACACGCCAACACACATACAAAAAAAAACACATACACAAGTGCTTTTTTACCAGTAGTGAAATTGAAAACTACTTTGCTTCGCTTGCTACGCTCATTAAAAAAAAAAAAAAATATATATATATATATATATATATATATATATATATATATATATATATATATATATATATATATATATATATATATGTTCTTTCACCTGGACACCTCAGAATCCCTCAGGTTGACATGAAGTCACGGTCGTTAGAGGAACGAAACGGAACCTCCACCCAAGTAGCACAAAAACGTTCAGCGAACGTTATTTCGAACGTTCGGTGGTCGTCGAAAAGCTAATGGGGGATAACTTGCGTTCAACGTTCATATTTGCCAAATTTTCAATTTGGTTCTACCCGAACGTTGAACGCAAGTTATTCCCGTTAGCTTTTCAACGTCCACCGAACGTTTGTGATAGGGGTTTTTGTGCTACTTGGGCATCTACAGCAGGCGATGTAACCCCCCCCCCCCCCCTCCCCGACTGGGCGGTGAAACATTCAACCCAAACGGTCACATTCCCAAGGGGGCAAAAAAAAATTAGTACACACCTCCACGATAAACTAAATATTTATGTTCCTAAAAAAATTTATGCAAAAGCCAAGTCAGTTGCGGTTTACTATAGGTCGCAGTTTTAAAAGGACAGAGCAGTTAGCCAAAAAGTGGCTTTCAAACCCATTTTTTCCACTGTTTGAGGGCCACATCATTGAAGCTATCATTTCAATATTTCAGTATGTTGTAAACAAACTACGTGAAATTAGGTATCCAGGCCCATTTTTTCGAAAAATTTTCCCCAGCATGCTAGAACCACCCCAAAACTATTCATTTTTTACCCTTTTTAGAGCCATCTAGTAGGAAAAGTGCAAAAAAAGGGCCATTGGGTGACCATGCTCACCCAATTTTACACCTTTTGTCTACATTGTATACAAACATACTGAAATATTGAAATGATAACTTCAACGACGTGATCCTCAAGCCGTCTCAAACGTTGGATAAATTTGGTCTGTTTCAAAATTTTCCATGATCAATTTTCGACTTTGTTCACCCTACGAATGCTTTTAGGCAAAATGTGCGTAGGTAATTGTTTATACACCATGCGTCCGCTTTCGCAATCACTCGCGTCTTGGCAGGAAGGGATTAACTTAGGGTAAAATCCGCAGTGGCTTTTGCTCAGAGTGGAATAATAAGTAGGTAGGTAGGTACATATTTTGGTGCTATGAATGGGACCCAATTTTTACATTAGAATTGCGTTTAAAATTTTAGTATGTGAGATTTTTTGCAATCATTACCTATTTCAATGATTAATTGATCAGTGCGTTTTTTGGCTATTTTTCTGGAGACCCTATTTCTATCTGCTCAACATGTGAGTGAGGATTAAAATCTTACTAGGACACGGCTGCTAACGAGGCGCAGACGCTTGGCCAAATTTCTGTCCAGAAGCCGCAAAATTACACTAGAATCTCGATTCAAGATAATTTGTCTATCATGCCAATTTCAGCATTGTTCAATCGGTCATCTTTCTGCACTGCAATATAATTTTTGCAATTAATCCTATCCCTGGAGAGAATATTAAGAAGGAATGATAACTACATGCCACAAAAATTTAATTCCGCAAGGAGTTGATTATTTTCGACTGATATTGAAAGTACTTAGGGATGTGTACCAAGTTTGAGTAAACTTTTCAAAAAATTTACAATTGGAATTGCTCTGTCCCCCGAAGTAACCCCAATCCCCATGGCAAAGATACTTGTAAAATGTGCATGACAGCTTATCTGCATGCATCGATCACTGAATTGAAACAAAATATTTGCATACAGATGCCCTAGAAAGTGCCAAATTTTAGTCTGCGGCACCAAAGTAATGGCAACCTTTGGCAAATTAAGCAAAATAAGTACATCTCCGTGCATTATGGGTGTTTTTGGACGCTGCTCATTGTCATTAGACATAATAATTTTTACCTTATATTTTAGATCTTTAGGTACCTAGGTACTCACCCTGCCGATCCTCAATGGGAGTCATAGCTTGTAAAACGTTTAAGGAAAATCAATCACAAACATATTTTTAAATTCTATGCTAGTTTACTTCTACAAAAATTAGGAATTGAAAAAAATTCAACGAAACGATCGTTTCACGTTTGATCGCGCCGCGCCATCGCTAGCGCTTTGAACAGCTGTTGCATTTGCACAGCTGTTCATTGTTTACTCTTCATAGATACGAAGTTGACGAGGGTGGTGTCAAAAACGGAGTCCGAAATAGTTATGTACCATTAAGTGAATAGTACTTTTTTACACATTAACTGGTTGATGCATATATATATTTTTCTATACAAAGGTATGAGAAAGGAGATAATTTTCTTCCAAATTTTCCTTCCCGAACTTAACCTAACCTAACCTAAGCCTATTAATTCAATGCTACTACCTACACACAAACGGACACCAGGGTGGCAATTGTCTAACTTCTAACCGATCAGTTACCGATCGATAGCCAGACATAAAAACCAGTTTCGAGGGATAACGATTCGATTCAATAAATCAGCGCTTGTGTATGTAAGTATCGATCAACAAACTGCCGTGAGATCGATAAATCTAACGACATCAAAAAAGGTGTCGTAAGCTCACTACCGATATACAACATGTTAATAGCCTGCGGAGGTTTCACTCAATTTTCAGTAATATGATATGCATGCTTTGAAAAAACAATGTTACATCATTGCTTTTATCAGTCAGATTGTTTAATGGGAATTTTAAATTAAAATACTGAAGGCAAATAGTCTAAATGACAATGCGCTGAAATAATATGACGTTCTATCGGTTGGTTTTTTGGACGTCCTGTTCCAAACAGGGTGCTAATTGACCTATGATGATGGATTTCTTAGCAAGGAAAGCAAAAATGAAACAGTAAATGCATTTTCACGTTTTTGTTATATTTTAACATTGTAATAATAATTCAACCCTTGCTGGCCTCTCCGAAAATGTTATTATCATGTTCGTCCTGTTAATTTTGCAGTTAAAAATATTGCATATTTCTTTATCGGTATTTGAATCATATTTTGCAGCATCTGTTTGATTGCAGACAAATAACGACGAATTGTGGTCTTATCTGTGTTAAGAATGCATTCAAAAAATTTTTAATTTACTGAATAATACATTAGTGCCATGAGGTGACCTTGTGATTTAGTAACATGACATGTCAAAAATGACAAACGACTTAATTGGCTTTGTTTTTAAATTTCCTTTTTAATCACAAGTTAAAGGATGTTATTATATTCTTGCAAAGATTATCATAAATTAGTTGGTATTTGTTATATTAATTAAGATGTAGTATTTTGTGTATCTATTCATTTATCAGCATATTGTCATCCAGAAAAACACATTTAAATAATTCGCAGGGGCTACAAATCGTGTACTGCGCAAGCGCACAATAAGTACACATATTGCTCGACATGACTATCATGGGCCACTATCGGTAAAGAATATCGCACCAACGATGTCGATGGACAATCACTATTAAGCTATCGAATCGATCGAGTTATCACTCGTTAGCCGTATCTTTCGAAACCCGACTAAATTTAGTCAGTTCCAAACAGCCCAGGGTATTGTATTGTATTGTTTATTTTTGTCCGTGACTGGTATAAAATACAAGTGTGGGCAACGTTAGGGTAGGCAACGTCAGGGTAGCGATTGTGTAAAGTTATAGATGAGTTATCAATGTTTATCGGTAGCACGGCTCATTTAAATAAGCAGGCAACTATCAGCTATTGATCGGTCACCGATCGATATAATATATATATATACACAATTGCTACCTAGGATAGGAGCAGTATTTTCAGTTTATTTTCATATTAACCACCTCCCAGCTACATGTTAGATTTAAATTTCGAGGAGAGGATATGCCCTTTAAGTCTTACCTAACAGATAAAATAACAACTGCCCAGTAGAGACTTGTTAATTAAGGAGAATTCATGAGGATGTACCTATCATCATGGCTAAGCTAGGTACCTTGTATGTTCATCTATAAAAATTTTGTTCTAGGTGCAGAATAGATCTTTGAACAATGGCCAACCCAAAACTTAAGCCAAGACTCAAGCAGCACTCGCACAACTCTCCAATCTCATTACCAACGTCTACAATATCGAAACCAATTTCTGGGTTTGCTAACTCTGAGCTTCAAAAAGTTATTAGGAACAAAATAATTCTTCCAAAATTTGCATCCCTTCTTAAGAGAAAAGAAAACAAGGGAATATCATTGAAAGACCTGGATGTATTACAATTAGAACTTGAAACATTGTTGCTTTCTTCAATCAATCGTGGAAAAATACTACTCAACGAGTGCTCTTTGTTGGAAAAAGAACTAAAGATGAATGATCTGGAAATTATACCGATCGAGAATAAAACCACAATTACTTGCGATTTGAAGCAAAATGAACCTTTTGCCCATATAACCAATGGCTTTATAAAGTTTGTCATACCCAGATCCAATTTATGTACGCCACTTCCGACAAAGAAACGAAGATTAACAAGAAAGAAAGACAGTTTGGCTACACCATTGCCACAACAATTGACAGTACAGAAATCTCTGGAAAAAATTAAACCTGAAATAAATCTAGGTTTGGATCAGACAACCGAACCTGAAGTAGATAGTAGCAAGTCATGTGAGACGCAATCGAATAAATTAGATGACAAAAATACTGTACCGGTCAATTCAAGTTGTTTGGAAGGGTTGGTACTGGGAAATAATTTAAGTGAAGACTTTGGTTTGGTTTCCACAAATGATTCAGATGCAAGCGTGCAGAAGCAGAATGTAAAAGAAGCCAAGGCGAAAAGAACTTCAAAGACTGGGAAATCTGGTGGCGTATCAAATGCCAGATCAAGAAATAGGGCTGCGGCAGGCAGACACTTGGAACCTTCAAAAAAGTATTGGCAAAGCTTAAGTAATATATGCCGTACTATTTTGGATCCAGATATAAGAGCTTTGGAAGACTTGTTGAAAAATCAAGAAACAATGGAAAGAAACTTGAAGGAACCACCATTAGCAGGTGGGCAGTTATTTGCAACCAAATGGGCTGAACTGGAGCTGAACGAAGAAAAGGTTGCTGCATGTGAAACCCCTGTGCCACGCAAACCAACCGGACTTATGCCAGAAGATGTATGCAGTTTGATTAAAAGAGCAGAGAAGCCAATAGAGCAAAACAAATCTGCAGAATGCATAGGTTCAGATCTACTTTACAATCAGTTGCTGACATCTTTAATAGATGAAAACATCGTTCTTAAAACAGAACAGAAAAAAAAAACCATGACTGTGTTGCAGTCAGGGATGGAAGAAGAAACTCTCTCCATCACCGACATGGAGTGCGCTATGAGATTGGACCTAGCAAATGAAGGGATCCTTTCAAATGAAAATATTGTAAGAGCAGATAGCAAGCAAGAGACTGAGATCGATGTTGAAATAAAACTAACTCAGGATAAATTACGAACACTAATCAAATGCAACACATCAGAGTTAAGTCGAGTGGTAAAGTTAGCCAAACTGGAAGTATGTAAACAAAATTTAACTAGACAATTAATTAATAAAGGCAAAGAAATTGAAAAGGCTTACCAGAGTATCCTAGCTCATAAGAAAAAAGGGGAACCTGTGAGGAAGCATATGAAGAAAGCATTAAGGCTAGTTCAGGAGCGTGAAACCATCGTTAGCAAATTAAATAATCAGATAAAAGTGTGAATTAAATCTTTGGTCGATATTGTTAGGGGAAATATTTGGGAATATCTTAGGGGAATATTTGGTGTAGACATGTAAAGAACTTTGGCATTTATAGAGAATCAAAATTTTGAAAAAATCAAAAAGTTTCATAAAAGTCGGTTTATGAAAATAATTCTCAACTGACCTTTTCAAAAACTTTGCTGATTTAAGGTTTGAGATTTCGGAGGTGACCTGTAAATTTCATCAAAATCGGTTCAGCTGTTTGGTCGGTACAGAGAAAACACACAGAAGAAAAATAAAAACAGGTTGGGGTTTTTTGGGTACCTAGTGAGTGAAAATGAAGTGATCACTCCACGATTCATCTATATTGCACATGAACGTCATAAACGACCTCACAAACTGGACATGTTCTGTTTCTACATGAAATTTTTACCAGTTACCTGTAGGCATCTCTTCACAAAGACGAGGCAGCCAGATAACTCCGTCTAACCCCTAGGAATATCAAAGATTAAACACTTGCAAAACTAACAATTGAAAGCAAAGAAATATGGACAATGCGTTGCGTGTGGTTATCGTTGCTGCAAGGGTGTATCAGATTGGCAGGGAGAAGCGGTTTTTGTGTTTTAAAAATCACTTTTTAAATTTTTTATCAGCTAATGTGTTGTTACATTTTTTTAAAATAATGAATTTGATTATTGAAATCATTGTGAAGGAAGAAGAGAGTGTTGCTGGCGCTTGCAACCGTTATATTTAAATGTATTTTTGGCATCTATAGTAGGTATGTATACTTCTGTTTTCCTCCTTTTTAAAGCCAGTTCTAAATACTGGAGCACAGCCACACTAGATAATTTGCTAGTCAGTGGATGTATACAAAGATACTGTTTACAAAGATATATAAAGATACTGTTTGTTTCACATTATTTTACCAGAGTAATTAAATGCAATTATATTTTGTGATGTTTCATAAGATTATAGGGTCATTCCATCTGTAGCGCCCACACTCAAAACCCTCACTATCTACGAATTTGACAAAATTTTGAGGAATCTTAGAACACACAAAATAAGAACACCGTAGTTGAAGGGTTTTGATATACGCCCAACGGCTTGCCCGTGGCGGAGCACGGAAAAACCTGGATTTTTACATTTTGCCTCGCACGGCGAATCACTGTTTTCACTCTAGCGTTTGAACACACAGACTTAGAAAGATGGGACTTGTTCTAAAATAACCATCATGCTTTTATAAACAAGACAAAAATATAGAATGTTTTTTTGTTACATTAAAGGGTGGAAAATAACCACCCCTAAATTTCAACCCTTAATAACTCCAGTTGTAATTGGGTTTTCTGTTTCATGTTTTTTTTCAAGCATCTAGGTACAGTTAATTATCTATTCAGAAACCAAATATGAATCGTGGCTGAAGATGGGTTCCGAAGTTATGATTTTTTTACCGTGTAGATGTGTATGAATGTAGGTGTGCTTCCGCGTATCTTTTTCAAATTGGCCCATGCATTGCAGTCAGCACCGTTCTATTAGCCAAAGCTTATCATTACATTACCATAGCTTGATAAAATGTGCATTTGGTAAGGAATCAAATGTTTCGATTGTTGTTTCAGTTTATGGTTGTGATATTTTTGGGCTTGTGTTAGAAACAAAATAATAATAATATGCGTCTGTGATCGGCATACTTGGTATCTGGTTCAGCCGTGCTTTATGACCATGGAGCTGACAAAATTAATCTTTTACCTACATATTATATTTAAAGAATATAATGCCGCGAACATGAGCAACCCTTGCTACCGGTTTCTCTTTTCAACCCTTGTGGCTGGAAGTTTAGCCGTTAGACTGGGAATTCAGTTGTTTCTGCATTGGCACTTTGGTCAGTCACAAACCATCCTTGCTCAGAGCAAGTGGTAGAGTGATTCGAAGTTTTCTTCGTGTGTATAGATAGGATAACCTGTGAAAACATTTTAAAAAAAATTTTACAAGCGCCGCTTCATGGAGCCCCTAGGAACCAGGCGCTCGGGGTTCGAGCCCCGCCAGCCCTTTCCTTAAAACGCCCCTGTATATATATGCACCCCTTAATGCACGAAACATGTAAGTAACACGAAGAAAACCAAGTGTACTGTCCACAGACGTGTACTATCATGTTTCTAGCACAGAGGCCCAAAAATGTCTCAACCATAAATAACAAATGAAACCTGATACCATACCAAATTCACATTTTATCAAGCTATGGTAATGTCATGATAAGGTTTGGCCTAGACATTGGCGTAACTTCAAATCTGACGCCCCAGAGCAAAAAAAAACTGAGGCGGCTCCAGTCTCGCTTCAAATAAGCCAATCCCTAAAAAGAACGTCGCCGCCTTGTTTTCGGATTAACTTGGGCCTCTGCGGGCCCCAAAAATTTCTTATGAAGCCCTCCCTGGACCCGAGGCCCCGGGGCACTGGTATGCCTAATCCCCTCTAGTTACGCCCCTGCTAATAGAACGCTGCTGACTAGACCATGTTTGACAAACATGCGCGAAAGCAAACCTACATTCATACACATCTACACAGTAAAAAAATCATAACTTCGGAACCCATCTTCAGCCACGATTCATATTTGGTTTCTGAATAGATAATTAACTGTAGATGCTTGAAAAAAAACGTTAAACAGAAAACCCAATTACAACTGGAGTTATTAAGGGTTGAAATTTAGGGGTGGTTTTTTTCCACCCTTTAAAGTAACAAAAAACCATTATTTTTTTTTCTTGTTTATAAAAGCATGTTTGTCATTTTAGAACAAGTCCCATCTTTCTAAGCTAGAGCTAGAGTGAAAACAGTGATTCGCCGTGGCAAAATGTAAAAATCCAGGTTTTTCCATGCTCCGCCACGGGCAAGCCGTTGGGTGTATATCAAAACCCTTCAACTAGGGTATTCTTATTTTGTGTGTTCTAAGCTTCCTCAAAATTTTGTCAAATTCGTAGATAGTGAGGGTTTTGAGTGTAGGCGCTACAGACGTAATGACCCTATAGTGAGAGCACAATTCAGAGTTACGTAAATTTATTGCTTGTTCAGTCATATGATGCAAAACATTATATTGTACTTCAGTAAATTAATACTACCTAATACCCCCCCCCCCCCCCCCCCAAATGGAGCATACCGATTGACTTCTTTTTTCTTAATCCTCGTCTAAGATGGTTGAGAAAGAAATTGAATTTGTAATAAATATATTTCAACAATATTTAGCTTTGAGGATTATTGTGAAAACCCCATACTAAGAACACTCACCCAACAGTTCCCTTTATATAAGATATTACATTTGATGAATTATTGACATGTCATAAACTACCTACTTTGTAGAACTGATTGAAATAAAAACTAGCAGTATGACCCCATCTGGCGTGTGGGGCCACCTTGAAACCAGGCTGATGTCGAGCTGTTGTAAGTAGTCCCAATGAGATCCATGATCATGAAGGACTCGGGAGTTTAGAAAAGCACTCTTTGTGGTCTGCACTTGTGAGAAACGATACTCTCGAATGGCACACTAAACTTTTGTTATGATAAACAGCTGCATATTTAAGAAAATGCTAACAAATGGTCAAATAAAAGAAAATGTATATGTATTTACTCAATCATTTACAAAAACTGGTGGGTGAGAACTCAGGAAGGCAAGTGTCCCTTTCTCATCCTTGCTTCTTGCCACCTCCAAAGTGTGCACCCCTAACAACAACCTACACTCATGTACAAATCAAAGGGTAATGCATAGATTAATCCCACAATTTTAACTCGGGAGTGCCATTCACATCCACTGCCTAGAGGTAGCAAGAGGTCCTGCTTATTAATACCAATATGTATTATTTACCAAGGGATCTTTCAGAATTGGCAGGAATTGAGTTGGCCACATCGGCCGAACGAAATGAAGTCAGACACATTCATAGGAACAACAAAATAGTACACATTAATAACTTTGTTAGGTACTTAGCTACATTCACGGTTACAATTAATTTTTAGAAAATATATCTTTTCAGTTTAAGATATTTTCAGCACAGGGAAGCATACACAATTTATTTATAATTATATAAGTACCTAACTCTAATGAAGATATTAATAAAAAAATATCCACTCTATAAAAATCAAGATTGCCAGCACAGATATAGTTAATACAGATTGTCTGCCATTTGGAGCAAAGGCTTTGAGCAAAAAGTTAGTGCTCCCGCTATGAGCGATTGCCGGCATGCCGAGATAGAACTGTACGACGACGATTGGCAGAGCGAGTTAAACAGATAATGTAAGAAAGTGTCTACACACTGCTGCTTCAGTATGAATTATTTTAGCTTGCAGTGTGAGGGGGATGCCAAGCATCTTGCAGGTAACAGCTTTCACAAAGCTTTGCAAACTTTCACAAAGCCACTGTTGACAAAGCGAACGCACTTACGGTAGTCACACTTTTTAGGCCCCCCCCCCCCCCCCAACTTCCTTGTCACAAACCGTCACATAATGGCTACCATCTCCCTTAAAATATGTCACAATCTATATCTATTATGACCTCTCCCCCCCAAACAATATTTTAAAAACTGAATCTTGACTTTTGGGACTGCATACCAAATTGACAAAAAAATCATGACAGTCAGCACTAACAGAATTTGACCATATTTACCGCCATACTGCAGAGAACTCTGTGATGTTTGGTATGAAGCATAATTTGACAGAGAAATTTACAGATATTTCCCTGTGACAATTAATTTTGAATATTGATTTAAGAAACTGAAGCCAGAGTGATTTCCCAAATGTCTGACAACCCTCCCTCCCCCCTGTAACAAACTGTCACACATTAGGAACCTTCCCTTCCCCTCCCCTCTCAAGGGTGACGTAATTTAAGTGTTTTCCCATAGACATGGACAACCTGAATAAAATATATCTGTGCTGTACAGTTTCTTTCTAAAATATGTGATTAGGGGCTTGCCTCACTAATTTATTAAAGAAGTAGTTACCTAAATTCACTGTAGAACCAATATGATTTAAATTCTACGGTTTTCGTTCTTGAAAATATAGGTAAATTGCAATATAAAATCTGACAAGCGACAAATTACTAGGTTGAATCACTTTTACAGTTGCTCGTATCAGTATATAATACCTAAAGCTTTAGGTGAAATATGGCAAAACAAAACTTGAGCACTTGACGTACGCCTAGACAGTAACCAACACAGCGCTCTTAGGAGCTTCCTTGGGCCGAAATGTGACCCAGGAGTAAGCCAGACTACCAGCCACGCTAATGTTAATTCCGACAAAATTGAGCCAGGAGAAAAGATAGTCCCCTCCAATTATCATGCCCAGATACGTAATACAAATATTTTTCAGGCAGCCAACAACAGTTGTTGTTAAAGCAGAATTGTGTAATGTACACAGGAGAATTGAATAAGTTAAAATGAACCCCATTACACAAGAAAGGGCAAAATGAATAAGAAAATTTGGTTGATCCCAAGATGAAAATGTTGCGGCTGTAGACAAATCACCTGTTACCCACGATATGAATAAACAAGGTGGTAACATCAACAAAGAGTTGTAAAATAGCAGACCGTATTTTCCTAGTTCGGCAGCATCTAGCTTCCGTTTAAAGACTACTCCCCCTGCTGCCGTGCACACATCGTTCATGAGCACCAACGCGTAGCCTCGGAACGAAAACGCTAAATCATCCGCCGCAGCGACTGCAGCACCAAATATCATAGTGTATACAGAAATCTGGAAAATACACATGGACATAAACATTAAGTCCGTCAAGAGCGATATCTATTTTATGAATCATTATTTGACAAGCTCACCTGAACAGCTACACCGGGACGTAATCCCAGAAAGTAAAGTTCGGCCAACATGGTCATGAGGATGGAAAACCTCCTCAAGACAGCTAGCATTGGTAGAGACAATTCTTTGGTACCGCCTAACCCGAAAACCTAAAAACAATATACGAATACGGGAAATGATATCTACGTAAGTACCAATTTATCCATCTAACAATTATATGTAGGTAGTAAATGGATGGTGAGAGAAGCAGAAAAATGTGCAACTAATTCTCTGGGCACACTGAGAGGATGCCCAAAGGAGAATGGATATCAATGCTCAGGTATAAGTAGAGGGAGAGACTTTACTTAAAGGAGCACACCAATTTGCTTTTTGGTGTGCACATGCTGTGAAGAATGCAAAGCAATTAGACTCTGTGTTACAGAATATTTTTAAAAATTGTGGGGCTGAAAATCACGCATTTCCCAATTGGAGCGAAGTCCCCTTCGTGACGTCAATGTTAGTGTATGCTGGCGACGGCAGCACGCGCAAGGTTGGAATTCCGCTTGCCAAGGCTGGCCAGGTCGTGTTCTTTAGAGATCTCATCTTAAAATACTTATCCAGTGTAAATGGCAGAATCACCATTCAGTTCGCAAATAGAATTTCCTGAAAATGAAACAGTTGATACCGCTGAAAATACTCAGCCAAACGCGTGCTGTCGCCGCTAGCATTCACCCACATCGACGTAACGGAGTGGACTTTGAGCCAATGAGAAATGTGCAATGTTTCAGCCCCACAATTAAAAAAAAATCTTTTGTAAATGCAGAGCCGCATTGATTCTTATTCTTCACAACATCGAATCGGTTTGCTCCCTTTAAACCCAGTGGACAGCAATGGCACAAGTCAGTAAGAAATCTCTGACAACAAGACACGAGTAAAAAAAGATTAGTAAATGTGAAAACAAAGTAGGTAAACAAGTACATAAATTGTACATTGTATGCGCTACAGACAATTATGGTGAATATCACTGGCCTACATAATATTACCTACGTCTCATGCTTCAAAATGTCAAGGTATCACTCACCACATTTCCAACATATATAAGAGGTAAGGGCCAAATCTTGCGGAGGACTGACATGTCTGGAGCTGGAAATGTAAGTATTCCTAGATTTCTTGCGATTAACAATAACACTACAGTGGCAAACATTTGTCCAATTGCCAGAACTTGAAATGAAGGAAATGCATAGCTCGTTAGAACTGTTTTGTTAACAACCGTAATGAAAAATGATGCAAATCCATAAAATATCGCCGAGCCCACTCGTAAAAACCACTCCGAGCCAACGGTATCTCCACCAGCAACCCCCATTTTCCACTTGTCCTTGATTTTCTACGAGTAGATTTTCATCTGAAAATGTAAACAAAATACATTTTGTCACAAGTCATTTAACAATGCCAGCAATTTCAGTGGAGATGAATGAAATTTACTCATTTTTATTCATTATTCACACTAAAGAAGACCGCCTTTGATCTAATTCGTTAAAGGATTCCCTGCAAGGACAGCACATTAAAAGCAAACATGGCAGAACATTTAAATGCATGCAAATAATACCTGGATTATTAGGATCTATGAATAGATGAAATCATATTGTGTAGCAGGCTAGCGAACAAAAAACCACAAGTGTTGGTAAGAACTTGGACAGTGAACAATGATGATTATGTTGAGTTATGAAGTAGTAGGTACCTTTAAAACGCAGTCATACCCATTTTTTGATACACACACACACACACACACAAGGGAAATGACTTTTTCACTTGAGATGTTTTCATTGATGCATGAGACACTGGAGTACAGTGAAATGCAAAGATTGTTAGGTTACACGTCTTCAAATTGTCCCACACGAACCATTCTCAACGTCGACAAAACACTTAGGTAGCAATCAATTTAAAGCCCTTGTAAAACAGGATGGCGCTTAAACCATTGGAGCAGATATGTATTTTCGAGCATCGTAATCAGCATTCACTTCCCTTGACAGATCACTAAAACCCAGACACACTATCCTGTCCACTCCAAGCAAACTGCAAAAGCGGTCGCACGTATGTACGGACACGCTAGCGAAGCACGTCTACTCGAAGAAGTCGCCTGCTATAGGCCAAATGACAGCAGCTGTCAAAAGTATGGGATACGAACCTGGGAGGGGATTTTCAAACGTATATTTTATAGATAATAGACTACATCTTCATAGCAACGAGAGTTTTGTTTACATTTGGAAACCATTCGTTTGAACTTAAAACCTAAAACATATTTTCTTGTAAAATATATGTATATCTATACTATGTGGTATATTCAATTTAACATGAAGAACATTACTACCGCCTATCTCCAAATGCCAAGTTCTCACTAATGACTAAATATAATAAGCTGTTTGCTTCAAGCTTGCCACGAAAACAGATAGTGTGTGGTGTCATGATAAAAAATCAACATCGTAAACAATTTATGAGCTTTTTTTTGTTGATTATAGAAATTATTATTATTAGCCCATATTACAAATTACAACGTGAACAAATAACTCAACTTCCATTTTATCTCCACACAAAGATTTATTTTCTTAATATTTAAACTATAAAATATGATATAAATGTTGTGCTGTCAACAGTTGATCAATCAATAGTACTTCGAGAGGTAGGCTTCCTTCATTTGTAGTGTCTTGATCTTTCTCTGGTCCACTAGCATTATTTTGGCGCGTGTGCCCTCATGCCTATGAATGTCCGAGCAATCCCGGATTTTCTGTAACGAAAAATGCCGTCACCAATCTAACTTTCCTTCGTAATTCAATGATGTAACAATTTCTGACGGCCAAATGGACTTGACGGGAGGGAGAGAGGAAGGACCGCAATTTACATTGTTTTTGCCCATTTAAATTAAATATAAGCATAATATATGTTGCACGTTAAATCGAGCCCTGAGTCGAAGTGTCGAGTGTCAAAAGTAATTGTAGCCTGCAGGAAGATGAATGAGTATTTTGGGTGGAATTTCGGTTTTAATGAATTTGAGGAAGGTATCGTCAGTCGTCTTTAAATACGGTGTCATTGGTTCAAGGTTGAATGAGAGGGGGCAAGCCGCAAGTACATCCCTTCTCCCTTACTTAAAACGCCCATGGTCACTGAAAGCTACCAAAGACATTGCAGGCTACTGCTGAACAGAAGTCTGGAGTACCTACGGACATTCAATTAGCGGGCGTGCTGATGGTGTGTGTGTGATTGCATATGCCGATGGCCACAATCTTCATGGATGAGTCATAGTTTTGAAAGTACTCTTACCTCATTTGATGTATGAAGTGTATAAAGAATTTTAAGACGTAAGCATACAGTGTGCATCATTGTTGGATCGAAAGTGTTATGTGTAAGGTCACGATGAGAATAATGACATTGAGACTTTACTAGCGCCAGCGTCAGAGGTAGAGGTTTCTAAGAGGATATATTGGGTCATTCACAAGAAAAATCCAGGATGCTTAGTGTAAAAAATTGTGCTGATAAATATTTATTTTTAAACGAAATTATATTTATTACTTCTATTTTCATATATTTTATTAATTAACTCAACTTTCACACTCGAGATTTCCTACCTCAAGTCAAGTAAGTACCTAAGTAAGTACCTAAGTAAGTACCTAAGTAAGTACCTAAGTAAGTACCTAAGTAAGTACCAAAAAGTAAATCCTAAATAAACCAGCGGCTCGGTTTACGAAAACATACCCTGAAGGCCTGGATCTTGAGACATTGTGTTGTGTGCATTTTGCGCTTGCTGGTCCTCTCCATGCACTCCCTGCACATGAACTCGAAGTGCCGGAAGTGCCAGTAATCTCCCAGTGGCGCCTCTTCGCACACGATGCACCGGTCCGTGTTATTTTGAGTGCACTTGATCTCCACTGCAGGAACCATTGTTTTTTCTCCATTGAAACTGTAGTGAAACTCCATTTGCTTCCGAACAACACCGATGTTGTAAGTTCCAGGCCTGAAGACAAAATAAAAAATGATTGTATGATAAAGAAACAAAATTTCCATACTAAAGAGTAAATAGTGTAAGTGCCATACGTACAAATATGTATCAATCTAATCACTATTATGAATTGCGAATGAATCGGAATACTACGTTTTGCATTACCCTGGAACTTGACTAACTTTGCCTGAATATCGTTTCTCTCCGACATTGAAAGGCTTTGCATTCAGTTTCATCATGGTAGTCTCATCAACTTCTTCCTTCGAGCACTCACTGGAAGACGTCTCCACGTGAGAACCGGAGTAGGTAACATTGTTCCTCTTTAATGATTTCGAAGAAGAGGACACTTCTTGCACCCTCCACGGTCAGCCTAGAACACACCCAAAATTCCACCAAATGCCGATCACCGAAATAAAATACGCCCATCTACTATAAATTAGTTAGTTTTAACTTTTATAGTGGTTTCCGTGTGATTGGCGTTCTGAAATCGGTATCCCCAAATATCAACAGACATCGAAAGCCTCGCCGCTGCCAAATTTTATTAGATTCATGCTATATAACTTTGTTGATAAAAGTTGCTTTTAATACATCGATAAATTGGGTTATCTATGAAATCTTATACTACCCAATCCCATCACATCTAGTAATACCCACCTACATCGGCTGAAAACCCAATTTGCTTATTTAGATTTTAGCCTCTATAGGTATTATCAGTCACTACTATAAGATGTATCTATTCAACTACCAGGCTGTATTATGCTCGCGATGATATACTATGTATACAAATAACACAGCATCCAAGAAATCAATAAAATAAAATGATAAATTTTGATGAGATTGGTTTGTAATACCTACAGTAAGTAAGTGTCTATGATAAGTTTATAATAAATTTCAATTCGGACTGCGCTGATGGATTAATTGGTGTCCCGTTATCACATCAATATCAGAACTCATCAAACGAGATACAGGGTTCTCACATTTCAAATCTGATGCGTAATATACCCACACAATTTCCTAATGTTTACTTCTACACCTTGACACATTAGGGAACGTTCTTGAGGTATGACCCCCCCCCCCTCATCACTTGTCACTAATTGTCACACAAATTGGCAACCCCTATCTTGTTTTAATGCAATTACTACACATGGAACTGTATGAAAATTGACGAAAAACACCACCCTAACCAAATTTGTGGCGCATGCATGGGCCCATGGCAATAATCAGCGTACAGTAAACAGAAAACAGTGAGTTGCACGTAACAGAGAAAAGCATATTATTGAACGGTGATGTTTCTAATTGTTTTGCAATTATACAATTAAACAATTTGATTAAAAAAAAATCTAAAGCAAAAAGTGACTTCACAAAAGTCTGACCATCCCCTCCCTACCCCCCCTGTCACAAACTGTCACACATTGGCAACTCCACATCCCCCACCCTCAAGCGTGACGTAATTTAAGTGCGTTACATTAACACGTAGGTACACGTAGGTAACACGTATAGTTGTCTAGTATTTTATTTCGAATTTTGTACATAAAAAACTAGCAGAACACTTTAATTTTAACACATTTGAATACCTTTTCACAATATTATTGATACAATGTTATTGTGATAGCGATAGTGATGATCGATAGTTGTGAAAATTAGTTTCATGCATGCTGAATTTCGTATTACCTTGGTCTACTGGGAACTAGGAACTGGAACTGCACACTTGCAGATTGGCAATCTGCCTGTCAAATGGCAAGCAGGTAGCTACTAGCGATCGAATCACCAAGGGGTGGATACAAATTCCTTGAGAAATCCGACATTCGTTTATGTCAGACCAATCACACAACCTCAGCTTGATCTAATGCAATATATTTGCCTCTGACGAAAATACTTTATGATTAAGGATGCATGCTTTAAAAATTACCATGACAGACATGGTACATCAATTTTCGTAATCTGTCTAAAAGTTTATCGCGTGCAAGAAAGCCATCGTAAATAAACTTGTCTCTCATATCTTTAATTTAATATGCCACCCATCCCAACATCAGCTGCTCTAGATCTATTCGTAACATTGAGACATGAAATATCTACTGGAAATAAAGAAAACATTGGAAGGGTAAAAGTGCCGAAGTTCTCCATATCCCGTAGGACATGAACATCCTGAATTCCGGAAAGGAAACTGTAAAAACATAAAGGAATACAATAGGACCCAGTGCTGATATACATGAGCTAAGTGTTTCATAACTTACAAACCATGTCTTGAAGTAGACAAAAGGCTCTAAGAGGTTTGAAACTCTTAGCTCCTAGCATCAGTGAGTCCTCGAGGAAAATGCTAATACGCATTAACGTGAAATGAGTTTAGAACTGGGTTAATTATATCCAAAGATAATAATGTTCAAAAGATGTGAACATTCGGTTACTCACCTTAACCCTTGTCCTGTATTCTTTGTTGATGATTCAGCAATTTCATTGGAAGTACGATGCCTTACTTTGGTTCATCTTCGAATCGGTCATCTTCTTATCTAATGTCGACTTGGTTACATCAGAAAGTTCCGATTCGGCTTTCGCGTCAGTTTCATACTTTCACACATCTTAATAATGTCATAATTTATACAAACTTGGTCTAAAAAATAAATTATGCACAATAAATATAGTTACAATTTATAAACTAGAAACAGGAAAAAGCCAGCGAGATTTAGCAGCTGCTCCCTGAACCAAAATAGTACGCTGCAAATGTTTCCAATGTTGCGTGGATCAGCATTTTGCCGCTAGGATATTTTATTTGCTTGGTCAAAACGGGAAAATATGAATATAATATAATGCGTGCATATCATGTGGCACAGGGTTCACACTAGGCGACCTTCAAAGCTAGGAAACATTCTTTTTTTGTACAACAGCTAATGCCAGTCAAGGTCATTCGGCACCGGGTTCACCCTCGGCTGCCTTCAAGGCTAGGTAAGTTTTGTTTTCAGCATGGCATTCAATGGTAGTCAAGGCCATGCGGCACCGGGTTCACCCTCGGCTGCCTTCAAGGTTAGGAAGTTTTTTCATCAGCTTGGCATTCAATGGAAGTCAAGACCGGGTTCACCCTCGGCTGCCTTCCAGGCTAGGCGAGCTTTGTCTTCAGCCTGGCATTCAATGGCAGTCAAGGCCATGCGACACCGGGTTCACCCTCGGCTGCCTTCCAGGCTAGGCGAGCTTTGTCTTCAGCCTGGCATTCAATGCCAGTCAAGGCCATGCGGCACCGGGTTCACCCTCGACTGCCTTCCAGGCTAGGCGAGCTTTGTCTTCAGCCTGGCATTCAATGCCAGTCAAGGCCATGCGGCACCGGGTTCACAACTCGTTGTCGCAAGAATATATGAACACAACAGATATTTAATTAATATTATTATTTGAACTAAGCATTTTCTTTGACCGTCAGAGTCCCGGAATGTCAAGGCCCCTGCCGGTTCTCCCCTCCTGTCATGGAGTCTCTGAATTGTCCGCGCAAAGATACCGTAAGATACCATGAGCAATGTTCACGACATTGTTTCTAACTGTAAACCCGGCTCACAGCTGGCTTTGCAGCTTAATTGCTAATTCTCAATACCTACAAGACTGTACGGTGGACACTATGGTTATTCCGTGAACGAATATTATTACCAACATACCTACATACTAGTGTTTTGACTTTCTAATGTTAAAGCCGGAAGGTACAACCGACTCGTTAAAAAAATATGTCCAAAAAACCAAAAAACCAGAATGCATTCCTGGCCTCACAAAAATTCCAAACACTTAAAAATTGCTAAGCTGACCAGCCATAAAGGAGTTAAGGATTAGTACTTAGTAAATAATGACAACTGACAAATATTCTGAGAATGCACAACTTTTATTTGACCTGCAAAGGAACAGACTTTGGACAAGACAAATCAAACTATTGACCAGTAATTCTGAAATATACTTTTTTTTTATCACCCACAACCTTCCACAACAGATAATTGACTCCAATCTTCGGTCTCCTATTGAGCTTTTCACGATAAATAGCTTCCAAGCAGCAATCTTAATAATGGCAATCAATTTTTAATACAATAGTACCACGAAATAATTAAATGTGCGCAACCTGCAGTGTGGATATAGCAATTTAGCAAATACTACACTGTACTTTAACAGAGCAATTACATGCTTGCTTGGCAGAAGACAGGAGCTATGAATTACAATTTAAAATAGGTACCTAATTATCACACCAAAGTTAATCTCGCAATGTTGGGGGAAAATGCAAAAGCAATTACCCTGAGCATATTATCTTGTTTTGATAAAAACCAATAGCTTTGCAAAGTCACCAATTACAAATTACAAGACAACTTAAAACTTTTTCCTGTCCGTCACAGCTAAGTGGCTACACTACCAAAACATATGCGAATGCACCCAATAACCAACACCAGAATACTCTGCATATCAAGTATTTTACTAGAGATAAAGGCCTTTTCAACGGAGGAAATCATCATATTGAAGTATTCATATGTAAAATGTTAGCCATAGCCAAATGAGTTAAGATCTTTCTGTGAGCCAGGCACACTTTTAAAATGAAATCCAAGTGGCTAGCTGTTCTTTGGGACTAGAATTAGATAAGAGACTAGACAGATAATAGTATAATTTCTAAAACACTTTGCTCAAACATCTGACTGACATGACTAGGTAGGTACTAAATATCAGCCAAAATTGGCAACGCTTAATAGTTAAAACTAACCCACACCGCTTTCAATATTGGGCGATACGCAATGCAACAAACAATCTTTGCCAGTTTTGACTAGGGGTCTAGATTTGAAGGCATGTAATGAACCAAGGAAAGTGACTACTATAGTAACACAAATGTTAGTAGGAACAGCAAACAATGTTAATATTATAATAATAACGGTGATATTACATTGTTTGGCTCTAAAGGCTACATCGGTAACCAATTTTTCTTTCGAGTATTCTGAAAATGTAATTGCAAACAAAACACTAGACTCGAGTAGGTTCGCACCCCGTTTTTCTTATGTTCAGTGAAAGGAACATAAATGTATTCATTTAATTCACATGACGAATTGTGAACAGGTGTTCATTCAGCCATTTGAGTACTAGCATTAAAATATCCACAAGGCAAAGTATGGAAGTAACTTATAGTTTTCATCACAATTCAATCCAAAGAAAATAATTAGTAGGTATGGACCTACCTAAATTGACATCCAAATTTAACTTTGATTCACTCCATAATCGCTCAGTGATATGAAAACATTTGCCTGCAGCTCTATAAAACTTCATAGAGCTAGTGACAAATCAAATTTTCAAACACTTTTTATGTGCATGCCTCCTAATATCATATAGAAATAAATATAATACTTGACAACATTTTTAAGCTCTTAGCAACAACAATAGAGGTGACCTACGGCAAACCTAGCATAGCCCAGTCACTTCAGCAGTAATTCAGTTACCATAGACGTTGTTCACTTGTTGTGTGCACCGGACGAATGTAGTTCTTTTCGAGAGTTCCTTGAGTTTGCTTGCGCCGGTGTAGGTGCATGCAGAGCGTAGCCCCCCCAAAATATCCTGAATGGTCGTCTCGACGTCGCCTCGGTAAGGGATTTCCACAGCCTTGCCCTCACAGGTCCTGCCACGAAACATCTTGATTAAGCTGCCTGTGCTATCAAAAGCCATCGTCTGCCTCAAAATTTTCCCACAAGTCGGAAATTACGCAAGATGCTATTATGAAATACAGGATTCACGTGACCTGTGGTCAAAAAATCAAGCATCAAGGTCGAATGGAGAAACAGAGGAATTTGTGCGTAAAATTCATTTCAAATGGGAAGGCCAGTGGGGGTAAGGGGTAGGTAGAGAATTTATTCCGTCAATACTGGCCACCCAGAATGCCTCTAATGACCCTGGAACATAATTTTTTAAAAGAACAAAACCATACAGAAAAATAAAAATTTTAAGAACAAAGCCAAGCCGAAATTTCAAGCGGTTTCAGTCCCTAATTAGTAAATTACGGACTGAAACCACCATGTTTTCAATTGCAATGAAAAGCATATTTTGTCCACTGAAACCATCATCAGGGCCCAGCTTATCCATCAAGTGTGACTGAACGACAACATCCATATCAACATACCTGTACTCAGCTACTCCCCCGTGATGCTTTTCCATAGCATTGTTTGATGACATGCCATAGAAGAGTTTCAGCTTGATACCATTCTTGACAATAATCTGTCCACCAGATTGGTCATGACCTGCCAGTATTCCACCCATCATAACGAAGTCAGCTCCAGCACCGAATGCTTTAGCCACATCCCCTGGACAGGTGCACCCACCATCCTGGAACCAGAAGCCATCATGACTCATGATGCATTAGACAATGGTTCAATTGGAGGGCCATGTAAGCATCCAAGCCCATTCTAGACCAGCTTCAATCATTGAAAGTTTATGTAAAGATTTCAAAGAAGCATATAACTAACAATCCATGTAAGCAATGCTGGTAATGTAATATTACATGAAATTTCTAAATAGTAAATAGCTAAAAAAGCTATAGGCACTTTAAATAATTTTAAAACAAACTATTCAGATATTGCTTTGATCTTGTTTTTACAGTAGTACCTACATTTGTCAAATACTGTACAAACCACCAGATCTAAAAATCAAAAACAGCCAACCTTGAATATTTCCAACTACATAGAGTTCAGAATTTATGTTAATTACATTCCTGATGAATGATGATGTTTTATCAAAATTAAGAGAAGTAACTTTTCATTTAACAAGTTTCTTGTCAAATGGTCGATCCAATAATGATAAAATTCGCAGAACATCATTTTTTTCTCTCCGAAAACCCTTAGTTTTTCCAGCAAAGTCGACTCGGTAGATTTTTTAACCAATAAAAATTTTCAAAAATTGTCACATATTTATCGAAAATTTGTCCAGGCTGTAGTCAAGACTTGAAAACACAAATCTTTGCAGATTAGAACAACAAAGCAGTTCTGAAGTTTTTAGGCCTGCATGCAATTTCTTTCTCTTTTTATTTGCATAGGTATTTTATAAATTTTAAACAAAATTTTGCAGTTCTCAAACAAAATTCAATCAAAACATTATTAAATTTTGTTTTCCTATACCAATATTTGAAGCAACGTAGTTATTTCACACATTGCCCACTGATAGTTACATTCTAAATTCACTTGTCTCCACTAAAAACAGCTTCGCTCATCCTCATTGCAATACAAATTGCTTAGCGATTAAAAAAATCTTACAGAAATTATGTGTCCCTTGAGCCCATGAGCTGCATCCGCACATTCGAGGACAGCTGAAAGTTGAGGGTATCCCACCCCAGTTTTTGTACGTGTAGTGCAAACTGATCCACCTCCTATCCCAACCTGGAAAAATAACATTACGCAATAGTCAAAAGGTACCTACTTGGAAGAATATTGAAGTATATTGAAGGGCTGTTATGCTTGCTACATCAGTGTATCTGTTGAAATATAAACAATAATACAAACCTTGATTATATCAGCACCAGACAAGATCAGTTCTTCAACCATCTCACCGGTTGCAACATTTCCTGCCTGCAATAAAAATTAAAGCGAGTATACTTTCTGTGGTATTGGAAAGATCCACTGGCCTCCGTTCATGAACAGTCGCTAATGGTCTAAAATTGGCTCTAGTATTATGGTACGTCTCAGGTTCGGGTGTCCTCAGCAAACTGGTATTCCACAATGTTATGGTATATTATGCCCAATGCCCTGACAAAAGAACCTGAGACATGCTGTAGGCTTACGTACAATAATTGTATGCTCTGGATAAGCGGCGCGAACTTTTCTAACATGTTCGACAAAGTGCTGAGAATATCCATTGGCGACATCCAAGCAGATGAATTTCACGAGCGGTAGGCTGTCCAGGATGGTGCACATCCGATCAAAATCTCCTGATGCAGTACCAGCACTGACAGCCACATGTGCTAACGATTCTGGATGAGCTTCAGCAAATTCCTTCCATTCTTCTAAAGTGTAGTATTTATGAATTGTAGTAAACAATCCTGACTGAAAAGAAATTGTTTGTTCAGAAGTTTAATTTCCTTACAAAATTAACCAAGTCCTGAGTAAGTAATATTACAGTAGGTACATAAGTTTGCCGTCAGTTCTCGGCCTAGCCTACCTTCCCAATGGCAACGGCCATCTCAAAAGTTCCAACAGTGTCCATGTTCGAAGCAATTATCGGCACGCCTCTATACACCTGCTTCGAGTTTCGGAAAGTAATTTCCCTAGTCAGTTCAACCTGTTGTAGACAATCGATTGTTATTAAGCTAGTAATTGATCAAGAGTAGTAATGATCATACATTTACATAACAATCTCATTTTATCCATGTCTTCCAAAACAGAATAATTTCCTGTTGGGTTTCTGTGTGTATTAGAAAACCGATAAAAAAAAGTAGGTGTAATAGGTGCTAGGTAATGCAATGGTAATGGTGGTAGGCTACAAGCATTACAAGAGTACGTAAGTGACATGCTTACATCAGATCTGCTTCGGAGAGTACTTCTCTTTGGTCTCATAAGAACATCTTTGAAGTCGAGCTTCATTTCGTTCACAATGTTCGGCATATTTCTGCCCACTTGGTAAATGCTTGGAAGGAAAACCTACAAACTACACTCTCCGTGGGCATACGGTTACACAAGAAGCGTGCACGGTCGGTACTTCCCAGCTCAGCTGTGCGCAATGTGTGCCAAGATGGCCGCTGAAAGGCGCACAGTTTGAGTCCAAGGTCATGGGTCTGGATTATAAGTTCGAATTAGTATGAATTTAAATTTTTAGTTCAAAGTCAACCTTATATAAAGGCAAGAAAATATATTTAACTTTTATAATATAACTTATAAAAACTTTAGTGCAAAGAAAACTTATAGCAGAAGGATTTTCAAAATACAAAAACCAAAAATAGTAGTCGCCTAATCGCGACCCAGCAACTTTTCACCATATTGTGTTTATTTCCCCAAAAATTTACGTTTACATTAGCTGTGTTTGGTTGTCCACGAAATCTAGATGGTAACTAGATTTCTTGCATTTGTTTGTCCACGCTAGATTTCGTTTGCTGCATGATTTCCTATTATGACATCACAACAAAAACCGAAATCCAGTTATAACTATACATTGCAGCAGGTTATGTCAACGATTGCAGCTCGTTATGAACTGGACAACCAAACATACTTATAATGTAGAAAAGAGAAATTACATTTAAATTATAAATCTATGCAAAAACGGGCCAAACCACAACCATAAATGCTATTGTTTAGTTTAGATATTTGATAAAAACAAGTACAACATATTTTATTATAAACTCTCTTTAGTAAAATATAACATGTTTATACATAAAAATGAGCAACAGTTTACAACAAGAAATGTACAAAATTGCAATTTCATTATATTACTTTTCACACACCTTTGATTTGTGCCTTTTTGGAGTAGCATGAGGAGAATTCGAGAAGTCATGCAAATCATCACTAGACGGACTATGGACCACTACATTTTCAGCCTAAAACAATTTTAAACAAAATATTAGTTGTACCTATTCATGAGATTTTTTAAACTTTTTACACTACACATTTACCATTTTTTAAACGTACAGGTTCCTATTTATTATTATACAGAAATGTAAGATTTACCTGTGCACCAAAAAATACTTTGAATGCAGCCTTCAATATCACATATGTCCAGAATAAATGTAAGCTCATCAACAATATAAGCAATCCATTGAAGATATAGTATGCGGGGTAAATGGTAATTACTTGTGGAGCGTGATAAAATGTGCTGAAACATGATAATTCAGAAATAACTCATTAAGAAAAAAATAATAATTGTGCCGAGTTTTTAAGCAGCCTTCAAACCTGTGTATTATCCGGAATGGAAAAAAGACACAACGTGTCACAATCCACACGATGGTAAAAGCAACAAATAACATACGGGAGATCTTTTGGTATTGGCAGAACTTAGCCAATTTTGATGCCTGCAAAAGAGATAGCAGATACGCATTATAAATGCATGAAATTAAATTATGAACGTCTGGTTAGTATTTCAAATGTATTCTAAGTACCTCCAATAAAACATCTGAGCAGCTGTGTAGCAAAATAGCAATCATTCCAATCCGATGAAAGTTACAAATCCATGATAAATTTATCAGACAAATTGTCACCAGGTTGTGGCATAAGATCGGCCAAAAGTATTTATGTCTCGTGTCCATAAATTGGCGGAATGTCAAAGAATAATAGAATGCTGCAAATGGATAAAAATGTGATATCGATTAAATTAATTATATGATTATTAAAAAATTTACCAGGTGCTTGCCACCAGACCCCCGTGCAACTTGTTCTTGCTTTCCTCTTTTGGAATTATGATATCTCATTGATGGATGGACACAGGGTTGGATTGGCTCACTAGACGACCGGGCAAATGCCTGAAGGCCCAGTAGGTTTTTAGTATAGTTTTGGACCGATCAAATTTTATCCTAGAAATCTGACTTGAAAAAAATTTTAACATGAAAAGCATATCAATGACTGACAACATTCTCCAGATTCGATTTGTTGACCGGCGGGCGGCCGCTCCGTAGGGCAGCGGACCGGGAATCATATCGCATCGTGTTGACCCGTTTTTCAATGGCTGATAACCGCCTTGACAATTTTTATTGACCAAGAAAATGGAAATACAATGTCACTATTTCAAATATTTGAGGTTGAAAATTTAGGCATGAAAGACTGTTTAGGCTTTAGCAAAGTAATAATTTCTGATGCCTTTGAAAGAAGAAATGGTTTTTTCAAAATCATTTCTTTTTAAATCAATTTTAGGCTAGTCAAACCAAAGATACTTCATATTATAAAAATAGCTCTAAGGCTCTTGTGTTAGAAAAAAACACACAGATTTGATCCAAAAATAACCTTGGATTAAAAATTTTCTTGGGGATGCACTCAAACTCCCTAATATATAACATTTCCATGGCAAAGAAAAACAAAGAAAAACATCTACACCTAAACGCTATGATGAACCTAAACATCTAGAGGGCCAAAATAAAACTTCCTACAGATGCCTTATTTTTTAAAGGACCATTTACCTCTTGAAATTAATTTTTACTGTAGAATCGTACCTATAACGTGAATAGAAGTTGACTGAAAATATGGGTTTGTAATCAGTGGTTAATTTGTGCGTAAACTCACGTAAACCCTGTTTATCTACCTCTTTATCATGCTTAAACTCTGTTTACTTTCCTTTTAATCAAGCTTTGGCTCGCCGAAAAGGGCAGAGATTTCTGGGAGGACAAACTCTCAAAAGGCAATTAATCAAACTACAATTGTTATTAGTATTTAGTTTTTACATTATTTAAGTAATTATTATTTAGTTTTGTACATTTTGACTCTATTTTGCACGATTTTCTTTGTATAAGTCTCAGTCTAAGTCGATCCAATTATGTACACGCATTGTATTTAAGTAATGCTTATTGTTATTGTATATTTATATTATAAGATATATTGCACTCACACAGGTTATCCTTTGTGAGCATTCCTAAATAAATAATTGTACAACATTTTTGTCATACATAATATTAGGAATCAAAGAAATTTTGAAAAAAAAAAACATCACCATTCCTAGCCAAATGCAGTGATTATTTCAAGGAACGAGCTTTGTGTCAGTGCATTAGTAAGGGTAAAGAACATTGAATGTAACACGAATAATAAGTGCAAGTTTTCATACATAAAACTCAAAATTTACTGAATACTAAAAAATTATAAAAAAATTACCTCCACCCCCACCAACCACTACTTTGGGGATTTTGTAAATTTTTGACTATATCGTTGAGGGTTTACCCACCTTATCCGACATAAATTAACCACTGTTTGTAATAAATTATCTAAGATTTCTGGCTTTTCGCCCGGTGGGATCTGCGAGATGAGTACAATTCTCTTTGTACAGTGACAATATATCCCCTCCCTTCCGATTCTCCCTTCTGAGCGTTGTCGCTGCGGCTCAGCACGGCACGCTGAGTACGGTTCTGCACGAAAAATATGCAACATGCTACTTACATACATGCCTTAATCTGCTTACCGTGGCCAAACGGAGAATCTTATCAAGATACCAAATTATTTTAACACAGAGGAAGGATGGAGGACAATGCTCAAATTATTTGAATGTTATCTGACAAGAGGTTTGTCTAGGTGCTAGGGGTCGAAAAAGTGCTTTAAAAAAATTCTTACGGCAGTTGGTTTTCTAAGCACCTAAGTCGAACGTGGTCTTTGGGAACTTCCGTACGGGTGGCCGTGGACACAAGTTTTTTTTAGCTGTCCAAAGGCCATTATAAAATCATCCTACTCAATGAAAAAAGTTAAATTCAAGAGGTAAATGGTCCATCAAGTCTGACTCTGGACTCTTACCAAGTGAATTGGAATAATACCACCAACAATCATCAGAGATAACCTGGTGAGGATAATCGTCGAAGCACTCATGAATGTTCCAAAACCAATGCTTATCCCATAGGCAGAAGATTCCATAACCGAACAAGCCAGTGTAACAGAGCCATCGCCAACTAAAAAACACACAAAGAAGAAACGATAAGAATGTTATTAGTAATTATAAAATATATTACACTATTGCTTTTATTCTTTATAGGTACACTCATTGAATCGGAAATTGGACGATAAAGAGATAGTACAATTGAGAGGCATCAATATGGGTCCCTCTTGGATCGTGTTTTGGCCCTGCCAAATAAAACTACTTTCTACATAAAAAGTACTTAAATATATCCAAAGAATTTTGGTATTAGCTTTTAAATTGTTGATATTACTGTTCAGACACACTCTGGGCCAATCTTTCATGCTAATAGTCCAAAGCCTGGCGGGCCGGACAAAATTGACCCGCAGGCAGGGGGTTGCGCCCATGGCTGTATTCGAGTGAAAATCCTACAGCAGCTACTGATGTGTTGATGTACTGATGAGTGCCTCCTCATTAATCAGTACCTGGCTTGCCTAAACTATGTTTAAACAAAACTTGCTGAGCACTTGTAAAAATATCAAGGGGATCATTTATTGAGTCTGGAAGTGTAACTGAATGGTACTAATTAAGTTTTTGTGAACATGTACCTGGCATTACAAAACTTGGCTAGAGTAGTAGCAGTCTCTTGGCATTTCCTGCGGCGAAGCCACCTTTCTACTTGTCTCTCTGACCAGTCCAGCCGTTTAGCTAGTCCGACAATCTGAAAAGCGGAACTAATATAAAAAACAAACACACAATATCCAAAATAGCTTTTGGTGGATATATACAAAACCAAAAACCAACCTGTTTGTGATGAATTTTTCGATTTCCAGCATAATAAGCATTTTCCAGCACAGTATTTGGACGGGCCTTTTTTAAAGCTGTTCTTTTAATTCCAAGTGACAGTCCTACTGGTTGAAACCAAAATCTGAAAAATTTTATTGAAATAAATTTTATTTGTTACCTACTTTTCTACGCTCCATTTCACGTTAAGAAGGATGGTGGATTTGCATATTCCTCGAGGACCCTCTGCTGCTAGTCATGAGCTAAGAGTTTGAAATCTGCCCATAGAGCATTTCGTCCACCTAAATGCATAGGTTGTACATTTTGAAACTCTTTACTCGTGTTAATTAGCAGTGGGACCTCTCAGAAGATGAAACTTCTCACCCACTCTCTCATCCCACACACTAACTCACCCACCCACTCACTCCCACGCTACAAGAAGCAGTAACAAAATCCGCTCAACCACACACTCTCACTCCCTTTTTGTGCTCAGCCCCCATCACCTTTGCTCTAAAATCTACAACAATCTCTCACCACAAGTAACCAAATCGTCCACTCGTGTCACCTGTATATATATATAGTGCTTTTTTTGTGCCGGAACGCACCGGAACGCCATTACGGCACCTCATTTCGATGCACTAAATCAAAATTATACATCGGCGGGAATGTCTGCACTCGCTGAATGCTGGAAAAATACGGCACTCCATTTCATGTTGAGAAGGAGAGTGTTTTTGCACCTTCCTCATGGGCCCTCTGCTACAACACATGAGCTAAGAGTTTGAAAACTTACAAGCCATGTCTTGAGCCAGACAAAAGGTTCTTTGCGGCCATGGGCAGTTTTGAACTCTTTGCTTGTGTCTAGCAGCAGTGGGTCCAGGAGGAAAATGCAAAGACACTTTTCTTCTTACCCTGAAATAAGGTTTAGTGTGTCCATGTTGTTTTTCGTGTCCCCGATGGTTTCAAATTTTTGACCCAAGTAACTAAAAAGGCTCAAAATGGCTCTGTTATCAAAACAAGAAACTCGGCTGCTCTGCTTGCAAAGAAATTGGAACTCTGAGCAGGGATGAAAATTGTGAAGGAATGGGCAAACGCAGAAATAGATTTTAAGGGGAAACTATAAAGCAGCAGCTGACATCTTTGCGCAAGAAAGTGCCGCGACTACAAAGTATCAGCCACTGGACAAAGTGTTATAAAAAGCACTGTCCATTGAAAGAGTTGTCACTCACTGGCAAATTTTTTTGCACCGTGTACAAAGTGGCAAAATAAACCCAGTAGTTCATCTTTTTGAATCAGAAAGAAACCTACAATAATTAAATGGAATAGAGATGGGAAGAATTCTGCATTCACAGCTCATCACAGCTAAGAACGGCATCCATGGCATCATTATTGGCGGAGGTGAATGCGGGTGGTCATTTCCTATTATAGGGTCCTATTCTTTTATGAAACTTGGCATTCCAGCACCTATATCTTTACAAAAAAAGCACTGTATACATATATAAACTCACACAAATACAAGGTACCTAATTTGTTTGCAACATAGCAAAAAAAATAAATATATATGAAAAAAAAAAATATATACACACACACACATATCCACTCTCCTTCTTAATGTGAAATGCATAGGCGTGCGCAGGGTGTGGGGGGACGAGCGTAGGCCTGGGCCTCACCTGATGAATTTTCTGAAACGCTTAGATTTGCTTCAAAATAACCTTGATTGTTCAACATTTTCCCGGGGGCCATGCCCCCGGAACCCCCTCCTGTTGCGGGCCCTGTTCCCCCAGTCCCTGCCCCCCGGTTCCAGTCGAAGTCAATCCATGCACTTCAAGCCATGCGCTTCAAGCCACGCACTTCAAGCCACGCACTTCAAGCCACGCACATCAAGCCATCCACTTCAAGCCATGCACCTCCCCTAAGTGAAAAATGTTCCAACATGCCTGCGCAAACACTTGACAATGAAACCGTCATGTTCCAAGTTTCAAATTACAAGTTTTTGTGACAGAATCCCTCATTTCTGTGGATTGTACATTATCATCACCCCCCCCCCCCCCCCCATTCCTATTTGGCCCACCTAATCTGGGACCCTGCGCACGTCTAAAGAAATAGAGTTTAAGCAAATATATTTAATAAGGTACACTTCCGGACCAATTGAAATTCGGCTATGCCCTCAGAAAGGTTTGATTGAAACGAGTATTGGCAGGCCAGTTACCGACCAAATGGATGAGCTCATGGTGATTTGATGGGGCAAAATCTCGTTCCGACAAACCAGTTTATCAGCACTCAAGTTGCAAATTGCAATGCTTATGAATTTGTACTCTGACAAGTACTGTACCACACACCTCCACTGACATGCAACATATTATTTTATTGTTTCAGAAGAGCAAATATAAATCTTCTCGAATCTCCTCTTTGCTTGGAACACTTCTATGTCATCACTTTATTATATTCAAGAAAATAAATGCTTCCACCTACCCACTCGATTTAATTTTATTTCCAATAGTTATTGCATCTGATATCTCGTAATCAAGATAAAGATTTATATCGACACCATCCGGTCCTACATTTCCAGTAGCTATACCTCGTCCAGGCAGGTCGAATAAACTATAAAAATTAATTTAATCGAATTGTGAATACCATCTTTTTCGGGGTGCCAAAAAACTGATGCAATAAATGTGTTAGTCGTAACACGAAGAAAAGAAGTGGAAGAGTTTTCTTCAAAATTAAGTGTGTTAGGCCATTAGGTGCACATCAAATCTGATGCGAAACTCAACGGCGTAGGTACAAATTTGTCAGATTGGTAGACAGAGCTGTATTTACCACTAGGCAAAGTAGGCTATTGCCTAGAAGCGCCGAGGTTTTAAGGGCGCCGGCCGCAGGCCGGTGCTAATTCCCCTATATTGCTTTTCTTTTTTTATAAACATTGTGAATTGCGATGTCATTTGTTTAGTCAACATCGCATCATATATGCAACAATACTTCTGAATTCGTAGTTACCTGTATGAAAGGCATTTGCAGCCGGGAGATACGGACTGAAAGATATTTTGAACTCATTTAATGATAGGATTTAAATAATATACAATTGCGAATTCAGCTCCCAAATTGGCAGAATGGTTAGTTCCACACCTGGAACTATTAATCGCTTTTTCCTGTGTCAAATGTTGGGAAAAACATTGAGCATGGAGCACTCCAGTGCGCCTTCGTTAGTGCTGCTAACAAGCTGGGTATGCAGTCACCCTGCGCGATTTTCGGGCATTTTCTGTATTTATGCATTTGAAAATTGCTATAGTAAAACAATGGACGATACTAGTGCTATAAAAAAGTTGAGCGGAGCTCAAAACCAAAAAATCTCTAAAGAGCGCGACATAAGTCAGCCAGATCATGCCCAGCAGCAAGCACATGATGCAGGTAAAATCGAAAAGTTATTATTGTTTACTTCTTATATTTGGGGTTACTTTAGAATACCTGCAAGATAAAGGTGCCTATCAAGTAACAATCTATACCAGTCCGTTGTATAATTTCACATATACGAAGTTGACGCATCTTTAAAAATTGGTTCCTTATGGCTTTTCATGATTAGCATGAATCATGATTATGATTAGCATTGGCAGCCTCTAGGAGCGCCACAAAAAAAAACTGTCTACTGGCGCATATTGTCTAAGCTCGGCCCTGTTGGTAGATTCTCATTTTACGGAGCAAGGCAGTTGCTCATAAGAAAACTGGTTTCTGAAAATGAGATTTCTATCCCCAAAGAATGTGTTCATTCTTGTGGGGCAATAGGCCTAGGTACCAAGATGCTCTTGTCAAACAAATCTTTCTAAGCCAGATTTCCACTGGCTTATTTTCAAAGTCCAAAATGACCTACATTTAAGAACTGCTCTCATCTTGACACAAGTTTTGCGTTTGAAAGATTTTTTTTTCCATGGCGAATTATTCTTTACTTTCTGGAGTCACTTTTGACAGCAATCACGTGGTGATATAAAAATTGTGTATCGCTATTACTACTACTATTTTTATTTTAAAATAGCAATATTATATGAAATTGTCTTTGGTGGGTTGATTTTTTATCTTTTTTCCTCTCCCTTATGGGTTGTAAAAATCACAAATCTTTCATATCAGAGCACAACTAGTGTCAATATGAGATAACTCCTTTAATGGTTAGGACAACAAGTCGTTTTATTCATTTGCTATAGGTTATCTAAAAGTTTTAAGTTTGTCATCCTTAAATGTGTTTAAAAATAAGTGAGCGTGGTAGCAGAATGCTCTACTTTTAAAGGAGTTAGCTTACCGTTGTAACAGGATCTGAAGAAGTACCAAAATAATGGCAAATGGAATAGACAAAATAAAGATATTATTGCTGAAGTCTTCATAAGATTCGTCTGAGCTGTTACTGGACTTAATGTCAGTCCAAGTTACATTTTCAGGTAACCAAATTCCATTACTCCAAAATCTGTCGATTAGTTCTTGAAAATTAACCATATTGCTGGTATTAGTGTAGTACCAGTAGGTGGAAATGCTGCAAATTCGGCTCTGGTTCCATTTCTCTATTTACAATCATTCATAGCTGCAGTGTCCAGGCTCGACTGTCCAAGAAAAGTTCTCGTGTAATAAACAACAACAGCATGAAGAAGTCCTGTCACCTAATCCAACCTTAAGGAAGGTAGGTATCTAGCTATGGTAGCTATATTTACAAGCATCCGAGCACGTGGCCTGAATAGGCCATATTAGTGACCATATTATTCTATGGTTTACGTCAATCACTAGTCATTTCGCGTCAATCCAAAAACTTTGAAAAATAACGTCACGAAAGGAACGAAATCGAAATAACTACCTAATCGTATCATATCATTGAAATGTTATTTTATTACTAGCTTGTTTCCCACAAGCTGTCAGTGTCACTGCAACAAACACGCCCACTTCAGTTGGCAACAGACAAATCAAACACACACGGGCAGTCAAATCAACCACAGAAAAATGCTTGCAACCATTTTGCATACTAAACTAAACTATTTTATTCTTGAATTTAAACAAAAAAGGACCCAGATAAAAATTGTTCAATGGAAAATGGCACTTAATGGTGCTGTATTGCGAATCCACCAATTTACTTTTACTCACTGTCCCTTATCTTCCACAAAATTACCAATAAAATACGCAATTCATATCCTACATAATATTCATACCACGATTAACTTATCTATACAAGCACAGAGAATCTTATTACAGCCTATATAATATATAATTGTTATCTTTGCCCTAAATTTACACCTAAATGTGACATAAAAAAGGTCCAGTACAATTTTTTTTTGTCAAAATGAAGGTGCTGGAACGCCAATTTTCACAATAGAAAATTACAAATAAAAAATACGTAATTTTCTTAATTATGTCCACAAACTCGGTGAGCACGCGGGCACACGAAAAACAACACGGACGAACTAAACCTTATTTCACGTTGAGAAGGAGAGTGTCTTCGCATCTTCCTCGTGGACTCTGCTGCTAGACACACGCTCACGCAACGAGTTTCAAACCCGCCCGTGGCCATAGAGCATTTTGTCTACCTCAAGACATGGCTTGTATGTTTTGAAACTCGACTAGCTAATGTCTATAGTAGCAGAGGGCTCACGAGGAAGGAGCAAATACACTCTTCTTTTTAACGTGAAATGGAGTATACATTTTCCAGCAATTGCTGATATTCCCGCCGATATTCTATAAAAGAATCTTATATATCGAGGCAGATAGATACATTCATGTTTGCCAAAGATACCTGCATTACCAGCAGGTTCCTCAATGTATGCACATGCCGTCACTAGCGTCGCCGCCGCTGCCGCATAGGTTTATCGCGCACCACCCTTGCTTCTTTACCCCCTCCCCCCGCCCCTCTAAGAACAAAAATTGTGCTAAGCAAGCAGGCCGGACTTGTCTCCTACCGCCAGTGCGGCCGGTTACGTTGCCAGCTGTCGTGTATTAGAGCAACAATCTCCGGTAGCAACTTGTAGGCACTGTCGGCCTCACGTCGAGTTCGGGAAAGGTATGCGAAAGTGAGAAACGCAACTGGCCTGCACTTGCCGACACGTGGTGCTTAAGGTGACGTTCTTTTTGAATGATATTTACTGTAAAGTATCAAAACATTCGATTCGTTTCTTCTGTTAAAACATGCAATATTCAAAAGCAGAAACCAGTGCTGCAGGTTGGCAATTTGCAACTGCACCAATATTGGCATTAGCTTCAAAACTAGATACCTATTCAATTTCAGGTGAAAATTCACCGGAACTATGAATGGGCTGAAGGAAGGATGGTTTAGTGAGCTGAGTCCATTATGGCCTGGAGTCAGTCTATCCCTCGAAGTAAAGAATGTACTTCACGCAGAGAAATCGGAATTTCAGGACATTCTTGTCGTTGAAACGTATGTTCCATTTTATCCACAACTAAAATAGAAATAGCTGTGTAGAGAAAGTTGTATTATTACTGCAACAGCATTAGCATCGAAATATTAGATTAGAAATTATGAAATTGACTGTTGGTAAATTAATTGATAAATCTTATACTGGATCTCACATTTGGATGTCCACTGAAACTGGTATCATTGCCGGTATCATTGATTAATCAATGCCGGTATACAGTAAATATACTACAATGGTATAGTAACTGCCCAATGCCCCGAGGCATTGCATTCGAAACTGAGACACAGTATATCAGGCAAATCAACATCTCATGAAATTATAATTATTTTTTAAATTATGTTATGATCAGCTTCAATTCAAAAACCCTGTATTCCCTGGTGCATCCCACGTGCAAGTACTGAATTTAATCATTTTTTTTAACACTTCAGAAAGTCCCATGGAAAGGTTCTGGCGTTGGATGGGATCATACAGTGTACAGAATACGATGAATTTTCATACCAGGAGATGATATCATTTTTACCATTATGCAGCCATCCAGATCCAAAAAAGGTAATAATTTCAGTAAATCAGATATAGAATAATCAAAAACACAATATAACAAAAACAACCTCACTGTGTTATTCTGTCAACCAGGTTCTGATTGTTGGTGGAGGGGATGGAGGAGTTGCAAGAGAGGTGGCCAAACACCCGTCTGTGGAATCAATCACTCAAGTTGAAATTGATCCTCGAGTTGTTGCCGTTTCAAAAAAATATTTGCCGTTTATGGGATCTGGGCTTTCAGATCCTAAGCTTACCTTATTCATAGGAGATGGTTTCAAATTCATGGCACAACACGAAAAACAATTTGATGTTATTATCACAGACTCGTCAGACCCCGTCGGTAAGCAGCTGATGTGACTACAATTTAAAAGAATCTGGAAACGTTATGTGATGAAATTGACTCCAGCGTTGACTATGGAAGCACGGACAGGTTTCATGATCCAAAATGTATATGTTGTTAATATACTTCAATGATATTTCAGGTCCAGCTGTATCTCTTTTTGAGCAGAGCTATTACGAGTTAATGCGTGCTGCATTACGAGATGGGGGAATAGTTTGTTCCCAGGCGGGAACAGTGTGGGTCAACATGGATCAAGTCAGCACAACGTTAGCCCATTGCCGTGCAACATTTAATAGAGCTGCATATGCATGCGCTTCAGTGCCTACCTACCCTACAGGACAAATTGGATTTGCGCTCGGGTCCTGCAACTCAGTACGAAATTCTTACCTGTATTTTGCAAAACGTAACTTTGTCTCACTATTGTTTAAAACAACTTCCATATTGCAGGATACGAATTTTAAGAAACCTCTGCATATCTTTACCGAAGACGAGTTGGAAAAGATGAACTTGCGATACTACTCTGCTGAAGTCCACGCATCCGCCTTTGTTTTGCCAAGATTTGCACAAAAAGAATTGAATGGATCGCAATTAAATGAAAAATAAAAACTAATTTTTTTCGTAAAAAAAAACAAAAACAAAATCCATCCAAAGCCACGAGGCAGTACTTTAAAGAGGTTGTTAGTCAGTGGCCAGGTTCAGTACCTACTTTGTTTTTCAGAAACGCTATCATCCACAAAATTAAAGGTTGTGCAATTAATTCGTTCCATGCGAATATTTGCGTGCTACATGCATTTTGTCAGGAATAGAATTCGGGCCTAAGTCCGTTGAGAATAGGCCAACACAACAAAGTAGTTGTTCTGTATTGGCCATCCAATATTCCCAATTTATTGCATTTCTTTGTTGAGCTGCTGTTGTGAGATAAAGGAACACATTGAATAAACAAAGTTATACCAAAGCTTCATATTAACTTCTAATTAAAAAGCACTTGTATTTTTCACCCATCATCCTACTCCGGTTAGTTAGCCTTCAATCTAGGCAAAATAAAACTGCATTTGGCACCCGGTTGCAGTGATTGAAAGAACAAAGGTACCGCAAACTGGTTCTAAACAGGCTTTTATTCCAGTCCTGAATGGGATGCCAATTGCAGGGTGAAATTGTCAGGCAAGGAAGGATACCACGACAGGGATATCATGGTAGTAACAGTCAAGTTAAGGATTGCTACTGGTACTGAGGACTATCAAGCCAGGGTACCTATTCTCGAAATGTTATCATCGTGATAAGCTATGATTCTGGTCACGTGATGTCTCAATAACAAATCGAATCACTGAATTGTCCGTCACGTGACCCTGAATGATAACTTATCACGTGGTAACTTTTCGAGAATAGGTACCCAGACAAGGCTCAAAGATGCTAGTTGCATTGAATTTAGCCTATGTATACAATGCTAGTTGGGTCCAGGGGCAGACTGGGTAAAAATGAAGGAAAAAAACACAAATGAGATAAATTGATTGTATTAAAAATGCTAACACAGCAGGTACTTTGAAGTGACTCGTTAAGTAAATTTCAGTCTCATAGGTTTCAAATTTTCATTAACATTTGTGAATTGACTTCTTTACTGCATCATGAGCTGGCATTCAGGAATACAGAACCAACCTGAAATTAAATCAGATTATTAATAACATCACACTGTAAATAAAATAATAGGTGCAACTATCAATATTAATCAGCCTCAGACAAAAATCTAATCAAGATGTATATCTGCCTGCATAAAAATGAGTTCCTTTGGAAGCACACGTACAAAAGACACAGGGATGAAAATAACTTAGTCTGCTTCTTCATTCCTTATGCATACAGATGGCTGGGGAATTTTGAAACTTTCAAGACTCGGTATACGTGAGATTAAACTAATAACTTCACTCAACAGAATCAGACAATCAAGAAATGACTCACTCACTCATTGCAGTCAGACAGACAGATATTGCAGACTTTCTCAATGGAGCACACTTCCTGGATCATTCAGCCGTTTCTCATTCTTACTTCGATCCACCGCAAACCGCAACCATTCCTAGACACTTTCACAGCTGTGCTCAGTCAACACCTCAATCAACACCGACAGTACAATTAATTGTAAATAATAACCTACAGCCAAGAAAGTGGCAGACAGAAAATTGCACAAGCGTATGTCACGACCGTGTTCCCATCACGCTTGATATCAGCGCTACGAATATCAAGCGCGCTTGAAATAAAAGGCTCTAAAAATACATCCTCTTCGACTCTCTGTGTTTGGTATAGAAAGACAATTCTCTTTATAGATTTTTAAGGAAAAAAAAGTGCTCACATATTGACCAAAAGAGTAGCATACTTTCCTTCTATTTGGTATAAAACACAAAGCATAAAGCCTAGTTGAGTAGGAAAAGAGATCTGATAAATATGCAACCAATTTAATATTAAGTAATATTCTACGTATATTTCTTTTTCTTATAAACACACACTTAAATAAATACACACCATCCAAATTTCTCTCAATGTTTACAATCTGGGTTTCCTTATATGGGTATCATTTTTACTCAGTTAAAACTATATCAAAATCAATTTCTCACACAGTTATTTGCTGGTAATTATTAGGTTTTGCTTGTACTATTTATGGAGGGCAGTTTTCTGCAAAAACCACAAATGATAACCAAACATAGTCTTTCATAAATCAATGTACAGCTAGATTTAAGAAAAAGCACACCAATAACAATAAATAGGTAATTCTATCATTGCTTGAAGGGAATGCTAGTACACACACACAAACAATATTATAGTGTCAAACAAAATTCTCTTATTAAATATGGAGCTCCCCAGCCATTTTAATTCAAATATCTTATAATTCAAGTAAAAATTGCATTAAATGGCAAACAGTATAAGCCTTTCAAGCTAAAATGAAAGTTAGAAATTGGAAAATACAGCAGTGAGGTGTTGATTACATTCATGTTAAGGTATCTGTAGTGTTGGGTGCAATCCTTCCTAATTCCAAGGGTTACCCAGCAACAAAAGAAAAGTCAAATGGCAATAATGAAAATCAGTTACAGTATGAAAAAATCTTCCTGTTTCAATATTGAGTCTGCCACCATGCATTGTTGCTCAAGTTCCAATGGCGTGGTTTGCAAAGTATGAAACAATGAGCCCATGCAAAGAATTGCAATAACGCCAGACTAGAAAGGACAACCACAAATAAAACAATCTACGGAGTTTTTATAGCTCGAAGCGAATATAGAATTCAAAAATTTTAAAGAGACATTGCTCGCAAGTAATTTTTTAGCTGTAGGTAAATACAACACACTGGAAGTTTCTCATGAACTATTCATGAGACTTGAAACATTAGTAATTTTTTCTGCTTTGAGAAATCAAAACTCTCAAATTATTACATTTATAAATTTTGGCTACCAGAAACTAATATGCATATGAAATTTAAAATAATTGATCTTGACACTCTTTTGAGATGCGTAGCGAAATTCAACGCTGTCCAACATGAGCAACATAAAAATAAAAAAACAGCCCAAGTCAGTGAAATGAAGTTGTCAATTATATCGTATTAGGTACGTAGTGCTAAACTGCAAATTGTTTTATTACCTAGGTACATGTACCAGCATCCAAGGTATAGCAATACCCTTCAATCACAATGCACTCAAATCGCACCATACGCAGTGTGTACTCAATAAATTATGATCCATTCAAGACACATACCTCATATGCCCTCATGCATGCACTTCTTCAAAATTGTTACTAAGGAAGGTACCTAAAATGTCAGTCATAAAAATGTAGTCAACTAACACTTGAAAACTGAAAAGCAATCCGTCCAGAAACCCCAGCTGGCTGCTATTATTTCACATATGTATATAGTTAAAATGAGAAAAATTTTAAGATTTGTGTTCAAATTACTCAGTAACCTGACACATGCTCAAGTGTTAACTTAATCTTGTACAAGATGAATGTTTGCTACCTACTTTAATGGTCGGTTCACACCGCTCCCTACAAACTGAACTGCTACCTGCGATTTGATTTGTAATTAGTCATACCAGCCTAACAGCAAACATAGATTCAAAATTAATTTAAAGTTTAAAACCTTCCACTTTCCGCTATATACAAAAAAGTTGCTTTTTTGCTCAGTATATACACACAGAAAATAAGCAGAAATTAATTTTATGCCAGTCCCCAAGAGCCAACTACAGAGGCCAATATTTTCATGTAACACTGATTCCACTAATAGATTACTGAGAAATAACAACAATAATGTAACTGTAACAATTTTAATAATAGGACCTGCTCATTGACATATATGTTTTCTATTGTTAGTGCCATCAGTGAAACTGATGAAAATACGCATTTCCTAAACTTGTGTTGTGTTGGCATAAAATTTGTGGCTATGCATATGGACCCTGCTCTGAATCAGAGGGAGTTAAAATCTGATATTTTGGCCACTGCCTATCTAACGCAAGAAGCTAAAATAGATGCAGGTAACCAAGACCGATAAAAAGGTGCCCATGGGAAAAATCCAGACACCTACCAGAATAAAACTGTTACGAAAAGAAAATATTGTTCGAAATCTGACTCCAAATTGATTCCAGCCACTTAGACAAAGTCAATGCAAATAAAATGTAATAACTAATGTTCATCCGACAGTAAAAATAATGATGAAGCAAAGCAAATAAAAGAATTCCTGAAAAGGTGTATCACCTGTGCGAATATTGTTCGGCCAATTACTTCACACATTCAATCAACTGAATACGTACGTTCACGTAACTTAGGTATGACTCCTTAACATCAAGATATTGTATTCTATTCCTCTCAAGCAAGAACCAACAACAATAATAATAATAATAGTGAATAACATCCAAACCATCTATGCACACACCTTTTCTGTCTCCATCTACCCAACATTCACTAGCAGCATCAGGGAAGTGGGAAAGAAACGCACGACACAGCTGGCCACGCAACTCCCGTGCTCGAAGAACTCTGCTTCATGTATTCAATTGAGCTTTACCTAATCATACTTCATAAAGCTTTCTTGCCCCTTACCCCGCTGCGGCCAGGAGCCGGGCTGTTGTTGCGAGTTATTTACTTGGGCACCACCTTGAGCATCCCCTCCCCCTTGCCCCCCCTGATTCATCCAACTAAGAAAACCACCAGGCCCCTGGGCAGGGCCTGCCTGAGCACCCTGAGCTCCAGGCTGTTGGGGCTGACCCTGGCCCCCAAAAGCAGGACCCTGGTTTGCAAACCCCTGTTGGCCTTCAGCTTGATTAGGACCTTGGTTCTGAAGGTTGCCAATGAGACCCCACCCAGCCTGGTTTAAAGCAGCAGCCACCAGTGCAGGATTCATTGGTAAAGCACCAAGATTTAGAGTTCCCATTCCTAATGGATTAGACATATTTTGTGACGTACCCGGCTGGGAGCCTTGACTGGTTATCCCCAAAGCTTGTAGATTTGGCATATCGATATTTCCACGTGCTTGAGGTCCACTTTGGTTCCAGGCAGGATTGTTCATGTTGGTATTTGGATGGTGCTGATGGTAATGGTGCTGGTTTGCACCCCCACCAAAAGGTCCCGCCAAATTCTTAGGCTCCCTTGTGTTTTGACCACGAGGTGGCAAAGGCTGGGCACCATATGAACGGCCATTAGGGTCATTCTTAGGTGCTGCATTACTGACATGTACGGAAACTCCCTTGATGATATGGTCTTCTCCACAAAGTCCTTGCGCAATCTCAGGGTCGAGAAATGTAACAAACGCAAAGGCGCGAAATGGTTTCGGAATGAAAACGTCAGTCACTTCTCCGTATTTCGAAAAATACTCACGAAGATCATCAGATTGCATGTCTTCAGTACAACGACCCACAAACACTTTGCAAGGTACTTGCAAAACTTGCCCTTCCTAGAAAAAAAGTACACCATAGATTTTGTCAGTTGGTGTCAAGTTACCTGTTGACTTCTGTAGACTCAAAAATCAAACAATGCCATATCCCTCTGAACATTGCGTAGACAGCATTACCTTGGAGTTGGGAATCTTGACATCACACCAGCGGCCATCGATCATGTGACGTTGAGCTAATACTCGCATCTGAGATTCGTAGCTGCCAAAGCGAATAAAACCAAATCCCTTGGACTGGCCTGATTTGGGATCCTTTTTTACCTGAATACATAAAACATAAGAAAAATAATTGATAAAACAAATTTAAAAGTCAATGGGAGGGAGGGGGGTTACGATACAGCCTCTCCCTTCACCACCCTAGGATATTTTCCTAGTAAAAAACACCCAAACCATACAATACTAAAATATTTTATAGTAGGTACACCGTACCTACATGTACTAAAAAATCTGTGATCCTATTGCCAATTTTATTGCCAATCCTATTGCCTATTTTTAATTATTTAGTGCATACACGCATCGTAATTAAGTGCAACAAGCACTTACCTGGGCCATAAGAACTTCGCCAAAAGCCTCGAAATATTCACGAAGCTGCTGTTCAGTCGTCTTCCATGGCAGACCAAGAACGATTAAATCCGAGCACTTAAGCTTTGTTTCCATCCTTTTAGTTTTTGGAGTAGAATTTTCCAAATGATCATCAGATTTACGTTTGTTTTCTGAAAAAGATTAAATAAAATAGAACCTTGGAACAACTGTCTGTATCAACATCAATTAACTCTTCTGGTCTCGTAAAACAAATGTCAACCAACTGAAAAAGTAATTATGTTTTTGAAGATGTACTTCATATCTCCAGAACAAAAAGGAAAATATAGCAAACAACAAGAAAGTCACAACAGCTTGCCAAATATACCTAGCATATTTCCAGTAAATAAAGGTGGTTAATGTAAAAACTGGAAAAAGGGGTAAGTATATATTTTGCTGTGTACTCAGGTATGTACACCTCTGGACTTGGAAATCCACCTAGTAGAATTTCGGCTCAGAAAGATTTGTCTGAAAAGGGTGAACACATGGAATGGATGGCATGCTTAGAGGATCGAAATCTCGTTTTTAGAAACCAGTTTTCTTATCAGCAGCTGCCACGCTCCGTGTAATGAGAATCGACCAAGCTGATAGATCGGTGCAGTGTGGAGTTATGCAATTAGATTTCACGAAAATTCAATGGCCTAAAATACAGAATTTTTAAGCTAGAAGAAAAATCTAACAGTTTCCTATGTCTTCCCTGTACAAAAAACCCATTTATACTTTTTTGCAAAAAAGTTGGTATTTACAATGTGAATTAATTTCATTGCATAATTACTATTTGTTATCTCACATTACCTCCGACCCGCCTGGACGAGGTATAGCCACCGGAAATCTAGGCTATAGGCAATAAGTAATAACCATGAAATTGATATTGAGATAACGGAAGCAATTAATATAAATAAAATGAAATCAAGATAAAGAAACATATGTTTTCTTTAATATTATAAAAGTGGCGACATGGAAGTGTTCCTATCAAAGAAAGGATTCGACAAGTTTTTTTATTTTATCTTATACCTATAAAATTAGGTGTTGTATGCCAGTGGGGGTCTGTGGAATTCGATACAAAACTTGCCAGAGAACAAATTCGTGAGTTTTGCGAGGCAGGCACTGATAATAAAACTGGTTTGTCAAAACGAGATAGCGACCGATCAATGAACATGACAACCCCTGCCACTATGTGCTCATTCACGTGGTCGGTACCTGGCCTGCCTATGCTCTTTTCGGACAAACCTTTCTGAGCAGATAGCCGAAATTCTACTGGGCGGATTTCAAAGTCCAGAGGGGGACCTAAGACTACACCACTGAGTATAGGTAGTCTAAGCAGTAAGTACTGAGCATGTAGCATGCATTAGTGAGTCTAAACCTTGTTTTGAGCTGTAAAATCTAGCTAATTGGTCCACTAATAAGTTTTTCACATGATTTCAGCAAACCAGCATCCTCCATCGATCTAACCTAAGTAATAGGCTAAGTAATAAGCGATCTTACCTAAGTAATAAGCGTAATCGGCCGATAAGGGCGGCACTTTCCAAGGGGTAACGAATTTTCCAAATAAAGCTGTTTATTCCTATCAATTTTTTTTTGAACCTACACATTTTTTTGCAATTATATTCGTAGGGTATCTGATACGAACACGATTATCAAAAAAAGCAAATAGTTTGCAGCAGTTGGGCCATTATTACCGTAGAATTTGCTAATGTAGCATCAAAAGTACATTTCACAGGGAGGGCTTTCTAGTACTGAGCAGGCAGTTGCATCATTATAATTCTTGTTAAGGCTATTGGTGTGGTTGTTGGTGATTATTTCATGAAGCTTTATTTTAACTTTCTATTGGTATTTCATGGTTATAAATCACACAATTTGTTGCTAAAAGTGTGAGGATTCCGTTGACCCTGGTTTCGTTGGCCACACTAACTTCTGGCCACACCGTTTGTCCGAACAAACGGTGTGGCCAGAAGTTAGTATCCAGTGGGAGGTAAATTCTGTGCGGGAAGCGGCCCGAGGATACTCTCAATATTTCGATTTAACAGGGTTGTTTTACAGCGCTTGAAAATACTAGATGAGTGAATATTTTTTGAGATTTGCAACCTCACAATTTGTTGCCAAAAGTGTGACGATTCCGTAGACATGGGTTTCGTTACGATCGGACAAAAGGTGTGGCCATAAGTTAGTATCCGGTAGGAGATAAAATTTGAGCGGGAAGTGGCCCGAGTAAGCACTCACTCCAATAGTCTACATGGGTTGGGATAGAAAGTTGCAAATCCTTGTTTCTCACAAAATTGAGACATTGTAACAAATATTAAGAACTTGGCAATTTCGTTCTTGCCTTTGTTCCTTAGTATGCCACACTTGATCTATGCAGTAAACAACAGAGTAAGATCCACAATATTGACATTATTTAACATAAACCGCAATTCTGTGACTATAATACATGCATTACGGCAAACATTTAAAGGGCCATTTACCACTTAAAAATAACTTTTACCATCGATTAGGAAGATCTAGTAATGACCTTTGGACAGTAAAAAAACACCTCTCGAGTCTACGGCCATCTGTGCAGAAATTCCCAAAGTTTGCGTTTTTCAGCCTAGGTGCTTAGAAAACCAACTACCGTAAGGATTAAATCATAGCATTTTTTAGAACCCTAGCACCTAGACAAACTTCTTGTCAGATATAATTGAAATAATTTGAGCATAGTCCTGCATCCTTCCTCTGTGTTAAAAATTTTGATAAGATTATCCGTTTAGCCACAGTAAGCAGATTTCTTCCGGTATGCAATTAGCGTGTTGCATATTTCTCGTGCAGTGCTGCTCTCAGCGTGCCGCGCCGAGCCGTAGCGCTCATACAGGAGAATCGGTAGGGAGGGGACAGCGTTTCTGTACAAAGAGAACCGTACTTATCTTGCAGATCGCGCCACTTGAAAAGCCAGAAATCTTAGATAATTAATTAAAAATCTATATTTTTAGAAAATTTTTTTAAATTCGTCAGCTTCTACTCATATTATAGTTATGAATCTATGGTAAAAATTAATTTGAAGCGGTAAATGTCTCTTTAAGGAGGACGGAATCGGATCCTGCCCATGGCCCCATGAAACTGGATGAAAGAGACACAGCAGTTATCTGGTTCCAAAAGACCACAGAGAGGCCTTCAGACAAATTTTCCTTACTGTTCAAAACCAAACCAGTAAAGTAAAACAAACATCACAAAATTGGAACATGGACAATTTTTCTTTAAATTTGCTCCAGGAATGTTGAAACATACATTTGAGGCTCTATAAAAAGCAAAGATTTCAAAAAAGGGCTCTGTGCAACCAATTGCATGTCGTTTTTCTACTACGTATTTGAATATGGGTATGGTAACAAACAAAAAAATTGGCCTTAAATGTCTGCATAAATTGTGGTCTGTTAAAAAAATACACTTAGATTTTTGGAACAAATATAATGATTCGAACAAAGTTGTAAAAATGGAGTTTTGCAAACAGTGGCAGCTGGTGACTTAATTTTCCATCAGGGCATTGGGCAGGGGGGTGCTGTAAATCTGCATAAATTGTCCAAAAAGCATAGATATCCAATCTAATCCACTTTGGTATCGCAAGCGAAATTGTTTCGGTTTCTAGTGCCACTGTAGCCAAATATTGTGTCCAAATTCTGTGATTCTTACGTATGTCATTGCGGACCTGCAATTCACTATCAGTTTCGCCCTTTCACGGCCCTCTAGCCAATGCTCATGGGCCCCCCTGACTGAGAAAACATCCTGGGCCCTGGTGCGACCGTACCAGCGGTAGCTACGCCACCGCCTACACAATTTTCTTTATTGTGCATGCTGATATAAGGCTGTGTTTGATGTTCTTAGATGATTTTCGTTCTCAGGAGACGCAAAATTATTTTCGCTCAAATATTAATATAGAAAGTTCAATTTCATAATGCCCAGGATTTGATTTACTCTCTATTAAAATTTTTTTTCTTCTCATCAAGTTAATGATCACTATCAACTATCTCAATATCAAGTCACAACACCTGATTTCTTTTGATCGCTTTACCCAGTTCAGCGACAACAATGCGAGATAAGTTAATCACCTATTGACTATTAGTTGTCATGTTGCAATGCAGGCGCAGTCAGGGACACAATGAGTATAGCGAATGAATATTGATTTATATGTTGTAAATGCAAAAAAAGAACATAAGTTAACATAGTCTTTGGGTTCACTGCAACTTTAAGATCTCATCAACATTCGTTGCAACAAGACATATTCGATAAAGCAGATAGGTCGAAATAGGTAGGTAACCACTCTCTTGCCAGGTACAAAATGATTACACAGAAACCTATCTTATGTCATAAGACTTTTTTTTGGTATCACTTCATAAGTCCCTACGTAGCGACTATGTTACATTTTTGATGAGTTAACGATGTTTATAGAAAGCTAGTCCCATTTACACAGATAGGAAACTTTAAGCTACCAACCGGGATTGCTCAGATACCGATCAACATCTTTTTACACTATCAGGCACCAGAAATCTACTTTGTATTGAGAAACAACCTGGTACCTACCACAATTTTAGAAGTCCTAAACAAGGAAATAGTTACAAGGTATAGTACTAACATTTAGGTTAAGTCATTATAACAATGCAGGTAGGTATACCTGGCTGTAAAACATGAGTTTGTAATTAACCTGCACCACAGGAGACACGCATAATTTGGAGGTAAACGTCAACAAATCGCACCCACTGTTTCCAAATTATGGAAGTTTTCGGGTGTCATTCGAATTTTAATCTGTCACAAAACAAAGATGCGAAGTCGCAATACTTTTTTTTAGCTACGACTACCCAGCAAAAGCGATTCATAGCATACAGCTCAAAGGCGGACATTAACTGTATTTGTAAAATATAATAATGTACCTATCTAGCATTTTTTTGTCTTGTAAAACCTTACCTTTAGGAAAAACGCAATAATACACAAAGTTCCCCCAGCCATTTTCTGGTGGATGCAATCTCCCATCAACAAGTCGTACCCCTCGCATGGCACGAGATTCAGGATTACGATATTTCAAGCCACATGTGCCTGGAAATTGCGCCGCCAAAGTAGAGAGTAGGAGAGTGCAATCGTCTTCTGTTGGAAGTTCAATTGGCTCTTCGCCTTCGTCCTCGGCAACTTGTATGTATGTACTCATTGCTTCTACCACTGCTTTTACTATAAAATTAAACTTCTATAGAAAGAAATATACAAACGCATACAGTATGCGATTTTAAAAAGAAATTGCCTGCAATTTCTGTCAATAAATGTACCACTCTCACTAAACTTATTATTATTTTACACATTCACTATCAAAAAGGGCGAAGACGGTACTGTCTAGCCCGAGTTCACAACAGAACAGCTAAATGAACGAATCGCGTCGCGAGCAGTCGCGAGTGGTGCTAGTCGTAATCGCACAGCATTCTGGGACTGGGTCAAAATATTTTGATTTACTCCCTTGTTTGTTTCAAACAACGGTTTCAAATAATAATGGAACCATCTTTCAAATCTAGCTTTAACCCCGACATGAAAGCCTTTAAAATTGTTGGAAATGAAAGTACCAATAGATGGTAATACATTTACCTATTTATTGATACTAAAAATTTTAAAATGTACATATAAAATACGTGTTTAAAGGTCCCTCCTGATCCCTCCTATTTTTCGCTTTTTAAACCGCTGTAAAAAACTTAAAAAGAACATTTTAACTAAAAATTTAATCCGTCATTTTTTATTCGAATCACGTAAATTCTGAAATTGTATCTTAAAATAGAACATAGTGCTGTTCATCATTTATAAGAATAGTTGCTACTTTGAATCATCTGGTGCATCATAATGCATGCATGCTGCCATATTGGGAACTTGATGAAGTGGGTGAGTCGTTGACTTGGCGAACTTGCCATGGAAGAAACGAAGATTATTTATCATATCGACGACGAAGAAACCCCTTATTTAGTGAAATTGACTATTGCGCCGGAGCGTGTGACGCTCGCAGATTTTAAAAATGTACTCAATCGTCCAAACTACAAGTTTTTCTTCAAATCTATGGATGATGATTTCGGGTAGGTTTCCAACATTTAGAAGATCATTAGCTCATATTATATTATATTATTACGCATCTTATTCTGATGATTCTCTCAAATCGTAACAATTACAAATGGTATACTTAACTGCTGCAGATAACTTTGTTGTCTAGTGAGCTGAGTGGATTCAGCCGATATGTCTAATATCTGACATGTTCGAGCCTCATACATTTAGGCTAGGCTCAATGCTCCATTCAGGACAGTCAAATAATAATAGGTATAGATCGGCGATACCAAATTGTTCTTCTTTCGTTGACATTTGGTTAGTATAAAGCCATAGAGTTAACATATTTTAAAGTTTGCATCGAGAAGATGTTCACAGAATTTCTATTGCAGGTAATTGCTGTAAGTTGCCTATAAATTGAATGCTAGGTATAAGAAGTGCAATCCATTTTGAGAGGGACTGATTTGGAACAGTATTATCAATGGTATTATTGAAAAATATACCAACCCCTCGAATTAATGCATGCAGTTTCTTGTTGGCCATGGCCAGATCACAACTTGTCTTAGAGTTGTCTTTGGAGTTTGGTTGGAAAGAGGTTGCCACTTTCTGGAATTGAATAATTGCACTGTTTTTTTTTTTGGTCTAGTGTTGTCAAGGAGGAAATCATAGACGATGATGCACATTTGCCCTGCTTCAATGGCAGAGTTGTTTCTTGGGTAAATACTTAATTGCTTAAAAAAAGTATGGTATGCCTCGGTAACTAGGTAGAAAGTGGTTGTTTTTAATGTAATTTTGCGTTTTTCAGTTGGTGTCAGCGGAGGGCAGTAATGTCTCTGACGGAACATCTCAGTGCACAGAGAGTGCAACAGCTAATTCAGACATAAAAGTCCCCATTGACCGTCCTGGAGACTCGCAGTAAGTTTCTCTTCGAGGTTTAAATTAAATTTCTGATTGTGTCATTTGTTGTCTGCGTTGATGAGTTGAGCTATCTAAGTAAATAAGCTTCTGATGAAAGTTTTATCATTTACTTTTAGAAAATACTTAGAAAATACATCTAAATACTTAGAATGAATAAATAATGCAATCTTTTATTTTCCAGCACTTTGAACCCTATTCATGTTGGTAGAAATAAACCAGATGAAACAACTTGCACAGAGACTGAATCCATTATCAGTTCAAGACAAGGTGAGAATTGGTACAGTTTTCATAACAGTTTAGTGGGTCTAGTGTTAAGCTTTCATCAAATTTTTTTGCAACCTTTTATGCCACAGGTGGCAGGACCTAGAAATGCATAGATCCCCAAATAAGCTCATTTTCAGAAATCTAATGTCGGTGCTTATCTATGATTTATTATTGTTGTCTGTTGATTTTTTTGCTTTTGTATTGTCTTATTTTTATGAAATTATTTTAGGGCATAAAGGACTAGCTAGACTTCATGGTGACAAATTCAATAAATATAGCGGTGAGTGCATTCTATCCTTACGTATCCTTTAAGTGGCTTTGGTCTCTTTTTGTTGGCTACCAGTAAAAAAGGGGCAGTTTAAAAAAGTTGACTGTTTTCAGTGTTAGTGGGTTATGTTTAGTTATTAAAATATTGTGATTTGCTGAGTCAGTAAATTTATTTTTACTGATTTTTTTACTGTTGTTGTCAGGAGTGCGAGGTATCAACGGGCATGCGAAGCACAGGCTAAATAGTGGAGGAGGCCCACATGGCTATGAATCATCTATGTTGAGCTCGGATTTGGATACGACAAGTTTTTTGGAATCTGAAGATGACGCTTCTTCCCGAATCACCACGACAACTGGTAGAGCAACCAACCTCTCTGTAGACAGGCAAACTCTCGGAACAGGTAAGCTTGGTTAAATTCTGTTTTCGACCTTCCACTGGTGTCCATATTGCCCAAAACTATGATACTAATCCAAATTTGCAGTAATGAAACCACCAAATGTATTGCGTTGTGCCTAAAGCATTTTATTTTAAAGTCTAATCCTGGTGCTTTTGGTTTTCAGATCACAGCAGCGTCTCTCGGCTACATCTTGCTTCCCAGCGGAGACGGCCGCAAAGGCGGAGACGGCATCGGCCTCCACAGGCTGCCATGTCCCGGACATCTAGTTTCTCGTCGATCACAGACTCGACCATGTCTTTGAACATCATCACAGTCACTCTTAACATGGACACTGTCAACTTCTTGGGCATAAGCATTGTTGGCCAAAGTAACAAAGGAGGGGACGGCGGCATTTATGTCGGATCTATCATGAAAGGGTGGGTACTTAACATAATAATTAATAACTACCTAGCCAATCTAACTATGGAGCCAGTTTTGTTCAAAATGCTTTATAGGCATACTGCTATTAGGCTAGTTATTAGCAAGCAGTGCAATACCACTGAAGGTGCAAGATGTGTCAATTTTTCTGTTTCACACTCCAGGGGGGCTGTTGCTCTGGATGGGCGCATCGAACCAGGTGATATGATACTGCAAGTGAACGATATTAACTTCGAGAACATGTCGAATGATGAAGCTGTGCGGGTGCTTCGTGAAGTGGTGCAAAAACCTGGGTGAGTGGAGCTATCTCATTTAATCAGGGATCTGTACCTATAAAAAAAGTTCCAGGACCAATTCCAAAAATTCTAAAATTACGGTTCTGATTCCGGCTCTGAAACATGACGGATGACGGTTCTGGTTCCCCAAGATATTAAATACGGGTTCCGACCCTGCTTCTTGGAAAGTTATGGATAACACTAACGGCTTCAATTCCGTTTCCATGAATATAGCAATTCTTTTGGGTTCCTGCCCTCTGGTATCCCTCTGGTATCCCTGGACAAATAATACAAGGGAATAAAAGTTCTAGTTAATGGAACTGTAAGGGAGAACCAAAAATAACCATTTTATTTTTTCGTTTCAAATAGTTTAGTGGTTCAGGCTCTACAAACTCTTTCAATTAGGGTTCTGATTCTTACAATGGAAAATTATAACTGTATCAAGTATGGTTCTACAAAAAATTATTTGTGATTCTGGTTTGGATTCCTGCATTCATTAAGCTGCATTTAAATGGAAGCATTTTGACAAAAGTCTGCCACAGCAGTTTTATGCTGTCAAGATAACATGGCTATATATTTAATATATAATGTTGATGTTGACGAAACTGGGGAAATGTGCAAAGGAACCGGGATACCTTATTGATTGTTAATATACCAGGATATATTATTTAATATGTCACTGTTTAATGTTATTCTTATTTATTATCTGTAATATAAATCTTAAATAATTTATTGAGGTAGGCATACTGAAATGGAGCCATGTTATTTTGACTTACTTTTTTGTCAGACTTGTCAAAAATGCTCAGTGAAAATTAGGCTAAATAGGATCAACTGCAGTCCACATGAACAGTTACTTATTGCTTCTCATTAGGATTTGGAGCGACGAGCGAGTTTTCCTTTATAAGGATGTCGTATTAACTCTTTTGGATAAAATGTCTTGTCAGCCGCCATGTACTATTAAAATAACCAGTATAGGAGTACTTCTGACTGTGTTCTCGAGCATACACTTTTCCCTCCAGACCGATCAAGCTGGTGGTGGCCAAATGTTGGGACCCGAACCCAAAGGGCTACTTCACGATTCCACGTACGGAGCCTGTTCGGCCCATCGATCCTGGGGCGTGGGTCGCACATACGGCAGCCATACGCGGCGAGACGTTTCCTGTGCGACCGCCGTCCGTAACGACACTCACCTCGACCAGCTCGTCCATCACCTCCACTGACACCCAGGACCGTGAGTTGCTTTCTCACGTCAGAACGCTTGGATGTTTTATGAGACTTTTGCGAAAAGTGTATTCGGAGGATTCAAGGAGAGTTTTGAAAGAATATTTGGGGGGTGATTACTGATTAGCATGGTACTGGCTTGGCACTATCAGCGTTCTCATACAACACCCACAATTGCTTTTGTTTGTGTCTGAAATTAGTGGACTAGGGCTTTTAGGTCCCTGAAGCCTTGGATTTCACTTTCAGCTATGATGTTTAATTGATTATTTACCTACAATTAGAAATGTAAAGCAAGAATATTCTTTAAAGAAACCTCTTTTGGCGATAAATCCAATTTTTTTTTATTTGTGTTAATCGATTATCTACGTTTCTGAGTTGATTCATTCAGAGTTGGAGGAGTAAAAATTGTGTTTTGTGATTATTAGTGTTATAGGTCACACAAGTAAAAAACGTCATTTAAGAGTTAAATTTCTTATAGGCACATGTCTGCTTGTCCTATCTTTACCAATTGTTATCAAAAAAACTTGTTCAAAGTGGGTTTTGGATACTAAATATTAAATAGCATTTTATAGAATTTTCTCCGTTTCGAGAATTTTCGATCTCTATTTACAATACTCAAAGAAAGTACCCGTGCAATTCGGACAAGAGCTCATTGTGTTAATTTGTTGACTTTATTTTTTCTCAGGAGGGTTTGAGTCACTACAGCTGTCTGTGTCCGGGTCCGACATGACCTGCATTGTCCGAGCAATGGCGCGGCCAGACTCCGGGCTCGAAATCCGCGACCGCATGTGGCTCAAGATAGTCATCCCCAACGCGTTCATCGGATGCGACGTGGTCGACTGGCTCAACAACCACGTCGAGGGATTTACGGACCGCAGAGACGCTCGAAAATATGCGTCCCAGATGCTCAAGGCCGGCTACATCAGGCACACCGTCAATAAGATCACCTTCTCCGAGCAGTGCTACTACATCTTCGGAGATCTCTGCACATGTGAGGAGCATGTTACGTACCGCATGGATCATACACCTCGTTATTCTTTCTGTACACATTGCCAGAAGATTAACATTACGCACGAAATAACTTCTGAAACCCTTCAAATATCTACCTGCAAATATTGTGAGCAGAGCGTTACTTACCAAATAAATGCGGAACCACCTCAATTTGTTATCTGTAAATATTGTGGACAAAACACAAAGTACCAGACAGAGTCCAGCACTCCGCAATATGGCGTTTGCGACTATTGTGTGCAGAATGCCACACACTTACGAAATGCGGAAATATCTCGATTTGTAATCTGTAGATATTGTGGACAAAACACTACCTGCGTAAACGAATCCGACAGTACGCAATACGGCGTTTGCAACCATTGTGAGCAGAACGGTACTTTTCAAGTTAATTCAGAAGTGCCTCGGTATGTCATCTGTAAATATTGTGGGCAAAACACTGCTTTCGTGTCCAATTCCGGAATAACAGAATATGGTGTATGCAAATTTTGTGAGAAAAATGGTGCATGCCAAGTCAATTCAGAATTGCCTCGTTTTGTCCTCTGCAAATATTGTGGACAAAATACGACTTACTTGTCCAATTCTGGAACGACTGAATATGGCTGTTGCAAGTATTGTGAGCAGAGCGGTACTCATCAATTCGCTTCTGATAAGCCCCAAAATGCTTTCTGTCAATATTGTCGGCAGTACATTTCCAACCAAGCCACGTCCACAACTTCTCTATATCCCATCTGTCGACATTGTGAGCAAAAGATTACTCACCTAAATGGTGGCAAAAGGCGTCAGTGTGATTACTGCACACGCCAGCAGAATATTAAGTACAATTCACTTCCAGAGGGTCTGAACAAGATGCATCTGTGAGCAAACATATCTTGGCATCAATAGGGTTCATAGTTGATTTGCATTTCCTCTGCTTTTTGAGAAGCTAGGTGCTTTGATGACCTGATACATATTTTGTATTTAGTCGTGTAAACCGACACAGCCAATCAACTGGTTCTACAATGAAGAGTTTTTAACTGGATGTTAACTACCGAACACAAATTGGTAATTGACGCGGAACACGACTTGATCAACAGAGATTGAATAAAAGTTCACTGTCTGTAATCAGGCTGGAACCAGTTAAATATAAGCATCGTAGGTCGGTGTGATTTTGTATGAGGATGGCGGTTCAATTAAAATTTAAAATATTGAGAAACTGAATGCTTTTTGTCAATGGAAATGGCGACTTGTCCTATTGTCATTGTGTAAACCTCTACTATTAATAATTCATTTTAATTTATTCCTTAGACACAGTCTGTTCCCTCTTTTCAAATTTAACAATTTGAGCCAAAACTATCTTAACATTATATAATTTTTTTTATCATAAAGGATTCACATATATTAAGGTTACAAACCTACCTACCTACTGAAATGACAGACCAACCAAATTCTTGTGGAATAAAATGGAAGATGATTTTTGAAAATTGTGTCCGAGTTAATGATCATCGACCAAACACGAAGTGTGTATGTTTTACAGAGTGTGATCAACTACATTCCCCATGTGTTGGAATACTGTCCCTTTAATAATGTAACAACCATTGGTTTGATTCCAGCACTGTCAACAGTTCTGAAACTTTCGAGCGAGTGCGATACAGTCGGTCCACTCCCACCGCCGACGACGATGGCCATCCCATGGAACGGAGCACACATGCCCTACGCTGGCACCTACGCTGCCGGCTATGCCCCCATGCCCTTCAACTACACAAACGAACCGTCGGTCTACGGCTACACGCGGGACCCTGCCGACTCGATACACAGTGGTTCAGGTAATGTGCTAATCAATTTGTAGTTCTCCATCTTTTTACATCCTGCTTAACCTCCGTGCTGTCCTTCAAAGCGGAGCAGGCAAGATCGTGTGGGGAATTTGTGCCATAGACTTGACGTGAATTCAGTGTAATGGCAAAGTAGCAATTAGCAAATTGTGCATTGAAGAGTATTACCGCAGATATATAGCTTATACGGGGTGTTTGTCATGTAGAGGATTGGCTATGTGAGAAATATAGATGTAAGTTAGTTGGACCTACTGCATGCAAAGCAACAGGATGAGTCATGAGTGAGAAAACTTTATAGCGATGGATGATCAAAGCAAAAGCTTCAATCATTCCTGGCCATGAGGGGATGGGCAACTTCATTTGTTCTCGTGGCGCCCGCGGATAGTACAAAGCAATGCCGACAGGTTATAGGCCAACATGGAGAACTTATGGACGCAGAAAGTCTTCAGTGTTCAGTTTATCTGGTCAGGAATTCTTAAGGAGCAATCTTGATGAATCACAGCGTGCTAATATGATAATACATTGATGGTTTTGCCGAGTTTTATACGTAAAACGTGAGTTAAAGTATGAGCACTTGACACTGCTTCATGCGCCATTTCCGTTTTTTTAGTGCTGCTGTCAGTGCGACTAAACTGTATATGCATCAAATTTCACGATTCTATTATATTTGCATATCTTAAAGGTTCATATTAGCAATTAAAAATGTTTAAGGATCGTCAAATTTGCAGTCATAACCAAAGATGGTGGATATTTACGGCATACATAACAATTTATTGCTAATAACAACGGTGGCCTAATCACACAACATACGGAACAGCTGAGTTGCCCATCCCGTTAGGCTAGCAGTGATCGAAGGCAAAAGAGATAAAATAACAGAACATAGTGAGTGCTGTCATCTTGTGATTGTAGCGTGTAGGCGACGGGGAATACGGAATACAGTTGCGAACCCTGAAGATTTTGCATAGCCATTATTAAAATGAGTGTGGACCTGCTGTGTAGGCCACACATGTGGTAATACTAATTATTTGATATCCTCAATACTGGATAGAATTATTAACTGATCAAATGTAGACATGCCATAGGAAAATGCGATTAAAACTCTAGATCAGGCATGGCCTTGTTAACTCACCGTAACTTGATTATGAGACTGAACCCTTTTATTTTATTTTGTGCCAATTTCTACTGTTGCCTAATAAATCGGCTTGAGCTATTGAGTTTGGAGCTTCAGTTGATGTTGCTATTGTTTCAATAAATCGCTTTCGTTCTAGGTGGAAGCAGTAACGGGTCTGAGCGCATCTGCAAAGACATAACAGCTATCGACTTGATGAAATCGGGCAGCTCTACTTCGGAAACAGAATTAGTCCCGGCACCGATGATTGCAGCTAAACCACAGGCTCCAAATAGTTTAGGCAGAAGGTGAGCTGTGATGTGATTATTAAATTTGTTTTTACAAACAAAATTGTACGATTGGTTTTTTGTTGGCATGGTTATTCTGTCTTTTTCAAGAATTATCAGGTAACTTTTCTGGTACAGTCATAGAAAAGGGGTGTGGGTAACTTACAACAGTAGGTACCTTCTGTTCTGTTAATCCTATTATCTGACCATTACTTAAAAAGACTTAGACCCGATTGCAGAGTCTGCACTGAGTGCACACTAAGGGTGTTTTTTTATGGTGTTATGATTTTGCAAATTTCGTTTTAGAGTTTACTGATTTCGGTGTTATGGCGATGTTATGAAAAAAATCACATTATATTGCAACCCGACAGTAACAAAATTTACACATTAGTATTTCCTTACCATTGACATAAAACCCTGGTCATTGTACTCGGCAAAGTCTGCTTTGTGCAGTTGGTTTTGGTTTCACCATGCTTGATATGTGAATGCGATACAGAAAATCAGATCGGACTTGCCAAAAATGAGGTTAGGTGTAGATCCAACTTCCTGTTCTAATCTGCAGCAGATGACGCCATCTGTGGGCGTTTATGGCAGTTTACAAGCCAAAAATTTTTAATTCGATATTTTGGGATTGTGGCGTACTTCAGTCATTTTTTTGGCAAAATAATACTGAATTTTTTTGATTGTAACAGATTTCGCGACTAATTCTTCATTATGGTGTTATGAGAGGAAAATGAAAAAATTCGCGTTTTTTCGCGTGCCAAAAACGGCGGGAAAATACTCGAAATGGATAGAAACACACTTGAAAACACTTTAGAATCACTTTTGGCACATTTCGCGATTTCGCGCCGTGCGAAAAACAAACACCCTTAGTGCACACTCACACTGAGTCCGCACTCAGTGTGCACTTTGGGGACAATTAATCATTGCAAATGCAAACTAAGGATGTGTCTCAATAGGAGTCGAATATGCAAGACCATATGGCATATATGGTCTTGCTTACTCGACTTGCATACTTCTCGTAGCCCAGCTATTGGGGTAAGTACTCAAGTCCACACGAAACCTCCTATTGAGACACGTCCTCAGTGTGAGTGCGGACTCAGTGATGACTCTGCATTCGGGTCTTAGGTACCTAGTTCAGGTATATATGATAATAAACTTTTCAGTGTGAGTAGAAATGTGAAATCTTTGTTAACAAGTGTTGCAAAGCAATTTCTACTCAATTTGTAAGAGAAGCTAGGTTTCTTATTCAATCCTTGTAGAAGGTCTTTCAACCCTCTTATGTTTTCAAACGGTGGTTGTTTTGGGCATGATTGTTTAAGTCAAATTGCGGTCTGTGGTTCGATCCCCTAACTTTATTGTAATTTTGAACTTAGATGAGTTCTCATTGCCTACTAAAATTATATGAATCAGAAGCATGATGGCAGATTCAAGAAGATCGTTGGCCTTGGCCGTATGGACGTATCGGCACATGCGTAGGTATTTAAGTTGAGCAAACTGGTAATGCAATAAGCAAGGTATGATATGTGAAGTATAGTGGAGGTCATGATGACACTTGTGGTGATGGAAATTCTTAGGGTTTCAGTTTTACAGATTAGGCCGTTCTTTCAATAAACCACATTTCGTCCCTGTTGGCACGAGCACCGTCATGCAAGGGATGACATTGAGCCTCATTTTTGTAAATCGGTTGCTCACGTACATAATCCAGGTGACAATAGATTACCTCCAAAACTAGAAGAGTGCCATTCAAATTGTATCCCTAAAAAACTGTGAGCTCAGCTTCCTTTGAAAATGTGGAATATTTCTCATACATTTCACACAAGGCCTCTTGAGGATCTATAGATGGTGCTGTCTTGCTCACCATTCTAGCCGGTAGCTACAGAGAAACTTACACTCGGTCCCATGAGAGAATATACTTTCCGCTGCAGCTCTTATATCCCTTTTGTATGCCTTGTGCCACAGTAAGGCCTGCCATCTTTAGGAGGGATGGGCAAAAGGCATGCAAAAGTGACACTAGCACTGCAGCAGAAAGTATATTTGCTCTTGGGTAATATTTGTGTTGAGCAAATCAGATTTACATGTTGCATTTGGGCTTTAAATGGGTTCACAACCACTTGCTCAGACTCTTAGGTCAATACTAGTATCTATTTACTTTTAAGCAGATCGGAATAAATTACACCTGGCCATCATTGTCGAAACATTATTGTATTTCTATTGGAGGTAAATCAAACGAGGCTCGCGTTTCAAACTGTGTTGTTCACTCGTGATGATGTTTTAGATCGGGTGGGGCAGGCTCCCGGTCAGGGTCTGGCTCGGAGCAATCGGTGGCTACGACGTCTACTGCTGGGCCACAGAGTCAGAGCCAAGCACACCAACCGGCCGACGATAAGGATCTCTCTGGTAGTAGGCAGTCGTTTCGTATCGCCATGGGCAATCCGTGTGAATTCTTTGTAGATGTTATGTAGACACACACACGCACACACTCTACGAGCACGACTGCTTTGCATGTTGCTGTTCCATGGCTGATTCCGTCATTCGCCATTCCTACTTGAAATCTCGATATTTTCACTGACCAAACGAAAGGGACAAACTGTCCAAAAGTTAACAGAGAAATGTTAGCGCGCTGATGTAAGTGTATTCTTTGTGAAGAAATGTGAGTGGTATAAATGTGGTGCATGCGACTCGAATGCAAGTACCTACCATTAAAATGAAGAATTGGTTTTCGTTTGGAGTTGACGTTTTACTCAGACTGCATGGAGCTGCTCACATTGAAGCGATCGAATATGCTTGTTAGTTCTTAACTTTCAAGAGTTACATACCTTCCTATCTGTCACTCTCATTGGCATGCTCCATGTTTGTTAGATCATGAATACTTACTTCAATCATCATTTAACCTTTGTTTTATTTGCAAGTCTTTTAAAAGATTGGTTAGCAAAGGCAAACTTAAGACTACTATCATTTTTGTTCTTGGATTCTAAATTGGAGCAATGTTGTATCTTTTTTGTCATGGGGCAATTTGTTTTAATGCTGTTTCATTTCCTGAGATTATTACTTTAAGAAAATTTTAAGTAATCTTTAGCAGGAATTATGCCTGATTCGTGAGAAATTGAATCTTAAAAGTTACATAGTCATTTTTTTTTTTAATCTTGATGACTCCTTCCATATTTGTATGCATGATAGACCTTCACAAGAATGCTGTCTCTTACATTATTTTGTTTTTGTTAAGTGCAGTGAAGTTGGTTTGATCCTTGTCTAGAATATATACATATAAAATATATTTCTAATAAAGACTAACTTTAATTTCAAAGGAATTTGCCATATTATTATCATCACATTCATTTGTGATCAGAGCATGAAAATATATTCTTTCAACTTACGTTTCACAATTGTATTTCCTGTTTGATTGTCAGTTGTCACATTTTAAATCAATTCCACAAGCAGATTTAATGTACTATTATTTTGTACTATTACTATTATTTTGTTCAAAAAGCTGATCAGATACCTACTTTGAGTAATCTGCAAATAATAGCTATATGTTATACTTAAAGGCTGATAGTTTAAATTTAAAATAAATCATCATTTATCATGTTCATTTGGCCACAAGATTGATTTTGCTGCTATTTCACTGCTTCTATATTTACGTTCGACTTCCCTATACATATCACTAAGCACTTTCGTCACAAACTTCCAACAGGTACTGTGCGCTTACTGCTAGGTTAGTCACTTCTCAACACTAACTGGAATGCAACTCTATTTCATTAGCGCCGCCTGCAGAGTGGAAAAAGTTGCAGGTTTAATTTATTCCTAGGGTGTGTTCAAATTTCGCAAAAAATATATATTATTTAAACTATTAAATTAAGTTAACAAAATCATTGTGCCTTCATATCTGATTATATATATATACTGGTTTTCATTTTATGATAAGTCTAGACAATTCTGGGAGTTCATTTGTTGCCTAATTATGTGGTTTTTTAAAAGCATAAGATAGTCTTTTGCGCTCAACTGACTAACATCTCACTGCATCCAACTGTGTGCCAGCAATGCATGCATCTACCCAAGCAACTATTAGAACTTGATTAGAACCATCTGTTCCTGGCTGCATCCTGCAAGAGAGTTTTTAAGTATATGGTTGGCATGGTTTGTAACTTAGTATTTTATCTGTTAAAGATCTGGAAATACGTACTTTGAGTTGCACTTTTGACAATGTGTAGTTATTTCCAACACTTCTCCCTCACTGCACCACCGTCGCTTAAAAGTGTTCGTAATTAGCGATGTGCGCAGGTAATAAAATTGTTGCATCAGACCTGTGTGGATTGGGTAAGTTGGCACACATTTTATCAGTAAGAAAACTATATACAGCAAATTGAACACTAAGCATAGATGCACATAACAGTTCCTACTGGTACTCTTTACATTTTGAAAAAGTTTGGTAAGTGAAATTTTATTGATTGTCTGATGTCTTGAGCTAAACTGCAACTCTTTTAGGTGGGAAGGTTTGCCTATTATGCTTCATATGAACATTGACAAACTAGGAATTTGCAACCCCTCTTATCACGTCACCTATGAAAGTTTGCAGAATAGATCTGTGTATGCATATGCTGCTCACCGGAGACACGTCAGATAAAAAAAATACATGCTGATAGTCAGACCGAGTTCTACAAATGGCTATTTCTGGTACCTGGAAACATCTCTATCTCTAGTAACCCTCACTTTTGTCATGAACGTCCCCAGCAATGCAGTCCGTAAACTTCTAGTGCTTGAAAGCCCTAGTTGCACCTGTAGCATTTCCTGCCATTCCAACTCGGCGTTAACATTTTGAGATCATAAAGTTTCATCAAATTGTCAGCTGTTGGCATTCAAAAGTTAATGGACATCGAGAAACACTAGTAATTTGGTGGGCCGAGGCGTGGGTGTTTCAGTTTCGTGCAGATGATGATTATTTTGATCAGGTTCCGCCCTCCCCCTATAGCATGCATGTATTTAATGCACTGTGCTAACTGCTAAGTATTCACCTTCATAGCTGTACACATTTTTTTTGCTATCTTATCAGAGGAAAAGATTTAATACCTTGTAAGTGCGCTTAGTGACCAGAATGTTGGCGGTTTTGCTGGGCCATCTCACTCATCACTAAATTTGTTATATCGATGTTGTACAAGCCACTTCTAATTTTGCTGGCTTTTAAAGCTACTGTTATTTTCATTATTTTTATATTATATCATTTAATTTGGTAATCATTTGTAAATACTTTTTGTGTGATTCCACGATCGTGTCTTTTGGCCACTTATTTATATTATAATATGTCATATCCATTTACCTATTATTATTAGAAATATTATGTAAACTTATTTTATTTATTTTGATTGGACATTGTTTTTAAATGAGTTGCTCTTCTGCTCATCTCACATTATATTTACAATTTATATTTGCAGTATCGTATATTAGCTTCTAATACGAGCAATTATTTAATTTATACACCAGCTTTGAATGTACCTACTACAGTTTGTTATATGCTATAGTTTTGTAATTTTGCCTTGATTGTCATTGGTGCCATAATATATGTTCTGTTAGCATGTCAGTTTGTATAAATTTTCGTACTGTTATTATTTGTCACTCACTCTCAATTTACACAATGTCCCTGCAGCTCACCCAAGTTTAACTATAGTTGTTGCAGCTGTACTTTCCAGCAATGGGTATTTCAATATAAGGGAAATTTTAACATTCATTTCCTACATAATTTAGACCCTTGGTTCAGTTACCAATAATGATTAAAAATTTTAAGAACATATTGGTCAGATCTCGTCAATAAAAATGATGCCTATGCCCCCACTTAGTAGGTGCACATGCTATGTTTTAATAGTATCTTGACTAGGCATAATGTGTGTTTCTATTTCCAACAGAGAGGGATCAACAACAACCTGACACTAATTATTGCCTACTTCATAATGGGAAAGTAACCAACACCAAAGATATAGAAAACTGTAAGTGATAGTTTCTTCTTACTTAAAACAATGTGTAAGTGCCTAGCCCAATTGATTGATTGGTTGGTGTGAGTGATTGTGCAAAGAGCTTGACTTTATGAGACTATCACATCACAAATTTGGTTTATCTTGACTATCTAATGAACTGTTGTGATTTACACATACTACCATAGATGAATACTACCATAATGCAAGCTTGGTATGGAAACACTAAGCAAATAATTCTTACGTTGTGTGGTTTCGCTTTCAGATGAAGATGGTTTGCTAGGATAACACGTAAAACAAAAACATACCTTTTAAGTTTTGCGCAAGAACTAAGAAGTTAGGCGAAATTCAGAAAGCAAAGCAAATTTGATACGAAATCATGGCCTATATTTTGGTGTAAAAATGTGGAAATTACAACCGTATTTAAGTTAACATGATAGCACTACCCAGACCAGTACTAATTGTGTTTATAAGAGATGATAACACAATTCAAGGATATTATATTATCATATTAAAAAAGGTAGAACATTACTTGTTTTTCTTTTTGGATTATTTGAGAGATTTCAGATTGAAACAGCAAAAGTTGCTGTATTTGGTTGGTGATTCTATACTAATTGCCTTACAAAATTTCGTTCGTTAATTTTTATAATGTCGTTACAGTGTAATGTAGAGTAATTTTTTTCTGTTATAAATAATAAAGTATTGGCACATTACCATCAATTAATGTAAAGCTTATCAATAACTAAATAATATGTGAAGTGATTATTATACATTTTAATATACATTAGCATTACGTAACCTTCTTTGGTGTACCTAGTGCTTGGACATACTTAGTGATGTGATGTGGTACTGCTATTTTCTGAGACTATATATTTTATTTTTCTCTTGCTATTTATATAACAAGACAAAAATTAAATTAATTTATAAATATTGAATTAATAAAAATATGACTAGGAACAAACAGGGAAATCGCAAAAATTATCTTGTAACACACAATTACTCATTCTGTATCTGGTATTTGTGTAGGATGTAACATTGATGCAACTTGAATTTATTGTTTGTTGTGGACAGCAAGAATAATAATTGTAATAAATTGAAATGGCTGATCACTAATAATAACGCAACCTACGTCTGCATTGCTCTCCTCAATCAGTAAATACACTTTAGGTTACACATTTTTTTCAATATATTGTTCAGACTGCTAAGAATACATTATGAATACTACAGTACAGTATGCTCCGACCTGAGAAGAAAAATGATCAGTTATTACTTACCTACATGATTTTTTGGGAATCTTTATTATCCTAGAGGTACAATGAACATTCATTCCAAGTTTCCACTTTTCAATACTTTAGAATGCAAACGGCAAAATCGGCACGAAAACAATCGTATGAGGCATCAAAAGCTGCGGATTTTATTTTCGGTACACAAAATTTTGCATTTGTAGAAAGTTTAGTTCAGTTTTTGTACCATTTATAAACTGTCAAACAGGAGAAATATATGGACCTGACGGACAAATTATCCTGGGTAAGTATGGAAAACACAGCATTTCCATGGAAATAAATTAGCATTTTGTGTTTGAGAAAATAAGACTAAAATGTGGCATTACTATGTAAAGGAATTCTCGCGTCAGTCCTCGTAGCGCCATCAACCCACAGATGAAAGGCAGATATCGGCTGTGATCGAACCCAACACCTTTTGGCTGCATATTGAGAAGAGTTATTTGAGGGTAAAGCCAAGTAACTTCCTGTTTTCACTGTTCAGTGTCAGACTGGCCCTCAGCCAGGTGAGGATCGCTGCCGGAGTCCCTGGCTTCCTGCGCCGTAAGTTGGTGGAGGGAGGGGGGTGATACTCGTACCATAACACTTCTGTGCTAAAATTTTGATTCACTTCCTTGGTTGGTACAATAATCATAGAATTTGGTACAATCACCATCTTTCTGCTGCCTCTATTTACCACAAACAAGTAGTTTTTAAAATCAAATGAACCGAAAGTCAAGTCATAAATGTCCCCAGATTAGGTAGTATGGGGCACCGTTAATTTTATTTCCCCTCTCCCACCCCCACTTGTGATTTTTGACCCCAACAAAGTTTCATTGTCGCTGTGGGACTAGTGAACTAGTCCGCCTCTGCGAGCTGTTTTCCCCACTTTTAGGAAATTGAGAGAGAAAGGAGCTCGCTCATTTTTCGCTCAGGGTTAGTTTTTGAAATAGTATCTCCTTTTCTTGTTGGAGTAGGGAGGTGGGCCACAAGTAATTTCGAAATCCGTGACGTCGTCGAAGCGGAAAGAGCAAAATGATGTTATTCAAAGCTCCCCCTAACCGTTATTAGTGGGCGCAACTGGGCTAAACTGGCGCACAAATGTCAGCATACACAGGGAGAATCGTAAGACCGAAACAAACGTCAAGCGATCGACCTACTGACTGAGCCATACTAATACCGAGCACTGAACGGTCTATCCGTCGCAACAGATTTATTTTCACATCCCTACTATTTGCCATCAATTGAACGGATTTTGGTGAAAATCTTCAATAACGTCAAAGTACGGAATCAAGTTCTGGTTTTGTGAAAATACAATATCTTTCGCAAGGTATCCACCCTTTTTATTTATAGGTCCTACCTACCTTGAGATGTTGAGACTGCTCCAGTGTCAACGTAAAAAATTATTACCTAATACGAAATACAGCAGCAGCTATTTATCAGTTTACCATTGAATTTTTGGGTGTCTGGATTTTGTCAGTAGAGTCTGTGCAATAGTGCATTAGTAAAATGCGTAGAAAATTGTAAAACAGCGATGAATATGCATTAATAAACAACTGTTATTTCAGGGCTCGCTGAAATGTCCTCGTTGCAGGGTCTTCCACCCCTGCCGAAAAGTCTTAGTGGAATTAACCTCTTAGAGAGTGCTCCTGCTTCTGCTTCCGCAACACCCAGCTCTGCGCGACCTGAGCCGCCGGTACCTCCAGCACGCTTTGGACGCCAGTTGCCAACACTGACTACCGTTGCTGCCAGGCCTGGAACGTCTCGTAGCACCAATCTTCCTACACCACCACCGGTTCTTGGTCGTGAAACCATGCAGACAAATAAGTCAAACGATGATGCTGCGACTTCAGGCATACGAGTAAAGAAATCATCTGGTCTCGACTCTCAGCTAGATGTACTTCGTAAAGAAATGGTAAGTTCTGGATTATCCCAAGCTAGACCCGGTGTAGATTTGAAAATTATATTAGAAAATGAACCGTTCATGATGCCTACTGTTACAATTAATGTGATGTCTTATTTATTTTACTGGAACCAGCTTAAAATGCAGAACCAGCTCAAAGCAGATGGTTGATAGATGATGAATGGTGTGGTTTGTCAATAACGTTATTTTATTAGGTACTATTGTAATTTTCTTTTTCTTTCAAAGCTTGGACTCCGGCAGCTGGACCTATCTCTGTTGGCTCAACTCTGGTCGTTAAACGAGTCGATTCAAGAATTTCGTCAGCTGTTGCAAGAGCAAGACACCCTTTCACCGCCGTCTCCGTCTTCTGCTGACGATGGTGATGACTTCTTTCGCTACATGACAGCAGTGCCAGAACAGTATTGTCTGTCAACTAGCTCCTCACAATCGAGTATTGAGTACGGTAATGTTTAGGTTACTGATTCGTAAAAATTTCAATTCTATAAGTACCAAACAACAAATTTAAAAAACGATGATTTATTTTGCTTGGGTGTCGGTGCAATTCAGTTTGCAACGTTGTACGCCAAATATTTAAGGATATATAATATGTTTCCCATTCAGATATACAAGGTTTAACGTAGCACGCTGTCAATGCTGATAATTGTCACTGACATCCCTTTTTTTTTTACGAATCAGGAGACCATTTTTGGAATTTATTAGTGAAATTTACCTCTTGAATTATACTAAGTGTTCATAAAGTCAAACATCTAGTCATTTTCTGATTTTACTAAGAACTCAAAAAACAACACAAAAATTATGTAACTAACACATGATAATTGTAGAGCAATAGCCTCAATAAATGTATTAGAATCATTAAATCACTTTCGACTCTCAGTCCTTTGAAATTTGAGCCAAGTTAAAACTCAGTTCAGTTGAGTGCAAATTTACGGTACAATCTCAGATCTACTACTCAGATAGTCCACTCAAGGCTATGCGAAACATTGCGATGTGTTTTGAAAGTCCCCACCTTGCTAGATTCCTGGCTTTCAGCTCGCCCAAAAGCTAAAATGATTTGTACCGAGGTCGCGGAATGGGATGCAATTTTAATTGTTTTGCTCGCTCTGCCTTCCATCTCTTTAAAGGACCATTGAAGGCTTGAAATAAATTTTTACCATAGATTCGTAACTGTAATATGAATAGAAGTAGATATATATCAAAGAATTTTCTGAAAAGATAGATTTTTACTAAATTATCTACGATTTCTGGCTTTTCGCTGGCGCAATCTACGGTATGTCTGTGATTCTCTTGTACAGTTACTTTCCTCCGCTCTCTCCCCGCGGCCCGCCGCTACTTTGGCCGGCAGCGGCCGCTTCACGCTCAGTACGGTTCTGCACGATAAATATGCAACATGCTAAGTACATACCTTCAGAAATCCACTTACCAAGGCCATAGTATGTCTCAGGTTCTTTTGGCAGCGCCCCGGGACATTGGTCAGGTACCGCAACTTTGCACAGCCTTTGCTAAAGGTAGCAGTGGTTCGCTGCCAGCTCCATGAATTAGTTTCGGAAAAAAGGGGCTGCTACCCGTTTCGCTATCAATTTGAGAGTTTTTACTAAAGATAATTCGCACTGATTACGTGACGTTAAGCGAAGAATTATTAATCCCGGAAAAAAATAGTCTGTAAATTACTATTTGAAATTTGAAAATCGAAGTAGAATTAAGATTTCGTAAATCACTAGGAATAGTATTTCGACGACTGATCACTCAGTTTAATGATCGTTCATGAGATTTGTATAGGTATGCCATGATATTATGTTTATTGAGCAGGCAGCAAAGCCTGCACCGAACCGATTAGGTTCCAAAACGAGAGTTCTCGCGGAAAAATAAAAATCGCTCTGTGGACTTCCGATCCTGAGACGTACTATAAACGGATAACCTTCTCAAAGAGCCAAATTATTTCAACACAGGAAGGATGGAGGGCTATGCTCAAATTATTTAAATTTTATCTGACTAGAAGTTTGTCTAGATGCTAGGGGTCGAAATGGGAGTTTGTTTTCTAAGCACCTAGGCCAAAAAACGTGGATTTTGGGAATTTCTGCACGGATGGCCGTGGACACCAGGAGTTTTTTTACTGTCCCAAGGCCATTACTAGATCTTACTAATCAATGATAAAAGGTAATTCTAAGAGGTAAATGGTCCTTAAAGTTTACTGACATTTGGCGGGAACACTCATCGTGATGCCAACGCATCCTAGCGACCTCGGTATCAACCACTTAAGCACTAATTTTTCTTCCGTAGCCAGGGCTCAATATGAAAAATTATTTGTATAAAATTAATCTGTGGTTCATCTGTGATGAAACCCAAGTAGTACAAAAATTTTCTGCTAATGTGAAATCTAATGAAAAGCTGACGGGGGATAACTTGCGTTCAACGTTCGGGTAGAATCTAATCGAACGTTTGGCGAACGTTAATTTTAACGTTTAATTAGTGAAATTCAAAATATGCTCTCTTTTAAAATGAAATGTACGTTTGATTGAATGATTAGATGCAAGGGACAAAATAAGCAGAATTCCCTATTCGGTAGCTGCATCTGCAGGGGATGCTTGCTCCAATGTTCATCTAGTCTGGGCTGACCTCTACAGTGTCCAGTGGTCAGTGTAACAACCATTAGTTTTTACAATATCATTGTATTATATTGCTCTCTCACAACCCATATATCATCATAACTCATAAGTAATAAGTATAACTTGTTCTAGTTAGGAAGCTAAATGCCAGAACTTCTGGGTTTAGTTTAAAGTGAATATTGTTCAAATCAGGGAAAGAAAGTGTAAATCTAAAAACTAGACATTGCCATGGATTATATTGAGAATGTACCTGAACTCTGAAGTGACAGTAGGTATAGCGTAGGAATCGCAAATTTATGTACATATTATATGAAGTACCTAACTAACATATTATGTTATAGTAAATGTATGCATTCTTCTACTGTGTGGTTTTAGGTAGGTATATAGCATTGTTACATATTAGTAATATATAGAAAAGCTTTTCTAGTTTGGCATACTTAATTATAAGCAAGCTGCCAAATCTAAGTTCTCTGAGTAAAATCCAAAGTTACTGCAAATTGCTGTTCCATGCCTTTTTACATTTAAAAAATAACTTTTTTAATACCTACCTACCATATAATATATTTGTTTTTCCTTTTCGTGCATACCTTTCAGTTGACTGTTAATTTTTTTTAACATAGGTTTTTATAAACAGAATGTTTAATATATTTTTTTACCCAGATCATTATCTTACACACCTGAGTTAAGTTAAATAATGTTTCTTGTAGTAGAAATGAACTTGTTAGTGCAGGGACCAATAAGAGAGTATTTTATTTTTTTCTAATGGTGTTGCTGCAATTTTGTTTGTGCTAAATTAATAAAACACATTTTTTTCTGATCTCTGTCTATCCCATATTTTCTGAGGATGACACAAAGTCCCAACTCCTTATCTCCATGCTTCATGTGAGTCGATACATAGTGGTTCATTGAGGCCGGGCATTGTGTAACACCCACGTAAACCGTGTTAGTCCACCGGTGTTACGAGTTGCGTTGCGTACTGCCGTATAGGCTTGCATTCAGTTACAAGGAACTTGCACCTCTTTATTCAAATAATGGCAGCTTTCAAAATGTGAAGCAACAAAATGGTTTGAAATGATTGAGTTGAACTGCTCCCAAAAATGTGCATCCCTTTTCGTAAAGTTATACAATGTTAATCCTAGGTCGTACAGCGTATCCAACACCAAAAGCCGGACGGCTGTTTCGCTTCTTTTGAAGGGTTTCAGGAGTTTTCAGTTGCTCCAGAAGTTATTGCATATTTAGAAGCATTTTTTTAACTGTTGCTGATCCCCATTGATATTTTAGAAAAATTTCTCGCTCTACACCGCACCCCGTTTGGGCACTTATTGACAGTTACTCGAGGCCCTACCAGAATTGTGCCGACCAGTTTTGTCCCTTAAGCCCGCTCGGCTTGTATAAAATGTCAAAAAATCGTGGAGCCAGGCCATCAGACAGACCAAAAGAGCTTCTTGCTGTTATTTTATGCTGTTATTTTAGAATCAGTGAAAGCCAAGCCCAGCCCACCTGTACCAGCAGGAGGGTGACATTACAGATGGGACCAGAATAGCCACAAAACTGCAATGAAGTGCAAATTAAAAACAATATTTAATTTTGGCAAATGTACAAATTAATTTAACTTGAAGCTTCAAATGTGTATGTAATTATGTTGCCCATACTGCATACACAATGACTAAATGTAAATTCTAAATATTTTACATTTATACATTTAATCAATGTTTGAAGTCGTGGACAAGATCAGTGCAGAACATATTCGAACGGCTCCGCAAAGTTTAAGAGACCACACTGGAACCGATGTAAAAAAGTAAATATATTTCCCAATCCTCAAATGTGGGTTTGTTCCTACATATTTTTGAAACAATAAAACAACAAAATAAACATACACTGTCAACTCATGCTGATGGCTTCAAATTCATAATTCATGCAGGGGCTTCCGCGGACGAGCTTTAGAGACACAATATTTTAGATAGCAGGCCGCGGAATTTTTTCCAAGCGCAGAATAACAGTCTTATTATGAAAAGATAGAGCCATGATCTAATTTCATGATACTGGTTGAGAAATCGACTATCGAAAGAAATGCAAATATCTAGTGTTTTTGAAGCAACTTCAAGCAGAAAAATATGGCGCAGTTTGAAATTTGAAACCAATAGTCGTGACGTCTGAACCACGTAGATTCCAATAAAGTGTTTGAAGATCCCAAAAAGGTGTGTTTCATCTTGATCCGGTCGATAATAGGTATAGATACTGGACTCGTCCGCAGAAGCCTATGCGGGAACCAGTGGCGTAGCGTGAATATGATGCGCCCCCCCGAAAAATTTTTGATGGCGCCCCTCATATATTTCTGGAAACAAACTAATTGCGCTGGGGAAACCCCGCGCCGTTTGGGGCTGGTTCTAGCGACTTTGACGACATGGTATCTCATCACAAGGCATAGAACATTGCGGGAAATACCCATGCGAAAATTTGGGGATGTGGTCTTGAATATTTAAAAAGAAAGGCAGCCCTGTGGTGCGTGTCCGGGTGTCGGGCAATCACGAGCCGAGGTGCCCGGTGCCCGGTGTTTAGTGGGCAGGGGCCATGTCTGGGTTGAGGAATGATTTAAAGAGCCGATAGCATAGGGATATGCTGGCAGGCGGCAGCTCAAGATGGGACTGCTACAGCAAGTGAATGCAAGAGACGGGGCGCCGCGTGTTGCATGGCAGTGAACTGGCTATACATACAAAGAAGGCCAATCACGAGGCTGCGGAAAGATGGTGTACCGTCTCTCCGGCGTTTCCCAGCTGGAAGACCCTGGCGCTCAGGCGCTCGACGCCGGCTCCTCGCACCGGCGTCGGGAGGTCAGAAGGTACCGGTGTTACGCGCCGGCGCCCCCTGCACCTCGCCCCCCCCCCCTCCCGCGCCACAGGGTCAGCGGGGGTGGTTGCTACGCCACTGGCGGGAACGATAAATTTGAAGCTGCCAGCATTATATATATATATATATATATATATATATATATATATATATATATATATATATATATATATATATATATATATATATATATATATATATATATATATATATATATATATATATATATATATATATATATATATATATATATTTATATATATTTATATATATATATATATATATATATATATATATATATATATATATATATATATATATATATATATATATATATATATATATATATATATATATATATGTATATAATAATAACTATTATTATTTCCTTTTATTTCTTTTTATTGTTTCAAAAACACTTTGGAACAAAACCACATTTAATGAATTGAAAATGTATTGATTTTTTTTATACCGGTTGCAGTGGTGTCTTGAATTTAAAAAAATTCATACTTTGCTACCAACACTTTCGTTTTTGGGTTTAGTCTTTCATTGTGTGTCCTCAGGCCTATAGTTCACGTACATTATCACCCCATTCAAAACCCGCTTCAAAGAGCCAACTGCATATTATACGTGATATTTGAAATCAGCTGCAATTGCAAAACATACCCATTACCTACGATTAAATGGGACATTTTCAGTAGATAAGCATGGACATAAAATAATTTGAAAACTCTTTGTATGGAACTGAATTCTTTTCAGAATTACCAACCAACACTTACTTGAATCTAACTTGTTCCAAAAAAGCAGTAAATCCATTGTAATGGTAGCTACAATCAGACCGACATAAAATACATTTAAACATTTTTTTGCCCACGACGTTCACTAATTTTGAGTAATCTTCCTGAGATTTAAGTAGGAAATTGCTTGACCAAGATATCAGAAGGGGGAGAAGAAGCTAGTGTAGGGGCGCCAGAAGAGTAATATTCCTCATTAAAAAGAAGAGTGGGATGTGTGAGTTGTGGCGTCGCGGCAAAGAGGGCTGTGGAGACCCGGTGCTGCGGTGGGAGAGGATTCAGGCATGATGGATTGTCCAGATCTTAGCAGCGAGCCGCCTGCCCTACCCTGTCCTGTCCTGCTCTGCCCTGCCTGCCCTGCACTGCACTGCCCTGGCGCTCCAAGCGCCGGTACTTCACACCGCTGTGACGCTCAATGCTAAGCTAGGGATTCCAGCTAGATAATTAAAAAGAACTTTGATCTAGATACATCGTCGTTGTGCTATGCATAGTTTATGTTAATTACCATGCTTACCAGTTGCGACCAAAAATCTGACGAAGATTAAGAAGCACCCTTCAGGAGCTGCTTTTAATTACATGTGGCTTGTTCGGTCCGTGTTATTAAAAAATGTATTCGCGGAATAAATTAACATTGCTTCTAATTGAACATTTTCAATGATTTCATTTGGCAGTAATACTGATTGAAGTGGTCTTGTCAGATCTAACAGTGTTTCAGATCTCTTCTCGACTGTTATGGAGGGATAGGTTTCCGTATTGCGACTGCCCTATAGCTGTCCCGAGCTCTTATTTGCTTCAATTTCAGCTGAGGACTACGGGGAAACAAGAGAATAGACGTGTGCGGAATAATCCTACCTTGCAGACCGAGCCCAAGGTGCACGAATAAGGTGGCTTGGAGTCTGGTTTGAAAGGGGGTGGCGGTGTGCAGCGGAGGGGTAGCTACCATGCGCCTACTACACATTGTACTTTTGTGTCAATCCAGCGAAAATATAAGAGAAAAGAAGATAAACACCTTTGTTCGCAAAACCTAGTTTGGTCTCTCCGAGGAAAGTTAATTTAAAGAAAATTGAATTGGCTGCAAACTTCGTTTGCGAATCATTCTTGTCTTCCTTGGGAAAAAAATGACACTAACTCTACACAATATTTTACAGATCACATAAAATAATAAGATGATTTCGCATCTATAAAATGAATCCGCCGACCAGTATATTTTCTTATGAGTAGTACCTATTATATGACTATATACATTTGATGATCTGCTGTCTGGAAAGCGAAATACTCGAACATTTAGGATTGTAATTATTAACTGAATGAACATCAACTCGAAACACGCAGAAAATAAAGTAATAGGTTATCCACCGAAAGAATATTCCAGCCTTATTGAGTAATGTTTTGTTTTCTTAAAATGTAACCTACAACCCGGAGCAAAAAGGTGTCCGAGTAAATTGGTTTATCAAGAGTTACGCCTCAGTACAGCAGTACTAGATGTCAATAATACACGTCAAAACTTGAATTCGAGTTTTATTAGCAACTAGCAAAAGTAAAGAAGTATAGATAATATGTACGCCGTACACATGTAGGGGTTTTATTGTTTTCTAAAACATGCTACTTTGATATCGGACCTCGGTGTATTGAGTTTGGTAAATGGTGTTCGAGGATTCAACAACGATTCCTCATTCAATCCGTAGTGTGGGGAGATTGACAAGCAATCTGCAATGATTGATAAGTGAAGCTGCTCTACTGACTTCAAGCCCTTCGGTCTTCAACCTTCTCTCCCAAACACAATAGGTTATGGCTGGTCATTCCAGCAACCGTCAACGCAGAGTATTAGTATTTTGTATTATCTCACAAAACAAGAAATGGGTTTCCAAACAGTAACACACCAAAGTCCGAACCAAATTGAGGAAACATTTTGCACAAGAGTACGAAGAGATAATATTTTCCACATTAGTGGTACTTACTCAAAATATGCCCGAAGATAATCCCAAAGAAGATGGTTGTAAGAAGGTAGAGCGACAGCAACCATCACAATACCTAGTAACACCTCTTATCACTACATTCCATTCCAATTCGCTAATTAATTGAAGTGAGGCAATTACAGTGCACTCACAACAGGAATCTACACGGGCTTGAGCATGCTCTAACGTCGAGAACGCATTAGAGAATCAACGGAAAGGAATCCGACCGCTCCAAAGCGCAACTAGGCGAGTACTGGAGGAGTAAACTGATATTTGACCGCTCCCGGTGAATACTTTGAAGATATTTTAATTGCTGTGTTGTTATTATTATGACTACTGCCACTACTACCACCCGTTTGGTATTGATATACCACTGCCATACTCGGAAGGCACTACCTTACATTTACCATGGCCGATAGGAGCCCTTATGAGCTTTCTGGGCTAAATTTGTATTTATTCTGTGAAATAAAAAAGTATTTATAGATATCTTAAAATCGATTCTACGGGTTATGTTTCCAAATTTACAATAACAAGAACGATAAGTAAAAAATTAACTAGATATTATAATATTATACTTGATAAGTAGTTGACTAAACAAAACATGTTTTGAAAGAACTTTCGCCACTCTTTTTATTTTTTGTAGTTAGGTGCGATTTGAAAAGCGAGAAATATAAATAAGAACGCTCTAATAGTTCTATACTTCTTGGCTGGCAGATGACCAAAGGCCTTGGCAGATTAAAATCTCAAAATTAGTGTTTTGTAGGTACACGCGAATATGTTTGACCTTGAATTCGGGCGGCTAACCTCGAGCGTCAGAGGCAAAGATCAAAATCGCTGCAGGAATTAATGAAATGAGAATGGAATGAGAATGGACGCTGGAATGGAATGAGAAAAAATATCTACTAATTTTGCACATTTTATCATCCTCATATGTGATGCCAGCCATTAAACGTTTTCACTAAAATTTAAATGTAATTTTTCAAGCATTTTTGTCCGAAAGTTTTTTTAATTGGTACACGTTTAACCAACTTTGATAAGTTTGATCTTACGGCTGAGCTGTGTTATGACAAAAATAATGAATAAACCGCAAATGATTTTCCATCTCCCCCATCCCCATTTTTCATGAACAGATTGGGTCCAGTGTTATTCAAAGTGTTATGAAGTCGAGCACCACCACGTAAGAGAAACTAGGGAAATTGCCGGTAGCCTACCAACATAATTAAAAAAGAAGATATAGCTTTTGTACGAGCCAAAAAATAAAGAGATTGAATGGAAATATAGTTGTTACAATTTGATTTCTTACTCGGCTATATGTAAAGTCAGATTTTCTCTTAAAACACTATTAAAAATGGAAGTAATAATATTTTTTTCCAAGGTGCACACAAAATACAATTCAATTTGGATATTCTTACAGAGTGGCAAGTGCTCTACATTTTTGAACCATGCATTTCGCCGTAAGTTGTGAATCCGTCTTGAATTTTCGATTTATTCTAATTATTGGTATACAGAGCAAGATAAGCTTACCTTACCGGAGAGCCGAATTGTGGTTCGAAGCACCTACAGACTATAGAGCCGACAAGGAGTAAAGTAAGCTATTAGGGAGGAAGGAGATCCTACCGGAGCTCGTGTGTTGGCATCTGGATATTGCGTTCGCAGAATCAATGCAGCTCGTGGCGCTTGTGGCGCCGGAACGCGGAGCGTCAGGCCAGCCAGCTTCTTCGCTTACTTCACTTGATGGTTAGGCGGCTATTGTTGCTCCAACCATTGTTGTAGGGTTGAAAAATGATGATCATTGCCATTGAGCACGAGAAGGAAATTTAAAAAAATGAATGAACCAATGTTACGCCAGGACAATGAACGAGCGCGCGAGAAGAAAAACTAACAAAGGGTAAGAAAATGACACACCGGATGTGAAGAGGAAAATAATTCTAAGGTTGGATATATACGAACATGGGACGTAATCTTTCGTAGAAGACTTAATACTGTCATTGAGCCCGACGCTGATTGGTTTTCTTTGCAGCAACCGAGTAACAACCTGACATTGTGTGCAAATAATCAGAGCATTCTTCTAAAGTCGTATGGTCGGTCAGCAACGACTTTAGACGCAGGATAGTAGTTGACACGTATGGCACGTACCGAGACCGAGACCAAGACCAAGACCGAGGCCGAGACCGAGACCGAGAGCAGATCGAGGAGACTCGTTTTGTCCGTTTCGAGTGTCGTGTCCGCTCTTCAGAAAGGCTTTAGCCGTGGCTTTCAAACTGAACCGTAATCTGCAAGAAAAATCCGAAACTACGCTAATACCCATCCTCTATCGATCAGATCAGATCAGATCAGATCAGATCAGAGCCCAGCAAGCATGCGGCTTAATCAGTTAAAGGAATAAGAACAAGGAGAGAACCTTGGGGATATCTACGATACACTTTCAAAATGGAACAGTATTTATTGAAGAAAAATTGTCCGTTGATATTTTATTCGGACCTTGATAACATCGTTATTTGCGATAATAATAGTCATTGCCAGGAAATAGTATAGTAGCTTATGCAAAGTACAATTATGTTTTAATCACTATCGGACTAACAACAGAACAAATGAAAAATCTAGAAATACTGAAAATGTAATTTTTTCTTAAATCCACAATAAGGTACGTCAGGAAAAACGTTGACTCAAGCATTTCGCTACCTATTTTCGTATCCACGGTGATTGTATGTATGTATGTATGTATATGTATATGTATATATATATATTTATATTTATATTTATATCTAATACAAATAATACATAAACCATTTGCTCTCTACCAAATCACGTAAATTGATGCGAGATACTGTTCGCTGTGGCGGGGCCGATTCGTGGGCCTCAATGGTAAGGTAGTACTAGTAGGTAGTACACATGGGCCATTGCCATGTTTGCTCCACGACAGATAAATAATTTATCGTTATTAGGCCTGCTGATGAATCAAGTTATCAAACACACACTCTCACACCGACAGAGACACGCTGAAATGAGGAAAAATCTGGAGGCGTTCGGGAAAGTTTGGGAGCGGCGGCGGGGGGCGGGGGGGGGGAGGGCGGCATGCTGCGCAGAGAGCGGGAAGAACAAAAAATCGTGAGTACTGTGTATAGAGATAGTTCAGATATGTACAGAAACTGAAAGTGCAGTTTGTTCACTATTCGAGATGGAACGTTTGGTAAAATAAATTCGTGAATAGTCAGATACACGGAATATAAATTTGAGATCGATTAATGCTTCCTATTACTAACACATCGTTAACATTCCTTGCCACGCAATTCCAACAAAGGGTGGCGAGAAATGCATCATGGGTGCCGACCAATAAGGCGACACCCTTTTTTTGGAGGAACCAAACTAGTATTTGGCCATAGCGACTACACCGACAGTATTTCGTCCACTCTTCTTCAATCAATATACGAAAATAATGTTTGGACTCTCTTAAAAATTGTTCTTAACAATTAATCCGAATTGTGACATGCTGCTTTCCAGGGTACTGTTGTTACCTGCGTATATACATCTTTGGTATGCGTCCAATGCTATTGGAGCAGTGTTATTTAATACATTTCATGTGATTTCATCAAAAACTTACTCGAACTTGAATTATTTTGTAACACATTCCTACAATGAGTGATGAAACTGATTGCAATAGTCGATGTGTACAAAAGGCTAGCTGTGCTCGCTGCAGGTGACTAGATTGGAAACACGTTTACCCCCAGACGCGACACCTACAGGTGCACCCGCCCGTTACACCATATGGGTGCCCTAACAGCCTAAATAACAGAGTGCAGCCCTTACTCATTTTTCAAACATTTTCCAGACGTTTTGACAGCCACGTATTGATTTCAAGTCGAGTGCTATTCGACATTCGTTAAACGCTCATCAATTCGAACTTTCGACTAGCATTCTTAAGCTTATGTTACATTTAGTCATTAGGAAAGTAGTATACTATACATTTTTAATTCATCTAGTTCATTAATGGTGTAAGGTACGGCCATAGATAGTTTGAATCACTCTGCGAGAATGTTAAAGCTCACAAGGAAGAGGTAACAAATTATTTACTTCTTTATAGAGTAAAACATTTCCTTTACATTTGAGACTTGCTATCTTCGATCTGGCGATATATCTACATGCAAGTCCACATCGTTGGCGTCCATTATATAATAATATGAAACTGGGAGGTATAAATGAAAAATATAGAAGATTATAACATTATTATTTTCCAAGCGGATCTACAAGTGAATGTCCTTGGCTGAAAGTAGATTATTCAGTTGACAAAAATAGGCTCGACTATATACAAGGAATGAACATCTATCTACGACTTATCGGCACCCAATCTTAAGACGTTTATAATAATGTGTCATGCTCCTATACAAGTTCGACCTGAAATATGTTTTAAAGTAACATCAATATATAAACACGCCATCTTCCTTCATATTGGTATGAATATATGACTAAACTTTGTAAACCTGAAGATGCCAGTCAGTATACTGTAATACTGAAAAATGCCGCGATTAAAAATAAATAGCCATTTTCGTGGCAACGCCGTATTTATCCACGATCATATATTTATATAATGTGTATATTATATTATTTTTATTATTATTATTATTATTATTATTATTATTATTATCTTTATCTTTATTATCTTTACTATTTATATTTTATTATTATTATTTAATAATTATATATATATATATATATATATATATATATATATATATATATATATATATATATATATATATATATATATATATATATATATATATATATATATATATATATATATATATATATATATATATATATATATATATATATATATATATATATATATATATATATATATATATATATATATATATATATATATATATATATATATATATATATATATATATATATATATATATATATATATATATATATATATATATATATATATATATATATATATATATATATATATATATATATATATATATATATATATATATATATATATATATATATATATATATATATATATATATATATATATATATAATTACAGTTTGGAATGAATAAAAAGTAGTGACTGAAACGCAGGAAAGCTTGACTGGGCCCGGATTCAAGAATAAAAAAGGTCCGGCAGGTGCATAACAGGTCGCAGGAAATTCGAAAAATTAAAAGACTTTATAAAATAAAAATAAAAGAGATTATAAAATAAAATTCTTTTCACTACGTATCCGAATTCACAGAGGCCTACAGCTGAAGATAGCGAACGAAGGGAACCAGGCTTGAAGACTACCAAGTTAAATTGATGAGATACATTTGACTGACAACGCTTAACCTTTAAAATGTTCATGGTTTTACCAGGTTTCACTATTAAATGGCTATACCTTGTTCTATTTTGATCAATTCCACATATGAGACGTGCTATTAAGTTAACGAGGGATGAATGCACCAACCATGATAGTTCTTAATACGACAATATTTGCGAACTGAATTAACGATTTATGAAACTACAGCAGCCGCAGCGCAATATGTTTCAATCCAGCAGGTAAAGCAACGTATCGTCAACATCTCTCACGTATTCCCCAAGCACTTACTTTAATTTCTGCCTCTTTTCTAAGACAGGGGCTGGATTTGGCGTTAACAGTCTTCTGGAATGATATTTTAGGGAATGTGATTCTTTTTTTGGATAAAATAATTACAGTCTGACAAAAAGTGTTACACAGTAAATAACCGCAATTTCTCTCAGCACACCCAACACAAAATGGGCTGCTCTAAACATCAGTCATTCACACCATTTGCCCTTGATATGAAAACCAAAACAAGATAGGATAACAAATTCTACGTTAGCGGGCCACCGCTACCACTGAGCTCACATGATCGGTTTGATCGGCTTGATCGGCTTGATCGGCTTGATCGGCTTGATCGAATTCCGTCTCACAGACGCAGATATGCAGTAAAACAACGACCCTCATCGAACGCCGTCCGATCCGATTCGATCGCTGTATCGCAGGAAGATGCAGCAGTGCCCTCTCAAAAATTCGACGAAATTTTCAAGACAGACCTAAGCTTAGCGAGATTAGGGGGGGGGGAGGGCTCGTCAGCACACGACAATATACAATAAGACTTAATATTTAAATACGTAGGCCCTACACTTTGCATTCGTATCCAAAAATAAACGAGTGTACCAATTTAGACGAAACGAACATGGCTTGATTTTGTTTTCTTCTCTCAGCAGCAGATGACGACATGTCAGTGTTCTGTTTCTCTAATTAGTTAGTGGTAACGAGCAATGGGCCAGAGCGTCGCGCGATTCGTCGTTACCTTCGGGCGGCCACCGGGGTGGTCATCTGAGAAGCGAAGAGGGCTAGGGCTGCCAGCAAGGGCACACAGGGCAGAAGGGGAGCACACCGGCCCCCTGCGGCTGCAAGGACCAAAAACAATTGCAATCACTCAACGATCAGTATCGACGTGCGCCCAGCGAGCTGGTCACTCGGTTCACACACAGTTATACACGGTCAAAAATCAAATCAAGACACAGAGACACCCGAGTCACGAAGACGAAGACATACCTTGAACTCTGTCAGCCCTTGATTTGCTCGGAGAGCCATCCGTATGCTCGTCAGACATAACTGGCAATACGGGCGTCTTCTGGGGCTTATCACCCTCCACGCTCTCCTCGTTACTTCGCCAGTAGACGGTCTCAATTGTAGCCAGACACTTGAGCTTCATATCACCACGCTTGAAATGTTTGGGTCGAACTCGGAACTCTAGGCCGAGTATTGTCGTCTCTAGTCCTTCCCGACCAACAAACGAAGTCTCTGGACCTCTCAAAAGGGAGTGATCAGCCTGAAAGAAAAATACTTCAGTTAGTATTGCAAATTTGGATTGATTCGATAAGTCTCGTATGCGAACGGAATTCGAAATGTGGCCGCGGAGAAGGAAGGAGTAATCTGGTTCGAATACAAGCCTTAAAATCCAAACAAGCCAACATTCCGCAAACCAAAGGAGACAAATTGGGCACGTCTTTATACTGCTTCGCAAGTGGTAACCGCTACGGGATGCAACTAGTTCGGCTCTGACTGTGTATCTGGAGCTGTCGTCAGCGGCAGTGTGTCATTTCAACGTACCTGTTCGCCGTTTATAAACCAGGTAAGCGTCGCCGCCGGCTTCGAGTGGCCCGACGTGCAGTTCACCCTGACAGAGTCGTTGATCTGGTACCGCGGCCTGCCGCCGGAGATCCTGGGCCCTTCCTCAGGAAGCGCTGCAACACACAACAACGACATAGTCGGTTCAAGTGCATGGCCGGCCTCTTGGGCTCAAGCGCAAGGGCATGGTGGAGGCGCCGGCCTATTGGGCTCCGCGCAAGATCACGGTGGAGGCACCGGTCTCTTGGGCTCAAGCGCAAGGGCATGGTTTAGGTGCCGGCCTCTTGGGCTCAGCGCAAGATCACGGTGGAGGTGCCGGTCTCTTGGGCTCAAGCGCAAGGGCATGGTGGAGGCGCCGGCCTATTGGGCTCCGCGCAAGATCACGGTGGAGGCACCGGTCTCTTGGGCTCAAGCGCAAGGGCATGGTTTAGGTGCCGGCCTCTTGGGCTCAGCGCAAGATCACGGTGGAGGTGCCGGTCTCTTGGGCTCAAGCACAAGGGCATGGTGGAGGTGCCGGTCCCCTAGGCTCAAGCGCAGGGCCAAGGAGGAGGTGCCGGTCTCTTGGGCTCAGTGCAAGATCACGGTGGAGGTGCCGGCCTCTTGGGCTCAGCGCAAGATCACGATGGAGGCGCCGGTCTCTTGGGATCAAGCGCAAGGGCATGGTGGAGGCGCCGGCCTCTTGGGCTCTGCGCAAGATCACGGTGGAGGCGCCGGCCTCTTGGGCTCTGCGCAAGATCACGGTGGAGGCGCCGGTCTCTTGGGCTCAGCGCAAGATCACGGTGGAGGCGCCGGTCTCTTGGGACCAAGCGCAAGGGCATGGTGGAGGTGCCGGTCTCTTAGGCTCAAGCGCAGGGCCAAGGTGGAGGTGCCGGTCTCTTGAGCTCAGACGCAGGGCCATGGTGGAGGTGCCGGTCTCTTAGGCTCAACCGCAGGACTATTATGGACGCGCCAAGCAACCACTTTCAAGTTAAGTCACATTTAAAAAACACCAGTTAATTTATAATTTAGAGAATCTACTCAGTGGCGAAGTGGCTCATACGGGATAGGGGGCAGGGGCGAATTATTTTGAAATTTTCGTTGGTCGTCGGTGAAAAGTGGAATTGAAAAGGACGATAAAAGCTACGCGAGTGTGTGGTAGGGATGGGAACGGGATCAGAACGCCAAGTAAAGAGCGGCCGTTGGCTTTAGGGTAAACTATGAAGGCAAGGTACTAGGCACTAGGCACGAGGCACGAGGCACGAGGCACGAGGCACGAGGCACGAGGCACGAGGCACTAGGAGCGGCCAGGGGAGCCGGCTTCTTAGCAGAACCCGTCGACCAGGAGAGCGGGAGAGAAGATAGTTATACAGACTATAAATAAAACGAGAGAAGTAAGGAAAAAGGGAGCCAGAATGGCAGAGATTCTACGTTTTTGGTATCAATGTCTTGTAAAGTTTACGAAAATAAAACCACTGCAATGCAGAAGCGACTTTATCCCATTCTACGTCATTTACGCGGCCTACATATCTATACATATCATTATGTGTATCTATGCATAATGGGGACACATCAGGCTATAAGCAGTCTGAATTAGTTGTTTGCTGTTGCCGATGTGCTATTAGAATGTGTTCGTCAGGAAATTGGGATAAAGCACTGAATTTATATCTGGAAAATAATTTTGGTTTTGATTAAGACAAAAGCTTTCACATGATAGCGGCAAGCCTTTGTCTTTTGTTCATTACTTAATGTCTTGTGTGCGTATAGCGACCTGCGTGAGGAGCAGGGTACGGGGAATTGCGGGAATTGCGGGAATTGCGGGAATTGCGGGAATTGCGCCCAGTGAGAGGCACCTAAGGGCCAGGGAATGATGATGCGTTCCCCTCTGCTAACTAGGCAGTGAGTCATTTCAATACCTTCGTTTGTTACAACATGAAAATTGACAAATTAAAAGTATGTACTTCAGCGGGGTAAATGCCCACGCGAAATTTCGGAAAGATTGTAATGGAATTATTAGCACACACAATATAGTTGTAGATCACTTTGGCCATCATGTTAGCGGATATCTTATGTAGCAGACAAGTATACTTAGGGACTCCAGTGCATAAATTTATAATGCTCTGGCATGAGTCGGCACAAGCCAATGCTTTCCGCTTGTAAAAGATTTCAATTTGCCAGGTCTAACATTGAATTTGTCTAACATTTTCTTTGCCCGCGGGGAAAAATCAGAGAAAAGGTAAATGTACTCACACAACTTGATCCCAAAGAACAAAACGGAACGGCAACATAAATAGGAATTAATCCTGATTATAGGAAGATTGAATTGGAATCCGCATTTTCTCTTTCAGAGTCAGAAGGGAAAGCGGCATTGGAACGAACGAACGAACGAACGAACGAACGAACGAACGAACGAACGAACGAACGAACGAACGAACGAACGAACGAACGAACGAACGAACGAACGAACGAACGAACGAACGAACGAACGAACGAACGAACGAACGAACGAACGAACGAACAAACGAACAAACGAACGAACGAACACGGTTCGGTTACATACGTGCACGAAAATGCACGGAAAGAGCTAGGTTCAGCTTGGGTTTCTTTCTACCTTTTTATCGACACGACTGTTGTGTGTTTAGCACAATTTCGTGATTTTCTTATATGAACAATCAGTTCTTCGTCCGGCAAAGGGCAAGCTTTACCACGGGTTACTGCAGGTTCCTTTTATATGGACAATTTACTTACTGGATCCATGTAGCCATGTAGCCATGTACCCATGTAGCCATGTAGCCATGTAGCCATGTAGCCATGTAGCCATGTAAACATTTTTAAGGTGGGTCCGGTATGTGATTTCCTTAAAAATCATCCCTCCCGAGGAAATTTCAGAAAACTCAGTATTCAGCAAAAGATGTCGCATGAGGCATAAATTTAAAAAGTATAAGCAAGTCGGCTTCTTTCAAAGAATGAAATTGACTTCTGTGTCCAGGAATTACATAGTCGTGTCATGCTGCTTGGACATTTAGTAAAGTCTTCCATAATTTCTTGAGACCTGCTGACTTGCCACAAATGTTGGCCGTTATTTTTTGAAGCAGGCAGGCTTTCCTCGATCCTCGATCCTCGATCCTCGATCCTCGTTCCTCGATCCTCGTTCCTCGTTCCGCGTTCCTCGTCTTTGCTCGCGGGTCATGCATCTATATCCAGCTCAGTAAGCAGTTTTCAATTCGATGAACTTCGATCTCATTTCCATGGGAAAACATTAAACCACTATGCCTTTTATCTACATATATATCTATATATATATATATATATATATATATATATATATATATATATATATATATATATATATATATATATATATATATATATATATATATATATATATATATATATATATATATATATATATATATATATATATATGTTAAATTCAGTGATGAATTGCTTTACTTACTTGCCAATAATTGAATTTTTAGGTATAATATAATTCGGTCGAGCGTGTCTTGAGTAATTAAACAACAAAAATAAGGCGGAAATCTTCAAAGGAAATGAACATTCCGGAGGCGGTACATTGTAAAAGTAAACAATGTGTGTAGCACTAGCAAGCACACAGTGACGGGGGGAATGCTCTAGGCGCCCGCTCGATGGTGATATTCAGGGAGAGTATGAAGTTCACGCAACCAACTGCACTGTAAGACAATTTACATTTTACATGTAGCACCAAAGTTGGTGTATAATGAACACTGTGCACATGTAGGTTAAAAGGGACCCTAAATGACCCAGTAGGCAATATTGCCCAGTTCGAAATATTTCACAAACATCGCGACCTGCAGCGCACTGGAAATACGTTTCAATGAAGCTCAATGGTTTTGGACGAACAGTTGGCTCTCAGGAACTATAGAGTATAGACAGGTCCCACTTTGCAATATAGGCATGATGGTCAATGGTCTATTTTGTTGATTTTTTACGAAGAAATACGTATTTTTCTCATTCTTTACGGCGAGTGTTTATGCTTTCGTAAGAAAATTTTCAAAAATGCCAGAAAAATGCACTTCCAATGGTCAATTTATATTTCATTTATAGTGCTAAAATATACTATGCTAAATTATAGTTACCATTCAACCACAAGAACTCATTCTATCCCTCGCCTTCCAATTCCCCACCAACAAATTTGTGTGGCAGTATTTTGTGTGGCTGCTATTTTGAAATTATGGCATGAAGTAACTCTTTTCCCAACTTATTTAGGCGCATGAAAATTTATGCAAGGTTTTATGCGGGATGCAATTGTCAGTTCTCTGAATCCAAAGTTTCTGAGCAGCTGGACCACGTGAGCGACGCAATCAACCAAAACAATTTTGAAATAAATCTAAATTTCCACAGCTTCTTTGCATTGAGGTTACTTAGATAAATCACAACCTTTACGATCAAACCGAAAATCGCTTCCAGCGTACCTCAGTCACAAGAATAGATCCCTCACGTCTCATCCAACATCCCACATTCCAAACCCAACGCTGTCTCTTTGCCGAGAATGCAGTGCTCGTGGAGTGCTAGTGCACTAACAATCCCTTTTTGTAAGTCTTTCTTTTCGGGCTATGCTTAAAAGGCCTGAGACAAAAGGCCAGGCGACCAGGGCATCGAACCGAAATTAATATTGGTTCGGGTTTAGGTTCAGGTTCAGGTCCGGTAAATGTGAAATTCCGATTCGGGATCTGGTTCGGGTTTTTACATTTTTGTAATTCCGGTTCGGGTTCGGGTTCAAAACAAAATTAAGGGTTTCTAGGGTCACGGGTTCAGGTTCGGGTTCGATGCCCTGCAGCTCACGATTAAATTTGCAAATTTACCTTTATTATCGCGTTACAGCCATTCTGCAAATCGATTCCTTTTCGAAGTAGCAATAACAAAAAAAAATCACGATTTTGGTGAAGTTCCGCAAAAATACATTGCATCATTCCTGAAGAATACTGATCAATTGAATGAAACAAGGGTATTGAAAAACCCGAAAAACCCCGCAAAACAATAACGGTTCGGGTTCGGGTTTGGGTTCAACAAAGAATTACGGGTTTTTCTGGTTCGGGTTCGATGCCGTAAAGGCGACATCCTTCGTTGAGCCGGAGCGAGAGCCGACCTCCATTGGTTAAAATGAAGTTTGGATCATTAGCTTGGTGTTGAAATATGAAGGCATGTGAGGGTATTGCCTCAAAATTTAGAACTTATGCTTATAATACTGTTTTCGTTTACATCTACAAAATACTGCTGCCGAGTTTTCTACAGAGTGTTCCGAATGTTTTATTGACGATCGAATTCGATCGAGACTGAAACGCAGAATTTGGAATTCTTTGGCATTTTCAAACAACTGAATCGGTCAGAATCAATGTAAAGTTTGTTCGGTGTTTGTCTTCGTCATCCATTCGTTCTCATCCGCGTCCCTGCCGAGAACGTGTGCTATAAAAACCATCTTTCGAACACATTGAACATTTCGTAATCATCTATTCTACAAACATTATAGTATAAAGTGACCTGAATATTTTCGACTAAACATTTTACGAACAACCAATACGACCAGAAAAATATCAAACATCTGCTTGTCATTTGTTATTAAAACAAAATTTCCAACCCATTCACATGGAGTTCGTTTTACAGCGCTGATCGACGAAAGTGTGGCGTGTTATGCAAAACGCAGAACAGCATTGCATCGGCAATTCCCTAGGCAAGGACGGGACAGTCAATTGAAGCATGCCAACCAACTTTGAGCCGCCCCTAGTTTTGAGCTAATGGTCGCAGCGTAATCCGCTGATGTAAGCGACGGCGTTATCTGCGTGGATGCTACAAGTATACGTCCGCGCTGCTCGCTACTCGACGCTACCCCGCCGCCGCCGCCGCCGCCGCCACGGCCAGCCAAGCTCCACAGAGCATTATAATGTTATGCCGTCGTCGCCGTCGCCGACGCCGACGCCGACTCCGACGCTGCTGCCTTTGCTTCGTACACGCTCGAGCCGTGCGCACAACGTTCACATAACCCCATTTAAAGCAAACACCATAGCCATGCTCGGAGAATTAAAGCCCAAACTGAAGCGTGTTTTATTCCATAAAATGGACTCCTCGATTCAGCAAATAGAAGACACAAGGACAGTCTTTTGATGTCTCCTTCTTCGCTTAGTTTGCACGTTCATCAAGGTCTATATCAATGAACAGATTAGGACGTGAAATTGTTCAAAAACCGTAGCCTAGGTGTTTAATGGGAGTGATACGAATGCGAATTCAAACTCGATTAAATGAACATATTATTTATGCATTTACCATACATATATACGGTCCCAGCACACCAGTCTGTATTGGCGGACATTAATTTCGCCTGATGAAAACACTTGTCATCATCAACTGGCTTCAAGTCTAATTGTTCGATAATGTAATCACGCCGATCCATCGATCTGTGCAATGATACGTTGTAAGCAATTTATTAATATCATTGTCATTGAACAGCACAGCTGAGTATAATTTAATGAAACTGCACTGACATTCGATGCGTGGTTTAAATGAAATGGAAGCATTCATGGCTGTGAATAAGCCAGGCTGATAAAAGCGTGCTTTTGGCGGGAAGCGTAGGGACGCGCCCGGCGCCGGGACGTCAGGCGTCGGGCGTCGGGCGTCGGGGCGAGGACGGCGTCGGATTCGACACTAGCTAACCCCTTAAGTTGTTTGCAGTGCGACTGCGAGTTCCCCACTCTGGCAGCTGGAACAACACTGTGAGATGGGCCAATGGCAATGCTACACGCGCAAACAAATTCACTTACATCAGCAAATATTAGGGCAAAAATAACACTTGCCGATGATAAGGAAATAAAATAAGGGAAACAATGATAACGGACAGTCATATAAATAACAGAGATCTGAAGCGAGGAAGGAAAAATAAAGGACTCGAGCCAAGGAGAAAGTATTACAGCGATATTAAAACGGGAAAAGATTGAGATATCAAGAAGACGGATGAAATGAAAATAGCATTCAAAAAGAGAAAATATCTCCAGTACTAACAGTTCAAAAGGCATTTGAGTTATGGTTTTCAATTCCTAAAAGTCTAATATCGCGGAGTTATAGTTCGGGAGCCACACGTTCGGGTACCGAACGCCATGCTTGCAGCTCATATACGATTTGAAACAATTTGCTTTTACAAGCGCCACGGCGCGGCGCGGCGCTGTCATCTAATTTGATTTAGAAATAACCGGGATGAGATTAATAAAACTGGAGGTTATAATTTAATCAATTTTTAAGATGACGCCAGCTTTTAGAGAAAGCGTGTTCTTCTCGCGGCGGTTTGCAGTGTTGACGACAGTGTGTCGGGCGGGTCGTTTGTTGCCGGGTTCTCGGGGGGGAGGGGGGGGAGGGGGGAAAGGGGGGGGGGGGCGCAAGCCGGAGGTTGAATTGCTCAGGGATGGATGAGTGTGGTGCAACGTGTATGCTTCTTTGAATCTTGATTCCCTCACAACTCCCAGCTACGCTCCGGTCCCTTCCACCCACATCAATTCATTCGCCTGTCTTTTTATCCGATGGTTTAGTATATATATTCACTATATGCCGGTCTTATTATTTCCCTCCCTCCCGCGCCAGGCCGCGCTGGGCGCACAGAAGCTACTCGCAATTCACAAATCGTTTTACGTGTTCTTGTCATTGAATGCTACTATATACAGCGCCTTCATTTATCTATCCTTTTTCAGCTTTCCTCTCCGATTTCTTGCAGCGCTTTCGCCTACTTCGTCTTGTTCCAAGAAAAGCTAACTGCTACTTCAGTTCTTCGGCTGATGTGCAGCTTAAATTATTGGTTATATATTTCCGCTGACCGATGCGTAATAGAAAAAATGAGCGAAAAAAGCGGGTGCTTCGGCAGCGCCGGGAAAAGCGCGGAAAATGGAAGCAGCGGGAGCGGGAGCGTCACGCCGGAAAATGTCGTGGCCGGCCGCTTTCTCGCGTCCCTTCTCACGCTAACGGAAAATTATGCAAGCACTGTAAATAGCCTGGACCAGAGTTTCAATTTTAATTATAAGAGGCCTTATTTTTTGAAAGAACATAAACTTCGTAGAAGAAAACAAAACCGAGTAAAATAACAGCTTGATTTTATTATGCAGCGCAAATGTGCCCCAGCTGCAGTCGCTGGAGAAATATCGCATCGACTTAATTAATGATTGGTTTAGCGAGCGTTGCCAGCCCAGTTCGCGTCTGCCCGCCGCTAGCTGGTCCAGGAAATATAGCAAGGGGAAAAATGATAGAATCACATACTTATTAGGTATTTTAGAGCGACACACTAAAGAGATTTATGCTTTTTCTCATCAGAGTTTACTCTATACTAACCGAACAGGCATTGAGTTTAAGGTCGAACAATGGAAAAATATGAAACTAGCATATATATTGTAGGTATATACGTCATTTATCATTTGAACCATTTGGAGGATTCTCATATCAAACCAAAACCGAATGACATCAATCATATCGCATTACATTTCGATGAACCGGCGCCGAACCCGGCACCTCCACCTCCCGCCGCAGCGGCAATTTGAAATCTGGTCAGCTCCAGCCGAGAACGCAATGCCTGTACCCACTGCTCAGATGTTATTTATTGCATTACCTCCTGACAAAAGTAGATGCGTGTTTGTAGATCAAGCCATGCCCGCTTCAACAAATATCTATCAAAAAGTTGTGTGTCTCGGGTTTAGGGTTTAGGGTGTAGGGTGTAGGGTGTAGGGTGTAGGGTGTAGGGTGTAGGGTGTAGGGTGTAGGGTGTAGGGTGTAGGGTGTAGGGTGTAGGGTGTAGGGTGTAGGGTGTAGGGTGTAGGGTGTAGGGTGTAGGGTGTAGGGTGTAGGGTGTAGGGTGTAGGGTGTAGGGTGTAGCGTGTAGGGTGTAGTGTGGGTGGATGGGTGGGCATGGCTGGGTGTTTGTATTTTCCAATGTCGCGGGGCTGAGTAATAGCACACAAGCGTCGGCATTTTGATGCCCCGCTGCAGATTAACCTGCGGGGTGCAAGTACATAGACAGATATTGGAAAGAGGGCACGTATTTCAAAACTTTGTTCTCCTATAAATTATCTTGGAGTAATAAACTTTAAGTATAGAATTTCCCAATGAAGAAAAAGCGACCGTGTACTGTACTGTATGGATACATTTAATTACTCTATATTTCTCGTGTCTAGCATAGACTAGTCAGCGTGAAGTTTCATGAACTCGCAAAATAAGAGAAAAATCCCAATCAAAGTTCACTGACAGCGTGTAGCTCGCATATTACACACTTTCGGTGTGTATTACACACTTTTCGCATATTACACGGACTCCAATTAGACACTTTCGGTGGCATTCCATTAATTATCAATCGAGTTGATTTGTTTGCTATTATGAATGTATTTGGCCAGTGTTGAGACTGACGGGCTCCCGATGGGCCCGCGCCTGTAGGGCTCAGATATCGACAGCATGCCGCCCGTTGGGCGGGGAAGGGGGGCGGAGGGGGGGGGGGGGGCAGCACTGGGCAGCACCGGGGCAGCACGCGGCTTTGGCGACGGCGTCGTCGCAGCCCTGGCGAGGCCCGTGTGGCACCAATGACGCCAAACGGCCACAAATCAAATTTGATTGCGTACTTGGATGTATATGGAGTGGTAGCTACGATTAATGCTTAGAGCTCGATTACACCGCAAGCTTGATTAATAGCGAGTTTAAGGTGTGCTTTTCAGCAAACACTGACAAATATTACCCCTGGGTCATCCGTCATGTGAGGAGGTGTTCCAAATTGATATTTAATCACACACTACATTTTTCGCGCTGTAATGGTCGCGTGGGTCGGGCCGGGTCGGGTCAAATGGTGCTCATCGAGAGTGCTGCTGGTAATTTACGAAGAAATGTGAGTGCGTTCCCGCGTCACAGGTGAATGGTGGCCGGTGACAGGATTTAGGATGCTGGATGCTGGATGCTGGATGCAGGATGCATGATGTCGGGCGCTGGACGCTGCGATGCTGGACACTGGGCGCACGAAGAGACTCACCGACAACCACCATGTCTCCCTGGTCGGTGACTGTCTGGAAGGACGGCGCCTCGGCAGACACCTCGCAACGGTAGCGTCCGGTGCTCGCCAGGCTCACAGGCTTCAACGTCACTTGGTTTTCAGATGAGTTGTGCAGCTGCGGGCAAGGATGAGGACAACACATAATTAATTGTCATTTCCTAATGACTAAACGGTAGTTCGGATAAGATAAGGCGAAGAAAATGATGTCGGCGACGACTATAGGCACGGCGACGAAGACGGCGACGAAGACGACGATGATGATGATGATGATGATAATGAGCTATGATAAACGGGTCGGAGTAAGAGGAAGCTGGATGAAGCAAGAAGGCGATCTCATAAAAGAAAGACGATCTCAGTTGTAAGATCAAAGAGCTGAGGAGGCAGGGGGAATGGGATGTTCACGTCTAACCGGAACAACGGAAATTGGAAACTGGCTGTGCTTTACGGGGGAGGCTGGCAAGAGAGCGAAGACCGTGGAAACAATCCGACACTGAGCCTGTGTCCACGAGAAGCGAGCAGCGAGCAGCGAGCAGCGAGCAACGACACACCCCAGCTATATGGAGCACAAATGGTAAGAGAAAATTTGTTCACGATTGGTGTTCGACGAGAGGGTGTAGCATTCATGATGTGTCCAACGTACAACAGCTTGCAAAAGTCAATGGGCACAAAAGTTTGGTCATTTTGACGAGACCAAGCGTCGCTGCGATGCCATGGCTGACGTTGCTTTTTCTACTGTCCTCGTGCAAAAAAATGGAATAAATGGAATTTGGCGAAATAGTTACAAGCGATTTCCCTTCGAGGTCCAACAATTATACAGGATAACATAGTAATAATAGTTTGGCTCAACTCACCTCCACTGCCACGCCCGGCAGATCAAAGACTTGCGCCGGGGGCTTGTCGCCGGGGACGAATCGGAAGAACTCGTTGCCGTCCTTGTACCATTTGACCGAGTACAGCGCTTCTCCCTCGAGGTCGAAATGGCACTCGAGGCGGGGGCTCTGCTCACGCACCGTGTGTCGCGGGATACGCACTTCCATCAGCCGCAGGCACTGCCCCCCTGCAACAAGGTCGGCCATCGTTAGGCACTGGCAGTACAGCCGGAAGAGCCGGAAGAGCCGGAAGAGCCGGAAGAGCAACCAGAACCGGAAGAGCGGGGACAATCGGGACAATCGGGACAATCGGGACAATCACCGCGGGTTACACATAACACAACTGGGCTTGCGAAAAAAAGAGAGAACGAGGGAACGATGCTGGTGCTGGAGCTGCTGTTGCTGTTGCTGTTGCTGTTGCTGTTGCTGTTGCTGTTGCTGTTGCTGTTGCTGTTGCTGTTGCTGTTGCTGTTGCTGTTGCTGTTGCTGTTGCTGTTGCTGTTGCTGTTGCTGTTGCTGTTGCTGTTGCTGTTGCTGTTGCTGTTGCTGTTGCTGCTGCTGTTGCTGTTGCTGTTGCTGTTGCGACAGTATCACAGCCGGCTACAGGTTTCGAACACTCTACTGCAAGGTGTGGTTAAACAAGCAACTTTTGAGCAGATGAAATTCATTTCGTGAGAAAAACATGTCGATGAAATCTGCAATTATTGAATGAAAGCGTCTACTTAAATTATTATAACAGCATTTTCATTCATGAATGGACGGTGGGATGAGGCCGAAAGTTATTTTTCTTGGAGCAAAACAAGTCTTATTATAATTATCAGCTTTGCCGTTTGATGTGGGCATGTTACTGACAAACCATTATTTTCCGTATACTTTACTAGTAATTAGCCGCCTTTAACAGCCGCCAACCCTTGCACTCCTCCCCCTCCCCCTCCCAATCCCCTCCTCGGCACCCGGCAAGACGTATTCCTTGTGAGCGCCCTCTCTGCCTTCTGATGCACGCTCGCGGAGCGCCGATCTCCCGGCAAATAAAATTACCATCCGATAATAAACGGTGTATCAATATTTGACTAGCGTCTTAACGGAGGCAAAGAATAATAAAAAAAGGTTTATCACAAAGCACAGTGTTAGGTGGTCGTCAAAGATGAAACAACTCTGCCGATGTAGCCAGGTGCAGCGCTTCAAAAACAGACTTAATACTTTGTAAACAACTGTTGGCTTTTAGGCCTAATCAAGGCGGCATATCATCACTCAATTTTCTTCAGAGTAGCTCACACCAACGCAAATATATTAACATTACAGGATTAAAACTCTATAGAAGGTATGCCTCAACAGCAGAGTTGCGGAAGATGATTAATTTATACACGGGACGTTTATTACGTTCATATTTGCTTCAAAGAGATTTCTCATTGAGGAAAAGCACTGGAAATTTCGCTAAAGCAATTGACGACTTTGCACATATCTCTGTGGAAGAGTCTGTTAGTGCTTGGCCGGAAAATGGCTTCCTCATTTCCCGACGCGGGATGAGCGTCTGCAGCGGTACACAGCCTGCCATTGTGTGTTGCGGGCTGCGTATTGGGCAGCGCATCTAGCTGCGCTGGAGCGAAGCAAGCAGCGGCTAACTGGTCGGCGTCGGCGTCGGCGTCGGCGTCGGCGTCGGTTGACTTTGGTTGGCGTCATCTGGCGCTGTCACCCGGGCCGCGACACCCCGATTTCAGCACCGCCGCCGACGACGACGACAACGACGACGACGACAACGACGACGACGACAACGACGACGTCGACGCCATGGAGCGGGGCGAATCTCTTATTTATGTCAAGAAATTTTGAACGGAGAAAGGGGAAAATTCGAAAAAGAATGGAAGAGAGTAATGCATAAACAATCTTGCGAATATGGCAAAGTTATTTATTAACAGAAATAATAGATTGCAGATGGAAAACTTTCTTTGGAACTGAACATTCACAACTGAGATGTTATTTGTTGTTACATGTAACGTAGTTCGCGAGAAATTTAGATACTTATTCATGAAATTTAATATCGTGAATTTGGTATTGCGGAGACAGTGTAGTTATATATATATATATATATATATATAACTATCGCGGGTAAAATTGTGCACGGTTGTTCCCAATTCATTATCGAGTTCGACCATTACGGGAAGGCGCGATTAAAGCAGAGAGTGATTCCCGTTGGCAGATAAATTGCTCCGGTCCGCTTCCATTCGTTTCGCTCGCCGCGTCTGACGGACACCGCAGAAATCTCATAGCGAATGATAAACAACAAGAAATGCCGTGGTCTAGATTTTTTACAGCTCGCCACGTAAGATTGATAGTATTGGACCCTTGTGGAAAAAAATATCATGACAACCACGACACCTAGTGAAGACAAATAACCACCCACCAAATATTCCCAATAGGCACATTGATCAATGAGGGTTGGGATTTAACGCATCTTTCCCCTGGCATTAGAAAAATTGCCCTGGCATATATGCGAAAATCGTGGACGATTAAAAATGAAATGTGAACACACGATAATTTCAAGATTATGATAAAACACATTTTATGTATGATAAATGGAGGAAGTTATCAATAACACTCGGCTATATAATAAAATGATGCACGGGTGTATCACCTATGGCCAAAGGTGTCATAAGGGTGCGGCCTGAGTTTTATCACGTGCACACATGCCCATATCAACCTGTTACATCTGTCATAAGTGATTATCGAAAAGGATTTCACGCGCCGGTGAATCCTTTCGATCTGCACGGATTCCAAACGGGCCTTCGCAGCCTCCAGGGTGACACAATGCAAAACAACTCCAGATTGTGCAAATATTATCTCTCGTTTGTTTTCCAAGCGCTTGGGAGTCATGAGGTTGGTGAGATGTTGGTGGGAGGTGTGGTCTTGGTCAACTGCAGTATACGAGAGAGTGCATTTTCAATTGAGCCAGAGAGCACGAGACAACGGCGCAGAAGACGAGGTTTTACTTGCATGCATTTCCAAGAATATAGTCCAACCCCTCTTCGAGAATATTCGGTTAGCAGAGGAGGAAAATTCCGCAGTGTACAATTTATTGTGCTTAATAAGTACCGCTCAAAAACACATGCAGCGTAAAAAACACCACGAGCCGGAATTTCACTCAATAAACGATGCGAGAGCCTTAAGCTATTGCTAAGACTTAGTAGATAGACGAGGCATTAAAACTTAGCAGACATTTCATTAAACAACATGAAAGTGAAATCTTACGTTTAAAGCTTGATATAGAGACGCCTGTAAAAAAAACACTGCCCTCAGATTCTGGAATTATTATTCGAATAATGTCTGTACCCCAAAATAGCACGGGCTTCGCATTTACTAATCGATTCCCGTAAAAAATAACGAGCGCAGCACTAGGAACATCCCGTAATTTCACTTAAGAGTATACGCGCGGCGCGGCGCGACGGAGCGGCTGCCGTTTGCGATACCTTTTATGATTCTTCTAGGCCCGTACAGCCCCTACCTTCCGCCAGCCAACCATAAATCGAGATCAGATCGAAGTAAGAAAATAAGCAATCTACATCTGAGCTCACCAACTTCGCCGTCTTATTCTATCCTTTGCTGACATTTTGGCGCTGATTTTTTATGCGTCTTATTTGGTTATTTGGAGGTTTCAGTGAGCTTAATTTACATAATCTTATTCGTGGATGGTAATTTCCTCTGCGAGTGTATCGTAAGCGAGCAGGAGGAAGCAGGAGGAAGCAGGAGAGAGCAGGGCAGCACCACTATCGCTTCATGTTCAAGTTCGAGCCTTTTGAATAAATCTGCTTTCTTCTCTTCTACCGTCATAGAGACAATTTTAACGACTCCAAAGAATCCACAAACTCGAAAAATTACCATTAAAATGTTTGGAAGCTCATTCTAATGGTTTTACATTTGCAATCTAATACAGCGGATGATTTATGCATCCCTTAAATGATAAGAGATAGAATGCTTTCAAACAAGTGAAATAAAATACGGCATTTGGACTATTTTCGTGATAAAATTCGAAAATATATTGCGAGTTTAATGGTACGAAAATGTAGTTATTGTTACTTTCTTTATTAAAGGCATAATTATTTAGATAACCTTTCGTTGTAATTAAATGTTGATGCAAGCTCAATGCAATGAGACGAGGAACCAAAATCGGAGAAACCTGCAAGATGTTGATGGCGAGGTGAAAACGTTGATGGGTATATTAAGGAATCCACCGTGCAATGGACGCTGGAAAAGTGGTTACCGCTATTTTTTGTAGTCTATTACAACCTTATTAATGAATGCTCAATTTGGGCAGGACGATTGATTTTCGGTGTTTAACGACGCACCGTTTTGCCGGGCGCCGGGTCAAGCCCGCATCCTCGGCCCTCCGCTACGAGGTCTGCTCCACAGATCTGGACACTCATGATGGGTAACACAGAACACTAAACTTTTTTTTCTTTCAAAAATAATTCCAAAGAAGCGATTTGCGTCATCTACCTCGGCCAAGTGCCCCATCTGATGTTGGACTTGAGTTTTGTCGACTCCTGATGAATGCAATTAACGTCATCTCAATTAGAACAAGAGTCGCCCCAGCCCGCGCCCTTCCACCGGAAGTCTCAATCATAAGTAGAACTGTAGGATTAAGATGCCTGCTATGCCACCCTTGCCTGGTACACTTGCGCAATGAGAGCCTCCAGTCTTTTTGAATAATTAACTGCTTTAATGTAGACCGTGCATATTTAATACATTTTCCTTTGGGACTGATGGCGTACATGGATGATAAAAGTGTGACAGCGCTCCGAGTAGGCCCACTTCACTAACTCAACCATGGAGAAACCAAAATTCAACAAGAATATTATTATCTCTGAGCAATTCGCGAAACGAGAATTACATTATTTGAAACTTGAATCACGTAAACGAACTGCTGCGCAGAGGCGAATAAAAGTCAGCGCAAATTCTGAAGATGCCTCGATTGAGGCACTTACTCAAAGTGGTAGGAATGGAAGTGCGAAATGACGCGACGCATCCACGGAAAATTCCTAGGCTAGAAATGTTAGCACGCGGCAGAATGTATACTGGGACTGGAACAAAAAGTTATTCAACCAGGGGAATTTTGAAGCTCTTTCATTACACCGATACATACTTGAACCACATTTTATTTTCCTTGTTGACTTTAACTAACATTTTTTGTTTCACTCTCGGATTTAGGCAAATCTGCATTCAAATTTCATTTTCACTAACTATAAAAAAAGCAGATGATGGTTATGAAATGGAAAGAAGACACAAAAGCTTTGCAAATGAAAAACCACGGGTTTACTTTTGCGAGGAGGCTTCTGGGATGGCACCTCGAATATTTTTTGCTGCATAATTGATTGGGTTCCAAACTGGCATGTTATAAACCTCTATACACAGTTGCATTTGATTTCCCACAATTGCGTTCAGTAACCTTCAGCGTATAAAATGATGAATGTAACCAACACATGATGAATCGTTGTATACCTCGTTCTCTACATCACTTTTTACCAGCGACACAAACCAGAGCAAGAATGTATAAACCCAGATTTTCTTTCTCTGTCGAGGGAATTCTTCCTCAACTCGACGCTCGCGCCAACGGCAGGACAGAGCTGGATAAGAAAGTGATCGTTTTTACAATCTTTTTCGTGTTTATTCTTCGCACAATTAATACAAACGCCTTTAAGCTCGATGTTCGGTAGCTCACTCTAGTTTTTACTCGTTTCCGATAGCCATGGAAGAAGAGCCAAAGTTTTCACGGTAGTTCAAGGTTTGAAATGCGCACGTCAAAGCCTAATCGACTGATAACGATGACTTATAACATCTGTCTGGTGAGTGGTGGTTGTCTTGGCAACCGAGATACAATGCTAACGAAAAGCTACACCGGTATAAGCAACAAGCACTGCGAGGTGTTGAGTTAGCTATAAAATATGATAGATAGTTAGATACATTGCCGGATGTGCTGATGTCAGTGATTGTACACCCACACTCTAAAGTTGGAAGAGTTCGATACAGGCTGATTAGATTGTGTGAGCTTAAGCATCAAGCTGCAGGGACATGAAAGTAAAACATGAAAGTAAAGCATCAGGGAAAACATGAAGGTTTTGTTGTATGCGTGTTTTGCACAGAGCCAAGCAAACGGTGTGCGAGGTTTCAACAAACCTCACGTCCACGACCTCGATGAAAAGTTATCATACAAATGAGTTTAATTACATTAGCAGACATTGCGCCATTTGCCAAGTCTCCATTGTTGTCACAATTCTTGGCGATGCGTACAAATCACGGTTGAGAATGAAAAGTGTCATCGCGGGTGAATGCATGTGCGGTCGTGTTAGTCGCGATTTAGATTTCAAACTCACGACTTTGGTGAAAATGTATGGCAGTTCAGCCGAACTTGTTGGTTTTCCATTAGCAAAATGCCCTATATCCACGCACTCTATGGTCGTTATTATTTTTGGGAGAATGTTCGAGTAAATTTAGTTTGGCACACGAACATAAGAAAAGTTCTTACAAACTATACAAGTCTTCTTCGTGGGGTTCTGTTCGGGGAAAAAATACTATTAAGTTTGTGATTAAATTTTACGCTAGACTAACTGCTTTTGAGGGCTGCGACTAAACTTATTAATAAAAAGTGGTCCTCATTTGCAAGTTTCCTTCAGTTTCAGAAATGTCAGTTTATTGTCTCATTAGCTACGGCCCCCTCTCTTCCAGGGGCGTCACATTTTTCAGCACCTCGTAAAAACCGCTCATTAGCCGGGTATTACACGCCGCCTGACGTCAGCAAGGAGCACCGACACTAGCACCCGGGAGCCGTGGCAGCTTCCGGATCCGCTTCTTTGGCCAACTACTTCATGCTAACCTTATGCAAACAACTGGCAAAGAAAATTGCGCTCTCGATATTCTGCAGACTCTATAGGTTGACGCGGTGATGCGGCTGAAGTCATCACCTCAGCCGGCCCCTCGCCCCCCCACCCACACCACTTGCCCTGACGGCAGCCAGTCTGGTCTGCTTCCCCTTGCACCTCAAGCATAGAGCACGCAGTCACAGCTACCTAGTGCGAGGAGCCGGACTCTAGCTTTTATTTCACCTGAACGTAATTTAATTTGGCTTGTTTTGGAAGGGGGGGGGAGGGGGACTGGCGACGGTCGACGGGCAAGCGCCTGTGGTATTCGAACCCGGGTCGACCACGTGGTGTCACGCATGTTTCCGTGTCTGGAGATAGGAGCGACCACGAGTGTACAGCAATGCATCAGCTCTCAGTGAGTTACGATGCAAAGGCGTGCCCTTAAACATACATCATTGTTACTGTTCGTTACCCTCCTCGTCCCCCCCCCCCCGCTCTGTTCAACCTAGGCCAGCCTTTGCCACCCACTACAACTAGCGCTACCTATGGAACATCGCAAAGTCGCTGCACTCTCCTATCTCTTTCTCTATCCGTCTTCATCCCACTGGCATTGCATTTCCAGCCGGTCGCACGGTCGCACCCTTGCTATATTTCTATGCCGAAAGACAGAAAATTTTTTACCTTTCATCGGATGGATATCGTTTGTCGAGTTTTCCAAGAAACTGCTAGGACTACTTGGAAATCCAGCTATGTGCTGCGTGGGCGCCACCGTATTCTCCCGCGCCGTGTCGTGGACTGCTAGTGGCTTGTGCTTTCACCAAGGTACTTACGACCGGCATTTATGGAAGACTGCAGAGTGCCATCATGGTCTTTATTGCACGAGTCCATGACACGAATTGGATTTGCTATACCAATAATAATTAATGATCTGTCTTAATGAGATCTCCGCATACGTGCAATGCAGCTCTAAGATTTTAAAATATTTACAGAGTGCGCTTCAGAATAAAAAACCCACAGTAATTTAATTCGAAAAATAAAACACACTCTCATATTCATATGTGTCTCGGCATTAAGTGTTTTTCGTCAGGTGAGCAGGAAGGTAAAGTTAGGCTGAGCAACTGCTATAATGCACTATGCATGCCGGTGTGTTGATCGAGTACTAGTCCATTTTACGCCACCTTCCATCTTGCATTCCCTAGGGGTAGCATAAGCACTTTAGTCGCTGCTGCCGTGCTACTGCTGCTGCTTCTGCCACTGCGACAGTCGCAGGCACCGCCAAGCTATAGAGCACCTACATCATGGTTTGCGCATCTCGAAATAAAAAAACATGAGTGCACTTTATGGAAGATATCCGTTAATTTTAATGCTCGCTACCCTCCTATACCTTGCCACCTTTCTTGGCTACATGTAAATTTACGCAAGTTACATAAAAGGAGGGCGCTTTGGCTGTGCGAGCATTGCCGAAAACGTAGACCTCTTTCCGTGCGGGGAAGAACCAATGTATGAAATCCGACTCATCAGAAACACTTCACATTTATACCCTTCCTCTTGACGTTCTTCAAACGTGTCGAACTTCATTTCATCGGAAATGTACTGCGTGTGCGAATATTTTCATTAAAGGAAAAGAAAGAGAAAACAGTGAAATGACAGCAGGCAAAGTGAGAAGAATGGCATTTACAGCACGGAGACTGTAAGTGTAAGATAGCATCTGGGGAACGGAAGGTGAGGGTAATAAAAAATGAAAGTAAAGGCCTGCCAGTGAATAAGGTTAGATACCCCAATCTCCCTTTCCTAGCACAAAAATGTTGTCTCTTTATTCTCAAGTGTGATGTTATTTTTTCAAGTTTCCAAGATATAACTGGGAACTCGAATGTGCACATCGTGGGCTATTTAGAATTCTTACTAACGATTAGTAGAATTGTTTAATAAAGAAATTAGCATTACAGCAGCGACCCGGCGGCTTCAAGGACAGATAGCACAGCTGATCACCAAATATTTAGATGTGATTGGGCGAGCAGTCAGACGCATGACCTTCACGCGGACCAGCTGCCAATGAGCAGCGAGTAGCGCGACGCCGCGCCGGCAGAGCGCAGTTCGGCAACAGTGCAGCTCCCGACCGCGCATTAATTGTTATTGAAGACGGAGCAATTGTCATGGCGCGACGTGCACTCTTCAATGCATGTCCAGCTCGTTATTTTTTCGTTATTCTCTCGGCCAGCACGCAATTATCTCTCCGTGGCTTTAGGCAATCTCAAGACTCGGTCGCGTAGCGTGGGGAGGGCTCGCGGAGTCCCGTATAGCTCGCAGGGAAGCTAAGGGCCAACCCGGGGAAGCAGCGTTCTATGGAGATAGGAGGAAGGCGCTTTTATATGGGAGTTCACATCTGGCAAGGAGTATACAATATTCTAGCAGCTACGTTACATTATGCAGTGCAATATTCCCAGCTATAAGCTGCGGTGCAAATTGCAAGCAGAAACAACAACGAACGAAGCATAGAGGTCTGACCATCGCAGGGAGCTATGAAATGTTCGCATAGAGCACAGCTTGCTATGTTTTATGCATGCAATAAGCATTATCCAATCATAATATTTCATTCGTACACTTATTTATGGTGGCATAAGAAGGTATTGCATTCGGAGACGTTTTAGGTGTACCTTTAAATAAGTAAACAAGGAAGAAGGACGACGGTAATTTTGCTTCACTTGCTAGAGTTTCTACACAAACAAAATCTGTAATTGCTTTACAAAAAAAACAAGACAAGTGGCTACGTATACGTGGACAATCAATAGCAAGAAAAACTATAGCTACAGATTAGAAGAGAATAGTTTCACCACCAAGTGCACTATTATTGGTATGTGCATATTTGTGGTAGTCGTACTAGTGGCATTATTTGTATTATTATACCAAACGTAACGTGCTAAACACCAGCAGGCAGCAGGCTGGTTTACGGGCATCGATGCATGAATGTGCTTCTAGGACTGCATTATTAATAGTTGATTGCACATAATGTGAGCTGTTAGCATAGGCTTTTACTATATTATAATATATGTGCACTGGGATTACGAATGCTTTAGCGGACTGTGATGAATTAAGTCGTAGCGCGTAGATATAATAACAATGCACCTACAGAAATATCGAGCTACAGCGTTGCTATTTTGAGTCGATCATAATTCAGGCACCGTTGTAGCAAACTTGCCCAAAACGATTTGCTTTATACCATTTAACGATAATAAATAATCGTTGCCTTTACTAGTAAGTCATATATCAGCATCTTGATGGTATAAACTGATCAAGCAATCAAATGGGGCCATGACGGTCAGTTTCAGAGGACAGAAATGATGGGCACTCCAAAGCCCACCCGCCATATTTCATGAGAATTGTTAATATTTTAGAGACATACGGAAATGGCAGCCAGGTCAGGTACAGGAAAGGGGTTCATTCTTTCTATAAGATAGAAGATAGGTGTCACTGAAGAATATAAAACGATCTCAAAACGACGTTCAAGTGGCTGGTGGGAATTGGTCGTTGCGAGCAGGGATGATCGGGCGAGCGGAGCCGAGGGGCAGTGAGGGGGTGTGAGGGGGTGTGAGGGGGTCGGGGGCGGAGGGTCAAAAGGAACAGGGTAAGAAACACCATGCGTGAGACGGCAAGTGGAGTAGGTCGGCGGCGGGCGGAAAGGAATGGGACAGGATGCGACAGGATGGGACAGGACTCGCCAAAACTGAAGGCGGCAATCACATTCGTGATCAGACCTGCAGCCTTGTGAAAAGTGTGACGACGGCGATCCTCCCCTGCGTTCTTCCGCCCAGCATCTCAATGGAACTTGTCGACTACATACCAAATAGCCAGTGAAACAATCAATTTAGCGGAACATATTTTCGCGTGCTTACGCGCCTTACCTTGTAAAGCCAATTACGGTAAGTAGGTACGTGAACGCATCAGGGACTAGTTTCAAGCTCGCTACCAACGTTGGCTTTAGATTTTTGGCACCGGCTCTCACTGTCACTGTCTATGTCACTGCGTTTCGTTGCGTTTCTTGGCAATACTAAATCTTTGAAACTCATTGAAAAGTGAGTTGATTTTAACACACATGAGATTCAGGATACGAGACCCGTTAAGAATATTTTTTCTTCTAGAGTCATGAATGGTTTTCGTGGGGATTAGATCTTCTCCAAAGTTTCAAACTTAAGAAAAGCGGCACCGTTTACGCACATAATGGCTAAGTATGAAATTGAGCCCGGCCGAAAGTGGTCTCATCATCAACAACTAAGTAAGGGCCCATTTGTCAAAGTGTCTCGGATGTGTCGTACCATACGGACCAGTGTGGGGAGTGTCTTAAGGGCAACGATGCCAACGCCGAAGCCGACGCCGACGCCGACGTGGCCTCCCTTGACGGACGTATACCTCATGACGTATTAGACGGGGCAAAGATGCACAAAGAAAATGGAGCAGAAAGAGGAGAGAGCGATGACGATAACTTGATAAACAGAACTGAACAAACAAATAACGGGTGATGGAAATAAAGAAATACAAAACTGGATTATGCTTGGTCTCGGAGATAGGAGAAAAGGCACTCGGTCCACCCCGCGTAGGTATACTCCCTTTTGTTATTATATTATATATAAACTTATAAATAAAAATCCTATAAGTATATACCTATATAGTATTCTATATCAGATTTTGTAAGAAGACTCGATTTTCTGTATCAAATTTCAAGCACCCAATTTACGAAGTTGTATAAATTCGTTAAAGTGTATATATATATATATATATATATATATATATATATATATATATATATATATATATATATATATATATATATATATATATATATATATATATATATATATATATATATATATAATTTATATATGTGAGGTCCAACATGTTAGTATTTCCCCCATATGGCACGGCGTTTTTATTTTTCGAAAAACTCCGAATATTACAAAGTCATACCACAATTTCCTTACCCATGGACAGTATGTATCAGTTTTTTCCCCCGACAGCCTCCGTGCACGGGGCCTGCCTGGCCACGTACAGGCTGCGACATGCTTTTCCACAATTTGACCATATTGTGCCCGACGCGGGCTTGGAAAGGGTATCATCTCAGCCGACCGGCATCCTCGAAGGGGAAACAAGACCTTTCCGCCCGACGACACGCTAGACGGATGGAAATGGAATGAAAAGCTATGGGAGAGGTGAGGGTGCCGAGGGTGCTGAGGGCTCGAATGAAGAGGTCATCGCCATAGCAGAAGCCCTGCATTTCTCAGTCGACTAACCGTAACGTATGTGTGTGTTTGTTTGCGTGTGTGTGTGTGAGTGTGTGTAGGTGTATATATATATATAAAAGACAAAGATAAGATAGCAAACATATATACATGGAAAAGTGAAAACTTTATGCTTATATGGCTGAACTTTTCCGTCAGCGCCTGTCATTGGTACAGCTATAGATACATAGGAAATAGCTTCAAGGTATACCCCTAGATCTGGTCTTTGTCTGTGGATTCGATCACAAAAGAATTATCTATAGGTATACATGTTGCCCTATTGACTGTTTTGCTTGGCTATTATTTTAATGCGTATTGCTCAATGCTTTGTAGCCTAGATTTTCTTCTGCCGCGGCTATGTATGTCACCTTCATTTCACACCATATTTGAACCGCGAAAACCTTAAAAATAATGTTTTCCAGTCCGGGTTTCTGTACACGGGTTTTTAGTGAGAAATTCCAGAGTGAAACATACAAAGCAAAATAGCAATCCTAACTAGCTTCGTATTACAGCGAAGCTTTTATTTGCCTGTGCCGCGGCTAAAATGTACGCTGACTAGAAACTAATTGACTGCCACAAATATAGAACCCGACGGTCATAAATTGACTACATTTCAGTTGAATAGAAAAATTGCACTGTGTGTTTCAGTTATTGCAATTCAATTTAATGCGATTCAATTGAAGACTTGAAAAATGATCCATATATACAGCACACTAAAATGATTGCATTTGCCAGCGTATTCACGGCGAATGTATCAAGATCACATGATGCTTTGAAACCATGTTTCAAGCTATCGGAAGGATTACAACACAAAATATCTAATTAGGTGCATGCTCCTTTTGTCAATGCACTTTCTAGTATAGCTTCTTTCTTAATCAAATACTTATTTCTTTATATATCACAATCTATTTTTATCTTTGCGATGCAACCAAAAAAGTATTTATATTTATTAGTAAACACGGCAGTTGCTTCTACTGTAACGATTGCTTTACATTAACCCTGTCTGGAACAAGGCTGCAGGGGAATTGTTGGTAGAGAGGAGGGAGTAGGTCGGGGGGGGGGGGGGGGGAGATACAACTTGTGCCTAGCACCAACATTCAATAATGGAGAAATGAGAATAATTATTATGCAAATAACGTTATATTAGCGTGCTGTACAGCTATAACCGACTATTGTGATTGCAAAATATTATATTAGTATGAATGCAGATACATATATCCTCAGAGTTTTAAGTCCATAGGTATTTGATTCAGTTTAAGAACATGACACACGTTAAGGGGTTAAACATTAAGAAAATTGACCTCTTTAACGAAACTTTTCGACAAGGGTCATGCCTCTTGTGAAATAAGCGGAATTGTTTCGGCAATGCCTCTTTTGATCGCTCTGCAATTCTCAACGAGTTTTCCACGAACAGCCGACGCTTTTCATGTCAAAGTCACGTGGCTTTCGCGAAGATCTCCGTGAACTCTGTAAGATCTTTCCTTGGATCAGCCACAAGTTTCAATACTATAGCATTTCTTTATCGTCATCCTAGAATCTAAATCGCTTGAGATATTAATTCAGTGTTCAGCGCTAGGGACTGGAAAGGGAAGATGAAAATTGACTAACTGCCGAAAGCGGAAAGTGGCAAGCGCATTAAGCTGGTGGTCATTTTACATCCAGCGATCTTTGACGTAATGACATTTCTAGTTTCCTCAACAGTCAAACATGTCAGGCTATATGATACTACTGCACTAGGGTTGACCAGTCAATAGATAGCGATCAATCGTCAATGACTTCGTATTGGGAATCGTTTGCTAAAAATATATATTTCTATTGTGGAAAATATTATGATGCTGCCAGAAAAGTTTCATTCATTTTCATCGCTGAATAGCCGCACCTGTCCACCCCGCCCGCCCCCCGCCCCGCTCCCACCCCCTCCCCCAGCCTTTTTCTCTTCATCGAATCTCTGTCTCTCTCTCTCGTGATACATTTACTCAGTGGTATTACTTCTCCTCTATCGGCCATGTTTCTCTCTTCCTCGCCAAATCTCTTAAATAAATCTATTTTCTATTCTCTCTATCGGGTTTCCTTTCATCCAGCTCGTAACTTTCCCTTCGGCTGCTGCCAAAAGCGACGTATCGCCTCTCCTACCTTTTGGTCAGCTTCCCCACTCACACTATTATTACGTTTTTTTAAAGAACAAGATGGATGGATATTTTAAATGTTTTATTTTAAAAGAAAATCTCCAACTTAGTGTAAGATAAGATTGTTAAAAGTTTGGCCATCCATCCATCCATCCATCTATTCATCTATCCATCCATCTAGGCTGCTCGAGCTACCTTGCTGTCAACTTGAGTCAACGCCTGATAAATATTCGGCTACAATTTGCTGGCATTAATCTTGTGCAATCTACACAAACACAACTAACCTTGCCTGCCAATTATTCCAACTGTCTTGAACGCGCTATTTACCCAGGCTACGCAGCCGCTAGTTGGAATTGTCACATTCAGTTGAATTATCAATCATCATTCACGTCAGCCTCTTTAAGTAAAGTTGTAAAACATTTTTCCTACTCTGACTTGCTTTTTGTTATATTGTTTTGTACATCAAGCCAAATTAGCTTGATTTGTAGCCAATACTATTGGAAGTGTTAAAGGTATAAATTTATTCACTTTTTATTCAGCTAGTAATAACAGTTTGACTTGTGTGATAAATCAAATAAATCGCTGCAACGCTGGAAGTAGCGAAAACCAGTGCAATTCATTTTCTCAGCATTCAATTCAATTGCGGAAAAGCTTAGAGCGGAAAAGTGTCTGGCTGGATTTTTTTATTGAGTTACGCATCTATAATAAAATAATAAGATAAAATTATTTGCGAGAAATATTACATTCGGAAAATAGAAACACGATGGTACATGAATAGGAGCCTTCCTGGTGCGAAAAGGTTTCATGCCGGGGTCGCTATACTTCTTTGCAAGACTGCAATTGCGTCATGTTACCGTGACGGGGATAAACAGGAAATGATAGTTCGGGGGTAGCAGGGTTGAAGTTCGGGTTCGGGTTCGGGTCCGGCCGGGGCGAGGGGCCCTTGTCCCGGGGCTGGGGTTGCCCCGAGCGGAGGTGAGCCTTTCGAGGTAGCACCGCACCGCTCCGCACACCGTGCTCCGTGCTCCGTGCTCCGTGCTCCGTGCTCCGTGCTCCGTGCTCCGTGCACTGCCGCCCGCCGAATAAGCGCTGATATACCAGCTGCGCCGCAGGGAATACACTCAGCGCGTCCCCAACTTGTCAAAAGAAAAACTGATCATCGCAAAATCATCTTAGTTTTACGACGGCTTGCGAACGGAACATGCCAACTTCGTATACCCATATGCACACAAAACAATTAGAAAGGAATAAAAGAATCCATAAAAAGTCCCGGAGATAGTTGCGGCACTTGGTGAAGAGGTGGAACCTGGCATAACGCTGGCGGTGTGCAAGAAACGTGTAAGAATAGGAATGGGAATGGGAATGGGAATGGGAATGGGAAGAGGATGGAGGATGAGATTAGATGGCCAAGTGTGTAGAAAATCACAAAGCGAAGGATTCTCTTGGTAGAAACTAGAGAGCGTGTTGTTGGGTCGGCTATATCACCCCGCGCCCTACGCCCCGACAAACTGCTCAGCAATGTATGCGAATGCCTGGCGGGCGGCTGGATATTCCAACAATTCTTACTTTTTAGTCTGCATTCTGCAAGGGAGCAGAGGCGGCTAGTAAATCAGGAGCTCGCTGGCAAAGTAATAAACCTGGGGTTACTAGGGCTGTCAATGAACAATCACGATGAAAAAACTTTAATTCCTTTTTCTCCCTTCTATTTCTTCCTTCAATTTGGTCTTCCTTCTCCTCCAGTGAGCATAGCCATGCGAAGAAGAGACAGGCCAGACCCGCTCTGCTCGAATACTACCAGCCATTACGGCGAATGAGAAGGTATTGATCCGGTATTGGATAAACTCAGCGGGAACTTGTTTTTGGCTAGGTAATAAGCAACAACACACATGTTACTTTATTGAAGATTAATTACTTATTAGTATACCTACGAGCGAGAAAGTATATTGCTGGAACGAAAAGAAAACACGCACGTTCGGCATGCACGTATACAGCTAACTTTATTTTACAAAAAGAGATGTGATCTATGCATTTTATGGGAGCTGTGTCTTTGATTTGCGTACATTTACACTTGCTTGATCGGTTATCACTAAGCTGCGAATTAACTATGCAAGTAATTCTATGCTGTCCTAGCGCATTGCATAGGCCCATTGCTCTGCGCGATGCGTTCCAGCACGAACTACATTTCTTTCCTTATTGATTGATTAATTGATTAATTGATGGTTGATTAGTGTTTATCGAGGCTACCAAAAACGCGCACTCGTGAACTTAACCCCTTTGTTAATGGTTGTTGATAATGGGGGTTTATGGAGAGTAAAGGGGAGATGACGAAAAGCCTGGTGCCAGCGTGCTTTCCCAATCCCAACTGTCGACAAGTCGATGGAATGGCCAGGGGGGCTGTTGCTCTACCTCTAAAACTTCAAAATCTCTCGGCTTCAACTCACGGGTCTCCTCCCACAACTTCCATGGCTCATAGCTTCAACAGCGCGGTGGATGATCGCATCCTTACACTGGCTCAACACTCGTGCTGTTGACTAGCCTTGCAAGCTTTCACGATATTCAGAAAAGTGTGTAGCAAAACATTCGTAATCGTTCCTTCGGAACAATAATTTATTAATTATTCAAACCAATGCACTTTGTACATTGTATAAAGTTGTAATGGAATGTAGTTTCGCGTGCTTAAGTAGTTCCCTGCTTGAAGTTATAAGCGCATTTACCTACCCCACATTCTTTCAAAGCTGTTCGAGTTGGTACCGCGACAAGCAGCCGATGTGAACTTATTGTTCAAACAGTGGTTCGAGCGCAGCACGCCAACTAAGTGTGCAGCACTAACTCGCTAACTAGCCACCGTCGCCGCTGCAGCCACAAGTGATTTCAAATACTTCGATATATAGTTCCACGCGCGCACAAGGCCGCAATCAATGATTAATTCCCGGCAAACGACCTGCAAACGCGCTACCAGCGCATCCATACATTAACTATTCACACAGTCGAAACGACAAAGTGGCAATTCCGGACCAGAAACACCAATTAGTACCTCGGTCGGTTAATGTCTTACGTTTCATCTCAAGCCCCGCCTCAGACACGAGGGCTTCTTGGCGGATTGTCCGTTACGAAATTATCAGATGAGTGCCAGAATAGGTAAAAGTCTGTACCTATAGAGGAACAAAGAAAGAATAAGATTCGAATTGTGTAATTACTCAATAAAAGATAATTCATAAAATATCTTCACTCTGCTGCGCGTATTTAACAATGTAAGTTGAATTACACGCTGGTGACATGCGATGGATAGAACGGAAGCGGGCTCGTTCCCCAGCCGTAGTTTGGCGTGCACGCATCTACATAAAACACATGTTTTATTAGCTGGCTGTGGTCAAGAACGCACTGCCTTCTATGGAAATATGAACAAACTCTCTGGGGTGGCGGTGGACACGTTGCCAGCGTTCACATTCTTTTCATGTTCCTGATTTGATGATTAGCAAGAGCGTGTTACGCGCACACAAGACGGTAATATTGTCAATCGCAAGCACAGCCCCATTATAAATTGGAGACGAAACGCAGGCTAAAACAACACATTTTTTGTCGATATATTGATAATATTTTTACCAGTTTCTTTTAAAATAAACAAAAAGCCGCAATAGAGGCATAAGTACAAATGACAGATAAAAGCATATGCATGTTTAATGTTCTTAAAATTGAAAGCATATGCGGAGCTGTTACTACTTATTTTTCCAGGCTACATTTTAATGCTCAGCGTAGGCAGTAATAAACCGCACATAAGTATTAATCCTCAGGGGACAAACAAGAGAAATTTTAAAACAAACAAGCTTTAATGCTCATAAAATAGGCAAATATAATCAGTGGAAACATTTTTGAGGCATGACATTTTACCAAAACGGTGAAACAAAGTAGTAAAACTGTAATTATGTACTATTCTGGGTGTGGACTCGTAGTAAAGACCAAGTAATGCAGTGCAGTATACTACAGTGCGGTGCGGTGTGGTGCGGTATGATGCGGTGTGTTGCGGTGTGGTGTGGTATGATGCGGTGCGGTGCGGTATGATGCGGTGTGTTGCGGTGTGTTGCGGTGAGGTGCAGTGTGGTGCGGTGTGCTGCGGTGTGCTGCGGTGCGGTACGGTGTGGTGCGGTGTAGTGTGGTGCGGTGTGGTGCGGTGCGGTGTGGTGCGCTGTGGTGCAGTGTGGTGCGGTACGGTGTGAGGCGGTGTAGTGTGGTGTGGTGCGGTGTAGTGTGGTGCGGTGTAGTGTGGTGCGGTGTAGTGTGGTGCGGTGTAGTGTGGTGCGGTGTAGTGTGGTGCGGTGTGGTGCGGTGTGGTGCGGTGTAGTGTGGTGCGGTGTGGTGTGGTGCGGTGCGGTACGGTGTGGTGCGGGGTGGTGCGGTGTAGTGTGGTGCGGTGTAGTGTGGTGTGGTGCGGTGTAGTGGTGCGGTGCGGTACGGTGTGGTGCGGTGTAGTGTGGTGCGGTGTAGTGTGGTGCGGTGTGGTGCGGTGTGGTGCAGTGTGGTGCGGTGTAGTGTGGTGCGGTGTAGTGTGGTGTGGTGCGGTGTGGTGCGGTGTAGTGTGGTGTGGTGTAGTGTGGTGCGGTGTAGTGTGGTGCGGTGTGGTGCGGTGCGGTGTGGTGCGGTGTGGTGCGGTACGGTGTGGTGCGGTACGGTGTGGTGCGGTGTAGTGTGGTGCGGTGTAGTGTGGTGCGGTGTGGTGCGGTGTGGTGCGGTGTGGTGCGGTGTGGTGCGGTACGGTGTGGTGCGGTGTAGTGTAGTGTGGTGCGGTGTAGTGTGGTGCGTAGGATGTACAGTGGTAATAGTATGTGCTGGACGTAGAAGCAGTAGGTATAAGTAGTTCAGAAATAACATAGTTCATGAATTTCGCCAATAAACGCGATGGATGCATGTCAACCGTCTAAATTTCTATCAACCCAACGAAGATTGATTGAGAAAATTATTAATAATGAAGAAACTTAAACCTAGCGAGAAAACTTTCCGACTTTGCATAACCACTTTCACGTATTGAGATTATTTTCCATGAAGGTTTCTTTTTAAATACATAGTGGATGAAACTATCTAAATTATGTTGATAGTTTATACCGCATACGAGTTTCAAGAAATCTCAAAGCTATACAACATCATTAAAGCGAATTGTCCAGACAATAAAACATTTAATTCAGTTCCCCTTTGCCTGATCACCACTCGTTGGTCATCATTTAAGCAACACAGTTACAGGAAAGAAGCTGGGTAACTGTGTCGCACACGTATCGTTTGTTAGTAGACTTTCTGTTCCAAAGCCACTGATGGATCTGAGCCCTCTTGAAAACTTTGGTCAGCGATATAGGCCATGATGGAGTGAGAAGGCGGGAAGACGGAATGGTTGACGGAGGCCGGGTGGGTGGTTGGGGGGGGGGGGGGGGGAGGGGGGAGACACGGCAGTACGCCACGAACGAGATGACTTTCTTTCAGAGGAGGGAAAGTGTCCTTACACAATGCAACTGAGCGCTGCTTTCGCACGGAAAACACACCCGGGGTGAGAGTGCTGGTGAAAATTGCCCAGAGATGGACAGGTCGATAAAAAACGTGCACGGCGTTAAAAGTTTGTAAAAGATTGAGTTATATGATTCATAGATCAAGATTATATTTTATATTGCGCCGGCTCTGTAGTTGCTATGCTCAAATAGATATACTATTGTTGATAGTTATGCAAATCGCATTAAAGCTGATTTGAATGCTGTCTGTTGAATTATCGAATGGCCAGGACTTTAAGGAGGTTGACACAATAAAACATGTTTACTGAAAATACTCTGGTCTACGCTTGGTTTCAATTCTTAACGACGGCAATAATTGACATTTCGCTAGGTCCTCGTTGCGCTTCCGAAAGAAGGCCGGAAAGCCGTAAGCCGGGCCAGGAAGGCAGGCTCGTGTTATTTCTTAATTACCTATCGCGTTTTCCAATTTCAACTTGGCTGCCGGTTGCGTCTTCAATGCAGGCGTGTAAATGTTTAGACCTCAGGGATGAAAGGTGAAAACGTGAGGCTATCGGAACGAGTTTCTCGCATGCAAAGATCAGAATAGATAACAAGAAAAATTGAGCTCACGAAAGTAACCGTTGTGCTGTACAATAGCAACAGCGAAAATGTATCCTTTAATTTCTTCAAGTGTTTGCGAGTGCGATCGGTGTTCCCTTTTCTGGCAATAATTAGGGCAGCAATTTGTCGAAGAATTGGAGTTTGCAGAAAGGGAAATAGGAGTTGGTAGCCCGCTAGAGAGGAGTTCATATAGTCACAGCGCGGAGCGCAGAACTAGGGTTAGGACTTAGGAGGCGACTGACGGAATCCCATAAACAATTGTTCTCCTAACGCAATTATCCCGGAAAGTTTATCCGCACTTCAATATTACAAACTTTAATCTCATTACAGATTCATCATGTTATTTCATTCCATAGAAAGCCATGCTCATTCTTTGTCTAACCACGTTCATTGCATGGGATTTCTTTACAACTTCTTGCACCTCAATAACCCTCTACCCGATTAGTGCCCAATAAAAGTCACCCCTGGCAATAACTTTATGAACAGCGGAGCGGAAACACATCTGCATCGACACAATGTGCAGCCTCTGCAGGGTCGCTTGCTATTATCGGGTCGCTTGCCGTTATCGGGTCGTTTGCCGTTATCGAGTCGCTTGCCGTTATCAGGTCGCTTGCCGTTATCGGGTCGCTTGCCGCTATCGGGTCGCTTGCCGCTATCGGGTCGCTTGCCGCTATCGGGTCGCTTGCCGTTATCGAGTCGCTTGCCGTTATCGAGTCGCTTGCCGCTATTGGGTCCCTTGCCATAATCGGGTCCCATGCCGTAATCGGGTCGCTAGCCGCTAATGGGTGGAGAAGCCGGCCGGCGTGGTAGAGGTGCCAGGACACACAGTGGAGGTGCCAGGACACACAGTGGAAGTGCCAGGACACACAATAGAAGTTCCTGGGAACACGATGGAAGTTCTTGGGCACACGATGGAAGTTCCTGGGCACACAGTGGAGGTGCCCGGTCACAGTGGAGGTGCCAGGTCACACAATGGAGGTGCCAGATTACACTGTGGAGGTGCCAGATCACACTGTGGAGGTGCCAGTTCACACTGTAGAGGTGCCAGTTCACACAGTGGAGGTGCCAGGACACACAGTGGAAGTGCCAGGTCACGCCGTAGAGGTTCCAGGTCAAATAGTAGAGTTGCTAGGTCACACAGTGGAGGTGCCAGGTCACACGGTGGAGGTGCCAGGTCACACAGTGGATGTGCCAGGACACACGGTGGAGGTGCCAGGTCACACAGTGGAGGTGCCAGGTCACACAGTGGAGGTGCCAGGTCACACAGTGGAGGTGCCAGGACACACAGTGGAATGCCAGGTCACACCGTAGAGGTGCCAGGTCAAATAGTGGAGTTGCCAAGTCACACAGTTGTGGTACCAGGTCACATATTGTGGAGGTGCCAGATCATAATAATGCACTCTGTTCAACAAAATATTTCCCTGCAGCGTCGAAAAATGTAACCTAATCAGATTCAGACGCAACGTTTGAATCCAAAAGCATGTTTTTATACGTGTTATCCGTTTTCATACAAAAGTCACACAATGTTTTTATTTGAAATAAGTTGATACGCTTTATTATGCATGTAAGCCCAGAGATAAATATAATTAGTAGTCACGGAACGTAGTAATTTCACACCCCTTCCCCCTCCAATTATCAACTCTATGGGCTGTGCAGGAGAATGTAAGGGTGAGGGAGGGAGAGAGAGAGGGAACCGCGCGGTGCGGCGCGACTGAGAGAGCCACACAATCGCACAACACTTGAAATCTCGTGGGATTGAATCAAATAAATGGCTTATACAGCTGTTTGCACAGTCAAATCATTCTCATAATATTATTAATGTTGCCGTACAAGCAAATGTTTTTACGTGTCTACTATTTTCAAAATTGTATTATTAAACTATATGCGATAGTAAACTGAAAAGCAAAAGCAAAAAACAAAACAAAAAACGAGCGCTAAAAATCCCAAGCACGACATTTTATGAACAGCAAAGCTTTAAAGTATTCTTGCAGAGTATTGTTACTCGTAGAAAGTTGCTTTAATTGAAATCATAAAATATCTCAATGTTGAATATTTGATTCCTTTTTACCGAGCGGCGACGAGCGAGCTGAAGTGAGCAGGGGTGTAGGGGTGTAGGGGTGTAGCGGTGTAAGGGTGTAGGTAGCTCATGGTATACGATACAAGAGGCTCATGGCCTGTTGGCAAGCACTTAGAAGGTTGCAAAAGTAAAACAGCCGATCTTAACAATTCAGATCTAATTGTGGAAAGTTAAAAATGTCACACAAGGTTCATTTCAAGCAAGATAAACGTCGGTCGTGCATTTAGTAAATAACGAGAAACAGATCTTTAAAAGCTTTAATAATTACTAGACATTATATAAAATGTGGAAAGCCACGACATCATAGCGAGTTTTAATTGGACAAGAAAAAATTGCTTGCGACGAAGTCATTTCCACTTGTCCCCCATTCACATGGTTCCAATAGCAAACTGGCGCCGAAAAAGCATAAATAAAAGCGCGCGCTGAGAATGGAAACGGTGGCCGCCACCGCCGTCTTTCACCGGGGAAAAAGGCGCAGTTAGATTTAAAAATTAAAAGCCTGGTTAGGAAACGAAAAATTCTCTCTTGTTTCTCTTATATATAAATGAATATACGAGTTAACTCATCCAGACGCGTTTGAGTCGCCTATCAACACCCTACCCTACACTCGGCCCGAAACCGCGCTGACCGCACTTCCAAAGTGCCGGGAAACACATGCCATTGTTCTTGCAGCTATTTCGAACATATATGTCTTTTGATCTCAGCATTTGGCACTTTTGCAAGCAATATAGAGACAAGTTAGTGGTAATACCATTACGGCGGCCATTAACGGCCGACGCTGGGCTCCAGGGGAGGCTGGGCTCCAAGGGAGGCTGGGACATATGGCTGTAGGGGAGCACAAGCTTTCCTTGTTTGCGGCAAGCTGTATTGACGCCAATCTGGTTGGATCATGTACGGGACAAACTAATAACAATATTATACGAGGGTTATTAATTTCATTTCACATCCAGTAACGAATTAATTCGTTAATAATCTTTGTCTAATTGATGTCGAGGAAGACAGTAACTCTAGCCGATGAAATCTTTGCCGACTAGGTATATTCGAACGAGGAATCTACATATATCCTGCAGCATATAGCTGACAAATTTGAACATATGGGGCGCTGGCTTATACCTGCACGTATGCGGCTCTCGCAAACTTATGCAGGGTCATAATTGGATTTGTGTGACACGTCATGTGCACTTATTACGTTAAGCAAAAGGGAGTAAGAGGATATTTTTTCAGCTGCAGCGCGCTAAATGAGACCAGCTCTTCTGATGTGACAATTCCAGGGTAGGGCAGCGCACGCTGGTCGCAGAAATCTGCACTCAACTAAAGCGTATGATTGCAACAGTGCGGCGTAATTCCGCAGTGCATTCAAGAAACTATGCACCGTGCATTGTTGCGCGCCGCGCTGTTCGGACAATGGACGGACAGTTCAATAGTGCAAGAATAATAGAATATATTCTGACCGTTGCCACGGGTTAGTAGAGCGCAATGCAGTCAAGGTTCTCCCCACTCACCCCCCCCCCCTCCCCCACTGCCCCATTCAACCCTACCCCCTCCAACCCGCCCACAGACGTGTGTACGTGACGACGAATACCTGGCAATTATAGATCAATTAATATCAATCTATTCCAATTCCCATTGCTGGTGTTGTGTCAATGTACACTGGTTGTGAGCTCAAAGTAAACTATCGCCGGGTGCACTCTCAGATTGTCCATGGTGAAATGCATGGCGGTTCGAAGAGGAATTATTTTTAAATATATACACGAAAGTTTCTCTCGGCTGAATAACCGATGATTTAGTAGTTTAGAGTAATTTTTTCTATTGTCCATTCTGTTGATGAACAGCGTAACGAGTGAGTATATATTCTTTTTCAATCATCATTTTCTTCGTGCCTGATAGAGGCATAAAGCATTGTACACGCATTGCACTGCCACTTGAGTGGCTGCTGCCTAATCAGCTAATGAGCGCTTCATTTCAGCGGTGTAGGAAACGGTACCTTCGTAATACGCCAAGCTGTAGCTGGTGTGTCAAGTAACAAAACCGCAAAATAACACAACGCTGTGTTTGAGCAGTTTTCTGCATGGATGATGAATTCGCGGTGGCCTGTAGTCCGTTTGAATTTTAATGCAAATTCACTCAATTGACATTCAATGCAATACGCAAAATAAAATCGTGCTCTTTTATTGCTGTTTGACGACGCATCCACAAGCAGACAGTTACTGCTAATGGCTGTCAAATAATCGTGATTTATGATGATAGAATATTAGACAAAGTTTGATGAAGTCAGAAACTGACATCTAAATGTACCTATGCATGCACACAGACTGACCGAGAGAGAGAGAAAGGGAGATAGAGAGAGAGGGAGAGAGAGAGAGAGCGCCAGCGAGATGAGAGATAAAGAGAGAAAAGAGAGTACATAACAGCTATACCAGTCGTCCAATAATCCCACCCAACCCCCTCTGTCCAATTTCCTTTCCCTGTTTAATTTAATGGAATAAAAACAAAACAGAAATTAAAAGGAAATTGACTTTTGTTTCGCTTTGCGTTGGTTCAAGTTTAACGACGCAATTTATGAACGAACGTGTTTGGATCGGTTGACAAAATTAACGAAGATAGTGGGCATCGAACTGTTTAGCGGTCGGGGTTCCCCAGCCTCCCCAGCCTCCCCAGCCTCCCCAGCCTCCCCTTTCTGACCAACCCGAGGGTCCAACTGTGCGACTGTTGATTGGGATTTCAGATGCATTGTTGTAGCTGCTACGGTCAGAAGGAAAGAGAGACCCGACAGAAGGGCACAGGTGCTGACCATGGCTGCGTTATAAATAAGCAGTTGCGAAAAACGCATTAGTTAATGCAGTTACACTAATTGGATCTGGCATGATTTTTGCTTTGCAAATGAAATCCAATCACACCCACGGGTAAAGCTGGGGAGAACTTGTGAACGCTAGCAGTTAACTACTACTTTCCCACGCAATGCTATGTGACAAGGGCAGAATTGAAATGTAATTTAAAAATTCCACCAAATGGAATAAAACGACGGTCAATGTGTCATTTGAAATCTTGCGAAACCTTGCCGGCGCACAGTGCGTGTGTTAAGCACTGCACTTACTTTCATTCATTTGCAGACGATGGATACTTTTAGTACAAACGGATGTCACCGACAGACCCATGGACAGAGCACAATTTCGATCATTTGGTCCTTTGTGTCGCAGGGTAAAGAAACACACTGCTGTAGTTGGGCACGTCAGTGACCGTGTGTTGCTGTTCCTGCATTTAAAAACGATTTTCTATTTCAACGCACAAAAAATTATAAATATATATTTGCGATGTAGTGCAGAGAGATAAAATCAATAGCCACAACTAAAATCACTTTTCTTGGTCGGCATCGTTCCTTAGTTTGTGGTTGAGCGGTCAAAGGCAAGGCAGAGATCTTCATTTTCCAAGAAAGGCATGAGAAAAGTCTGCCGGTAACCAGCAAAGTAATTCAGGTTCCAAAAGAGGCCCGCTTTATTTTAAATTGATGCAAATATACCTACTCTATTACTTTTTTAATCATAGAATATTTGAGCATATTTTGGTAAGCTTAAAAGCCCAAAGCGGGAGAGTTTGCGAGACACAAACTAACCAAACAATAAAAAATAATAACATGTGGTAAATATGAGTGTTTGTTTGTTTGCCTGGCTGCTTGCTTGCTTGTTTGTATTTAGTGATTGAGCTGTACGTTTAAATTAAGCGGGAGCCCCACAAGAGCAGCACGTAGCGACTATCCGGGTGTCCTGGGTGTCCTTCCTGTCCTGCCTGTCCTGCCTGTCCTGCCTGTCCTGCCTGTCCTGGCTTGTCGACTCAAATCTGAGGGGATCATTCAGCTGACCAACGCGGGAACGGCCCCACACCAACGTATCGATCGCTCGAATTATTCCTCTGCCGCACCAATTAAAACTTATGGTAAATATGATAAACACAATACGATCACAATAGGCGATAAAGCCAAGCATTAAACCAACAACGGATCGCATCAGCCAACGATTTTGAATCCAGCTTAAGTTTAAGCTTCTACCCGGCACCTCCACCGAAGCGCTAAGCCGACCGTTCGCGCTGACTGGTGGAGAACGCTACAAAGGTATGTGCTACACAAACACAAGTACACTGAGAAATGTGTTACATACCACACAGCATTTATAAATGTATATATGTATACACTTGATGTGTATACATATACATAAAACAGTGAATTCCCAAATTTTTCCAGCGTTGAAGCTGAGGTCAACTGCTGTGTAAATATCTCTCGAGCGAATGCGGTTTTGCGGGGGGGGGGGGGGGGGTGGGGGCCAACATGTACTAAGCAGGCAAGATTGAGAATGATATAACCCTAAAAACATTTAGTTGAAATTGGAAGGTCCCGAGACCCGAGCAGGTCCCGAGCAGGTCCCGAGCAGGGCAAGGCTCGAGTGCCGACTGAACCGAACAGCAGGAAGAGGAGCAGAGATGGGGCGGCCCAGGTTCGATCCCCATTCCCCTGCGGTGGCACACGTTCTGAATCGCGAATGAGCCAAAGTAAGTGTACAATCGTCAGAGTCGCCCTGGGTAATGCAGCCCGGCCCGGCCCCTGCACACGGCGCAGCTCCCAGCCCCGTGGCACACTGTGCCAATGCGCGCGAGTGAGAAGGCATCAAAACATGAACGCTACGAAGAAAAACTGACATTCCGATACAGCTAACGGGGGCAATAAGTATGCGGATTGCGGACGGATAGTGACTTACCTATATACATGCTGCAACGTTCACTTTGATTTGAGGTAACTGCCATAGAAATCGACAAGGGAGTAAATTTTATGTGGGGCCGAGCGCGAAATAAAAGCGTACTCTACTTTCAATCAGAAACTAATCTGTTGCGAGTGTAGCGTCTGGTGGATGATGGCCGGCCGCCTGATAATGATGATATTATGAAAGTGGTCGAGAAATGAGTTTTCTCGTTCGATCGGTGGACCGTATCAAAGATTTGATAACTTTTACACAGTTGGTCGAAGGATTGCCGCAACTACGCGACTTGCACACAATCGGAGCGTTTAAAGTAAACATGAGCAAAGCAATGGCTGCACACCTATTTCTATTTAGTGGGCCAACCACGTTTGCAGCGGTACAAAACAACAAATGCGGTTTAGAATTACTACGACCCACTTTTTGCGGTTGAAAAATCCCGATTTTACCCCTAGATTTCCGCGATAATTCAATTTCTCCACGCAATGACCATAAAGTTAGCGAGTCAAGAGAAATGGTGGCAATTTCTGCTACGTAAGTATTCAGGTTCAATTACAAGTGCTGTTTTTTAAAGTGTATCTGTGTGTAGGTTGGCCTGTAGAGCGGACAGCCTCCCTTCCGGCTGCAGGCTCCAGGCTGATTTAGTCGAGAGGGCATCGAAGGGACTTTGAATAATTCACTCCGGGAACGCTGAAGATGCTGACATGGCTACGTTCACAATACAGCGTTTCTCTTTAGAGTCGCGATAAAAACAAACGCAGACGGTTAACGTGTGGCTTCAACGAGTTGTTATAATTCATAACTACCAACATCGGCTATGTGGGTTCACCTTTATTAGAAACCAGAGTAATTTTTTTTAATACATTTTTATTCATATTTAAAAAGTAAAAAAAAAAAAACTCTGAAATTAGGTTCAGCGGAAGCATAAATGTTGGTCAAATTCGAAAAGAACTTCAAAAGCAACGACTTCATTAGTATTCCATAAAATTAAAGGTCTTTGCAGCTCAATCATTTTCTGGCGGCTGATTAATAGTAATATATGCAATTCCAAAACGCGATTTAATAGTTGACGGTATAGCTGGCATGCTGGCATAAGCGTCCACTGGTCCGGACCAGCTTCCTCTACATGGGAACCAGCCTTCTTTTGATCGCAAATAATGAATATTTTAGGCCACGTTTCGCAGGTGGCATCGTTGTCAAGTTGAGTGAGTTTAGAGTGTAGGGGCCATAAGCAAGGGCTATAAGCAAGGGCTATAAGCAAGGGCTATATAACCCCAGTATCATCGGTGCGGTGAACTAGCCACGCGCTATCACGGGGCTGCGCAGCGCAGCGTCGCCCTAGCGTCGCCCTAGCGTCGCCCTAGCGTCGCCCGACCGTCGCCCGACGCCCTACTGGTACGGTACAGCCGAGCGAGGCACAGGCGGCACCGCGCCGCGAGAAGAGACGCCTGCTTATGTACACGGGTCGTTAGTTTTAATGGCCGCCTTCAGAAGACCACCTTATTCGTCAAGTTTACCCGAAACCATCACAATGATTGTCAAGAAAGAATTCGAGCAGGGGATGAATGAAAGGAGCTTGCTTTCATAGTAATAAGAGTATGGGATCATTGTTCGAGTCGAGTCATAGAAAAGAAATGAGTCATTCGGAACGTCCCTAGCCTCATAAAACTTTGTAATTGTTATACAAAAAACGAGTTAACGAATAATGAAACTTGTGAGATTTAGGGGGCAACCCTTCATGGTGAAAAGAGTCAAATGGTCCTAAAGTTTTGGTAATTATTGTACGTGATGGTTTCCCAGGAATGTGTGGGAAATTTTGAAACTTTGTTTGCTCAATTGGACGGCCGCTCTGCGAAATGGCCAATGGCTATGTACGCGAATAAAATGCCACGATACAAACAAAAATGTACTTCGAGGTATCCATGGGTGTATCATTACTGCAGCAGTATTCTTCAAACTGAAAGACTTTAAGATGACTGATTAGTGACTGATTGTGAGCTTCTTTCGAAGGCTTTAAATCACTCCGAGTTGGAACTCGGGTTGTGCCGCAAATAGACTGTAATGGAACGCGTATAGCTCTATAGTTTCTATCTGCAGTGTTGGTTGTATTAATCCTGAGTCTTGAGTCCTGGCAGAGGCTGATCTGAACTGGGATTCATCTTTCTAAGCTAGGATTAGGGTTATCCTGCATTCAAACTGACTTTCATCCTAGCACAGGTCAAAGCAGCTCAGCGAACATTCGTATGTTTCGTCAAAGCAAGAAAAGAAAACGTACAGCTCCCATCTTCAGCTGCAGCATTATCATTTCTAATTACCTTTTATCTTTCCACGCCGCTGCACATGCTAATACATGATCTTCCTCTAAGGAAAAAATTGATTAATTGTGAGTAACTTTTGATGTGTCTAAGATTTTTCAGAATTACATAAAAAGCACATTAAATGCAACTGACCTTGAACTTTCCTACTTGCATATTCCCGAACGTGAATACAAGCACTGGAATTCGGACAGCGTTATTGGCTGTACCTACGGCATGAAATAACATCAAGCTAACATTACATTTTCTCTTTTGGCAAGATAATCATTTGAAGAACGTAAGAAAATGTGAAGTGTTTTCCAACCACGACATCCACATGTAAAATGCGAACAAGCATTTCTTCGTGATCAGTAGTATGATTATACAAACTTTTTCAATCTGAGTTTGCTTGTCATAGTTAAATAACTCTAATTAATCTAAAAACAGTAGTTGCATTGTCGTGGTACTTGGCGAGGGGTGGGGGGAGGAGGGGGGTGTACAAAGATAACATTTCCCCGCGAAGACTACAAGATCTGCGGTGGCCAACCCGTGGCCCTCGTGCGAGCACTGCCCGCCAATGGGCACGCGATATCGCAAGTACGGGTAGGTACCTAATGCCCTGCACGGATCAGCTGATTAGGCGTGCCACTGGCTGGCTCAAAGCGTGGCCTCAGCACGATCGCAATTCAATATCGAAACGAGGACGACAATCAAATGAAAATAGTTATGTCATCGAGGAAATGACAGCCCTGTAATGAGTTATGTTAATAACGATAATTGTTTACTGCAGCAAAAGTTTTCTTTTTCAATCAATGCAACATTTCTATCATGCCACTGTTCAAATATTTCGTATTTAAACATATTTTTATTATTTAAATATATGAAGTAGACATAAAAATTAGCGCTCGCGGCGCTCGCGTAGATATATGTGTTGTACTAGCGGCAAGCACGGCACAGTTCAGTTGAAAAAAAAACAATGTCATCTGAATCACATTCGTTTGCAGTGGCAATAAAAAAATGTTGATGTCTGCGGGAAAGGAAATCAGGCCAGTAAAATGTGTCCGCACATATCGTTACTTTTTATTGCCGGTGTACACTGGCACTAGCACTGTGGCGCGAAGGTATGGGTGCTATAGAAACGACGCGCGTGTGTGTGTGTGTGTGTGTGTGTGTGTGTGTGTGTGTGTGTGTGTGTGTGTGTGTGTGTGTGTGTGTGTGTGTGTGTGTGTGTGTGTGTGTGTGTGTGTGTGTGTGTGTGTGTGTGTGTGTGTGTGTGTGTGCGTGTGTGTGTGTGTGTGAAAGTGTACACAGAATGTACTCTGACGTGTCGCCGTTGCGGTAGGCTGCCGCGTGACTCGTGAGTCGTGATGGACAAAGGTAAATCAATACGGCAACTCGAATAACAACACCTCATTTAATGAGTTTCCTATCGCACACACTTTTGTCCGCAGCGCGCGTCAGGGGGGTCGGGGGGCACACGATAGCCCGGCAGTGGCCCGGGAGTGGACGCCAACCCGGGTCCGGCCCAGGAGTCAAGCCTCACTGGTTTTTACGCAGCACACAACTTTCCAATTACCGATATCAGAAGAATTGAGAGATGCAATGCCGTAATTCAATTATACTAAACCATCTGACTTGAAGCATCGTTATCCAATGGCCTATCCATAAATCATCCATTGCTATACAAACTTCATCAATAATTCTAATAGGTGTATACCCATTCGAGTTGCTTACCATTACGTATACAGGATACATGGGCTACACTGCACACACATACTCACACACACAGATTCAACCATAGAGTACACAAGCGCACACTCATTGTGCGATAGAACAATGTGTACGCTAGCTTATCCAGTTTCACTTAGTCATATAATAGGTAATACACCAAAATATATGACAGAGTCTAGCTCTCGCGTTGGCGATGCGGCAGGCTTGGTTCGACGGAGTCTGTGTGACATAGCTGTCGCATGTGGTATGATGGACCCGAATATTCATTTTAACACGCGTGTTTGCGATAAATTCTCATGGTTTGGGCACGCTCTATCTAGAGGCTGGAAAAATATGCCTCCATTTTGCCTCTGGACCACCGATGTTACTCCCCAGTTGCCATCACCATCTAGTCACCAACCGAAGCAGAGCGTTTTTTATATGTATAATTTCTTTGCAAATTCAAATATAATAAAGTTAACGAAGCTAATATTCTTACGTCCATCACATATACCCTAAAAAATGCCACCTAGCGTAGGTGTGTTTAGTAAAAACATATTTACAGTCATTTCGTATCATCGTATCCCTCATTAACGTAGCTTTCCACTAAACTCGCACGATGTGGGGATATTTCGAGGAGCTCAAAAGTTTCGGCTTTCATGTGGTTGGGGGGCTGTAGGTAGGATAGGTTGAGAGCGTAGCCGGCAAGTGTGGCCGACTCTGTACTCAGCACCAAATACTCGACGTCTCTGCCTCTGGCTCTGCCTCTGGCTCTGCCTCTGGCTCTGCCTCTGGCTCTGCCTCTGGCTCTGGCTCTGGCTCTGACTCCAAGCATATTGCATGTTAATCTTGTTGGCTTGGGGTGACTTGCACCAACATTGCAAACCCTGAATACACAGCTAAAATAGTTTGCCTACACGGTTTTTGGCCCACTATTTCTATGCGTGCTATTATATCGAGCATTTCAGAGTGGTTATCGGTAAATGTTTGATGGCAAACCAGGGCAAACAACTGTGCGGCCTACTTGGCAAACGGCTGGCTAGGCGACAGAACACTTGCCGATGTCTTCGCAGATTGCTGCTGACTGACTTCGAGTCACTCGGCTGCTCTTTCTGAGAGATGGAGAAATATTGAAGCATGAAATACGCAATGACAAAAGCATGCTTTTTTTGTTACGGAAAAGTATAAATACCTAGCAAAAGTTTTGTTAATACAGTAGGACAATTTCTCAAAGTTTGTCAGACAGAGCACAAAAAAGTATTCGCGTTCAAAGTTTCTGGCTTCTCCACACAACAAAACACACCTACCATTTAGTATCTCCTGATGGTAGAGAGGCACATTTAACTCCCACAGCAATGATGATGAATGATTAATTAAATTCATCTCGTTAATTCGGTGTAAGTGGTGAAATAAGTGAAAGAAACTCTCATCGCTGAGATCCATGCCGCTGACGAAAAGTTACTCACGAAATTTAGTGCAGATAAGCGTTTTTGAATCCCAGTTATTATTTGAATTATCAAGAGGAAAGTTGCTTTTCTATTCTAAAGCTACAGCGAAAAATGACCTACGATTAAAATTGCTAAATCAATTAGATTCGGAGTTGTTCGGAATCGTTCGAGTGTGATGCATTGAATTTCAAGTTTTAACAAACCTTCGAGCCTTTCACGCCGTCGAAAGGGTTTCTTTCACAGGTCACCTTAGTCAAAGCATGTCATGGAAGTTCCTTATCTGCTCACTCTAATCTTAGCAATACGGCGTGCCCAAGTACAATGCAAATATTACGGCCAAGGAATAGCGGCGGAGGCTGAATGTGCAGATTGCAGGGTAAAGATTGGACTCGCAGCTATTTTATCGTTCCCACTTCAATAGTAGAGCAACACAATACAAGGTTTTATATTAGACTTCCCTCGTATATAGGTAACTTATAAAGTAGACTCTGCATCTATTGAGAATGCATGTACACACATAAGTGCAGTGTATAGTTCCAACACAATTTGTCCAGCAAGTAGTTTGGTTCTGTGGCTTGATGTAAGCAATCTAGCCTATTATATTTACGCCAAGATGTGATCCATTCACAAACTTTTCCGTTAGTGTCGAGAAGAAAATATATTCTCGATATTGTGTATAATATAAAGCCTATCGTTATTGCTTACGTCGCAAATACAAACTTCGCCATAAAGTTGAGAGAGAAGCCGTAGGTTTAACGTGTACAAGTTGCGGAAGACAGGTAATTGACATAGAAGAACACGAGCTCTTTGTGCACGGTGAATTATAATGCGTAGTGGACCAGCTATCAGTATTCGAGCTATACAAGTTACGAATTGCGCCAGGCATTTTCCTTTCGGCGTCTGTTAGGCCGAGGTTCGAGCGTCGAGCGTCGAGCTTGCTCAAACCAGCCAAAGGCTTCCGAAAAATTCGTTGATAACAATCAAGAAGAGGTTCAATAAAGAGCTCTCATTGAACTGCTTGTGTGTGCTGTTTGAAGGGTGCAAAGAGAGGCGAGGTGGTGGTGGCGGCAGGGGGGGGGGGGGGGGGCGAGGGTGGGGGTGTGTAGAAGGGGGTTATCTGGTGCTGATTAAACTAGACAACCGGAAAACCTTTTCCTTGTTGCCTTGTAACATTAATTTAGTTATACACTCGCTTTTATGCCAGGGGTGGAAGGATATTCTCTCCTGCTAATACTTTCGCCTATCATATAAAATGTACGCGAGATCGCCGCAATAAAATATATTATGGAATTGATGGATCTAGGGATTCGAGAGGAACAAACGATTTCGATTTGTCCGACTGCGGAATGCCTAATGAGAACCGTCGTTCGATTATTTACGGGCGCCGGGCTAGAGAACCCGGCGCCTCCACCGCAATGCGGCACGGCGCTCGCACCAAGGCACCGACGCCCCGTCGCCCCGTCGCCCCATCGCCCCGTCGCCCCGTCGCCCCGTCGCCCCGTCGCCCCGTCGCCCCATCGCCCCGTCGCCCCGTCGCCCCGTCGCCCCGTCGCCCCATCGCCCCGTCGCCCCATCGCCCCGTCGCCCCGTCGCCCCGTCGCCCCGTCGCCCCATCGCCCCATCGCCCCATCGCCCCGTCGCCCCATCGCCCCGTCGCCCCATCGCCCCGTCGCCCCATCCGCGAACTGCCGGCCCAGCCAAACGAGTGCTGTTCATCATTTCGATTCTATAACACGTGCCGATAATATTGTGATTGTTTTACGGATTTCGGGAAACTTCGGCATTAGTGTTTGATACTGTTTGACAAATGGAAAGAAAATGGAAAGACGATAGAGAGAGAGAGAGATAGAGAGAGAGAGACAGAGACAGAGACAGGGAGAGAGAGAGAGAGAGAGAGAGAGAGAGGGAGAGAAAGAGAGAGAGAGAGGGAGAGAAAATGCCATGTTGCGTTTCCTCCAATACTGGGTTATTCTGTCGCTTGAAATTTTCCTGCAAGATTTGCAATTTTTGTATTCGTCGTTTTCTGTATGTTGGTATTTAATAGCATAAATATAGGCATTTTGGTAACGCTGGCGCGGCAAGCGTGGATGCGCTGGCGCTGGGGGTGTATCATCCTTTATACGCTCTGCCTAACCGTTTCTTTTCCGTCTCATTTCCAGCAAACGATCGTTTCGCCACGCAAAGCCCTAACACCTTAATGTATCATCCAGTGCACCCATTGTTCATCTGTGTGTACACTGTGTGCCTCGTATTTTCTGGCCGTTCTTTTGTGCATGCTGGCACAGGTACCGACCGGCCCAACACAATGCACAGGGGCCCATTGGCCATTCGCGCATTCGCGCGTTCGCGCTCTCGCGGACCGGGCGCGTGTTTCATTTAATTAGTCACTTTTTATAGTGGCTGTGTCACCGGAAACAGTTTGATCCCAAAGTGAACAAACGTTGGACTTCCGACTCTCAACAGCGAGTGACCCCTATTAAAAAAAGAGAGAATAAAACGTACCGGAAAAGCATTCCGGATTTGAAATAATTACACGTTTTGCGAGCACGTAGGTAGCTGCTCGTCTGACTGAGCACGGGACGTCAAAACACCACGACCAGTACGGAAAATACTAAATAGATTCTGTATTCATACAAAACGCACCGGTGAAATAATTTCTATTGATTGATATTGCATGCTGCAGGCCAGATCCTTCGTCTGCAATGTCTGCATATTTGCGTGATCGTCTAGGTCAACTACAGCAGAGCAGGCCGCATGACGTCATCACTGCCCCATGCCACCGTTATGTCGAGATTCGTAGCTTGTGTCAATTCGAGGGGAAGGAACTCGGACGAAAACAGCAGCAGATAAAACACAAGATCGACAACTGCGATGAATCTATCGTGAAGTAGCGTCCATCTCGGCGGGCGGTTCAGACTATTTGCTTATTCCAACCCGTGCCGCTTTTCTCCGGGCTTTTCCGGGCGTTTTCTTGGAGCTTAGACCGTTGGACGGGGGGTCGGCGAAGGCATCGGCTAGCTGCAGCTCACCGAGAACGAGGGACCGCCTCGGCATGGCGGAGACAGCACGTGTAAATCCTCAATCTAATATCTTTAGTTCCGATGCTCGCTGACCTGGTCTGTCAGCAAATAGCCCTAGGATATACCGTAGTTAAGAAACGCCAGTAAGTTCCAATAAAGAGACAGAATCTAGCACGGCAGGGAGGGGTGGATTGCCGAGTATACCCACGCTATACAGTCAGGCGGCAGGCGGGAGCTGGCAATCGGCAATCGGCAATCGCCCACCAAACCCTCCCGTCCCGTTCGCTAAGTACACCGAGGTAGTCTCAACGCCGCAATATACTTCCAAATCCAATAGCACGTTTCTTATCGCCGCGCTGGCTGCAGCTCGGAGGCTGCAACACCAAGTGTCAACTCGCCTCCTCGGCGGCAGCCTATTGATTATTAGTAAGCCAAAGTCAAGAATCTTCGCGGTCTGCATGCCAGCGGCTCCGGCAGAACAACGTCAAGACCGCATAAATAATTAGCGGACTTATGGGCCAGATTGAATGGCATTACTTTCCGGATTACCAATTGTTGGGGAAGAGAATGTAGCGGCGCGCTGTTGTTTACTCCTCTTGCGTTGCGTTGCGTTGCGTTGCGTTGCGTTGCGTTGCGTTGCGTTGCGTCGCGTCGCGTCGCTGTTGCGCCCCGCTCGTTCCGCAGGCGTTAATAATATTGCGTTGCATAAAGATTTGCCTCCTCCTCCTTCATACATAAAGTTGGCACTGCGCCTAAACACAGGCCATTATACTTCGGGCCGGAAATTAAATATTTTTTTGTAAAAGGTAGAATAGCAAGAGGTGACCGTATAGGATGGAGCGTCGGACGCCGAGCGCTTTGCGTTGCCGACGCCGACGCCGACGCCGACGCTGACGCCGACGCAGACGTCGACGCCGCTGACGATCAACTTATACCATAAAATGAAAACAATAAATTATTTGACGCGAGGAACTGTTCGACTTTGTCAACGGCTCAAAACTGCATTATTAGATTCTGAATATTTGATGAGCACTTTCAACATAGTTGACAGTTTTTAAAGTGAACTTTTTATCACTCGCCTTGTGCACTATCGTTCGCCTTGCTTTATTATACCATACTATGTCTATTCCTGATGGAATGCTTCCACCACCTTAGACTGCTTTTATAGAAGCCAAAACCAATCTGAACTTTCGATCAAAGTTTGCACTGTGTGTCACTTTAATATGCATGTTTTGTAAATAGAGGGACGATCGGATCTGATCACGAAAATAACAACTTGATGCAGATTTTGTTGATGCACTTGTATCTCTTTTCATATCTCCTTCGCTTCCCCTCTGGCTCCAGAGCCATGAAGCCGTTCGCTCCACTGCCATGCCATACATTTCATCCGGCTTGATTGAAGAATTTATGATGGACTATATGTTGAGCAAAACAGAATATATATTTTCGGTGCCCTCTTTCACTCCTCCCCCTCCCCCCTCTCCACCCGTGGCGTCGGCGTCGGTGTCGGCGTCGTCGCGACGCATGTGTTGCTCGGCTCTGCGAGTGAAGCAGCCGCGACAAGGCACGGGAAAACACAGCAAAACACGTCTAGCTCGGCCATGCACGGCAAAAAGCTTCTCGAAAAGGATGTATTTAATAGTAACTTAAGTCAGTTTCATCAGTATTTGACTGGGAACTTGCAGACCGCAGACTCGATTAGATCAATCAGATAACTTGTTTCGCCCCTGAATGCAACCCCCAGAGCAAGATTGTTCCGAGCGCAGTTTTTTCTTCGCAAAGTTAGTAACACGTGTTTCCACTATACACACTTTCATTCCGCATTTTTTATTTATTCCCAATTCTTTTGTGGGAAACACTTGGGTTAACACCTGTCTTCTGGCATTAGTATACACACAGATTGGGAAATCGGAAAATAGCGCTTTCCTCAAATCCTATCTCCGCATCCAAAATTGCGACTTGATGCTATTTACCAGCGCCATTGAGCACGTAAACTGGTCACAGGGCTGTTTTGATCGAATTTCTTCGAATAAAAGCTGAGCTACGAGTACAGAAAAAGGTAGAAGCAGCAACATAACAATGTGATAGGAATCGTACGGCAAGCCCGAGCGAAGCTGTAGGCGTCGGCGTCGGCGTCGGCGTCGGCGTCGGCGTCGGCGTCGGCGTCGGAGTCATGAAGCAAAGCCAGGGCGGCTGGCGCAGAGAGCTGCAGCCATCGTCATTCGCCACGGATCAGGATGCTGGCTTAGCGAGGGCAATCAGAGGGCGACAGAGAGGAAATTACAGACAGTTGGACTGGGCTAAAAGTCTCCTTAAGGAGCCCTTAACCTAGCATCAGATCGATGGGGAGGCAAGTAATGACCGACAATTAGAGTAGGTAATGTACCGTGTATGAGATTCTGGCGTCTACGTCACGCCAGTCGGTACGTACAGGGGTCTGAGGGAAGCTGGTGTTTGCAGGCGCTCCTAAAATGTCCTGCAGCTTGCCGAGAGTTTGCCGCGCACACCCTCTAGATTATAATTATGTCTAACGCCGCCGGAGGAATCCAGTGATTGTCTGTTGGTCCAGCGCTGTACCTGGACGACGCCGCGGGGGACGATGAATATGGAGTCGGAAAGAAGAAGAAGAAGGAAGAAGATGGTAGGAATAAGATTATATCCGCCTTTTCTATTTCTGCGATTTAAACCATAGAATATAACTCAGACGCCATGTATAAATCTTGAGCTCATTTAGCTAAGAAATAAAATATCATCATTAGCGCAATGTTTCGCGTTAAGGACTGCAGCAACGAGCTCGCATCCGACCTCCTTGCTGCACAGTGCCTCTGCTCCTGTCTCTCATTGCAAAGAGGATGACCCACTCTTATTATGCCCTTTCTTTCCATATCACGTTGCCCATTGCTGCGGCCCTCCTTATTATAAATTAAATCACTGCTTGAATCAATGAAAACCAATGAATTCTTAACTAAGTTTCGATGTCGAGAGTTAGGCCTTGGTTGGCGGCAAGGACGGCTTGCACATATCCGGCATACCAAATACGACCGGCGGTGGAGGATGGGTCGCGTCTATACAACGCCAGACTTTGATAGCTTTTACTTTCGTCCGGCTTTTCTTTAGGACAACGGGGTGTGCGAATCGGTGAATGGTATATTGCTCGGTATTGCCAGCCATTGCTCGGTATTGCTCGGTATTGCCAGCCATTGCTCGCCATTGCTCGCCATTGCTCGCCATTGCTGGGCATCGCTTGCTTTTGCTTGCTTAGTCCGTATCCGTATGCCGGGTACCGCGTCGACCCTAATGCCACCACATATATTGCAGCGCGGATACCAAATTGTCCATTTAACTACGCCAATCAATCTCTCGGCGTAACTATAACAAATGGCAACACTCGGAAAGCCAACCGACCGAGATATATCAATGATACGGCAGGGGTGATCTCATTCCACCAGATTGTGCAGGCTTACATATTTGAGAGAACACTGCATCGTGTGGCGAGTCGCGTTATTGCTATTTTTCGAGTAAATCGTTCACGAATTGTGAATTCGCCGTCGCCCACAGCAAACATTTTGATATGTTTAGGGTGGATATTCTGTGCTCAACATCGGATGCATATTATTATGTTATTATTACACTGGTCATGCCGCTCTCGGTCAGCGATGAATCAAGAGAGATGAACAAATACCGATTCCATTTAACTATTTAAAATATTTTCTAAAATTCCATTTACAAATTTTTGCCCAAATTTGTCTGAAAATGGAACTCAGCTCCGCTTCAAATAATTGCATTGTGCAGCCTCCGTATACAGAGCAGAATAAATGCATATAAAATATAATGTTTCTAGCTTTTCACCTTTTAACCATAAATGATCACGACATGGCAATGATTTTTCTCTGCTCCATTTGCTTTCCAGCTTGTGGAGAAGTATAATTATGCAGTAAGCACTAAAACTAAAGGAATCCATTACCAAATTAAGCATAGCATTATAAGAGCCGCGAAAAAATGAGCAGTGCCACGCTTCCACTATCCAGCTAATTAATATTGCATTACACCAGCACTCGTAATTGAGAAAAATTTATGAAGTTTACTGTCCCACCCCACGGAGAAGATAATGTGTGCCTGTGATAGCGAGCAAGCACAAAAGACGACACCAGAAAATAGAACAAATGATTGATTACCCTCAGAAATCTCAGAGATTTATTTGTACACGTTCAGATAAGCGGCATTCTGAAGAAAGGAGAAGTTTCACATAGTGTATGGGACGATTCCGTCTTAAAAGCAGGAACTACATACGTATTCCTCCATGCCGAATTAAAAATCAATTGGCTCAATTACTCTATGTTCTTTTCATTGAAAGGACCGACTATAAAAGTCTGGACGACGTATATCTTGTAATGGTGTTTACTCTCCGAAGGATACTTGTATATAGTAGAAGGTCTAAAGTTTGGCCCTTTGTAGCAGGACATGGGATAACTGGTAGATTCCATGATCCTTGTCCTATCCATCTCCGCGCTAGTTGATAAGTGAGAGAGTCAGCTACAATGCGTCTCCATTGGGACTTTCACATCGCAAACACATCTTGGACCTGATATTGGCTGAAATTGAGTGTAGTCATGTGTTTCTTGTTACTCTTTTAAGCTCTTTTCAAGAAATAGAAGTAGAACAATGAGTGGCGCAAGTAGAGTTTCTAGCTAGCTGCTTTCGGCCCGAAGTTGCCGTGACAAGAGAAGAGGAGCTTTCATTTCCCTAGAGGCCGACAAGAGCTAGTGAGGAGCAGAGAAGAGAAGAGACACAAGTGTACAAAAGATCAACGAGATTAGAGCTCGGCAACTACACCAGCGACGGACGACGACGTGGCCGTGGGATAACGACGGATAAATTGGAAGCAGCAAGCGATCAGTCTGCTATCTCGTACATCTTAGGAAACGCTCGTCACGAGTTGACATCTTACTGTAGTGATTTTCTTTCCTCGCCGTACACGATACGTCCAGGATACGTCCAAGATATACGTCCAGGATATGTCCAGGATATGTCCAGGATAATATGTCCTGGTGCCCAGGATAATCAGCAAAATCCTTACGGGGAAAACGTCTGCGAGAAATAGAGCGAACCGCGCGGTCAATATTGAAAACGGAACTATAAATTGTCAGACATATTTTTATCGGGAGTCTGGATAAGTTGATGAAGTGAACTGGTATTTCGTATTGGGAATGTCTTTATATCACAGAATAGATTGTGTGAGAGCTATAGAGATAGTATGGTCGCCGTCGTGAATTGTCACGCATCAATTTCATTGGTGAGATCAATCAGTTGCGAATGTTGACTGTTGCAAGATCGAAGCCCGCAGCAATGAAACCGCCCTGCGAGTCGCGAGTCGCGAGTCCTGAGTCCTGAGTCCTGAGTCCTGACTGGCCACCCACAGGGAAGAGGAACGGCCAGAGATGGCTTCATTATTCACTAGATTAGATTCCTTTTCGAGTGACAGTTTCGCGACTCCAATTCCATGAAAACATGCGTTGCACTGTCATGTGCTCGTTGGGAGGCATTTACAACATTTTATACCAGCGTCGGTCGTTGATGGTAACTAGAACGAGAGTTTTGACCACTGGTGGCCAAAGACCCAAGTATGCGTGCAAATGGAGATGGGCCAGTGCCTGTGGCCCAATGGAGTCCGCTATTCAAAGTATCAATCACTATTCTATTTTCTTCAAAACCGACCTTTTTTTTCGGCACTCGCGATATCTAGCGAAATTTAGACAGGTTGTGTTTGCATGTTTTTTCTGTATACCCAGAGTAATATCTTTTCGGCTTTTCGTGAGTGTATTGCAGCTATATAGTCGGGTTCAACCACAGAAGACGAGTTACCAGTTATGGCTAACAGGTCGTTTGAACATCGGCTGGGTTATCATATTCATCGACCAAGTTTGCTAATTTCCATTCGCATGTCAGTGTTCAAATCATCGCCGAACCCTCGGCCTTTTAGCTGCGTGCTGGGAGAAAATGTTTGAGGTGGAAGACGGGTAAAACACGTCTTCTCTGTTGAACCTGACTGAAGTTTCAGTATTTTAGTAATATTTTATAAAACTGCTTTCCGAAATAAAAGTCGTCGTCACGGTCAGTTTTTCAAGCACAAACAAAGAAAATTCACTCTTTCAACCCACACTTCAATGTGAAGCCATGTAAAGATTTTCTTTAATATATTCTATTTCGAAAATCATCAGTACATCTAGCTGTGTGGATAGAATTTTGAGAAAATTCTTCTCGGGGATGAGGCCTTTGGACATTCATTATTCGCGACTCGCCAGGCGGGCTCGAGTTCGAGGAAAATTCCTGGAAAATTCCAGCAATAATGAATAATGACACTAATTGGTATCACAAAATCAGGCAAGTCTTGATAATGAATTGAAACAAATATTACAGAATGTTTACCCAGGGGTACTTTACCCGTGTGCGTGCGGTAATTAATCCAAAAGCAAACTAATTTCCCGAAGCATGTACCTACGTGCGGTGCGATGGGTGGTGGGGGGGTGGTGGCGGGGGGAGGGAGGGGGGCATACCTGCCTTCAGTCGCTGACACGGGGCCACGCAAACCTAAAAAACACGGAATAATGATACATCCACACATAACGGCGGCTGGCCGGGTCTGGCCGGGTCTGGCCGGGCCGGGCCGGGCGCCCACTATACATGAATGCTCGTGTCATCAATGGATACGGCTATACGGCTACCACTTGCAAGCTCAGGTGCGTCCCTAAAATGATCCGCCCGTTGCCATTGTAGTGTTTCGCACTGAAGCTGAAACTGAAACTGAAAGTGATGCGCGTGTCTGAAGGTGTCCGAGTCAACTCCGCGGCGGCCGGGTGAGGCGTGGAGGCACGAATGCGAGCTGAATGCATGGAGCAGGCCGACTGAACTCAGCTTCCGGACTGTTTTATTCGAGATGATCACTCGTGACGCGGACATGTATCGAGTTTCCAAGCGCTTCTATGTTGGCTTGTTAAGACAACGTACTTACCAGTCACGTAAGTGAAAGATATTACGTATTTACTGGATTTTGTGCGACAATGTAATTTTGTTGTCAGTGCCATATTTAACGTTAGAATTCCCCATTCTCTCGTGTTAAGCCAGGCATAAGTCTATCAAGCCTAAATTAAGGTTATGTTTATGCTGGAAGTCGTATAGCAGGGTGCTCGGCGGCGGCGGCGGCGGCGGCGGCGGCGGCGGCGGCGGCGGTGGCAAGAGGAGCACGGTTGTTAGCTGCTAACGTATGCCTAGCTTTTCTGGTCCTAGGCATACTCCGGTCCATATCACATCCTGGCCTGTACTTTGCGGCAAATGTCACTAAATGCCTTAAGCTACTTATGACCCACAGAATGATTAATTGCCATGACGTAAAGCACTATACAGGGTAGGCTCCACTAACTAAACGGTGGCTATATCATTCCCTAGCCTCATGCCCAGCCCCTTGCCTTCCATGGTGGCTACCTCCTGCCAGTACCAGTGCCACCCAGCAAAGGCAGCTACAGCCCAAACCAAGATTTATTGGTACGTACAAATTCTGCTTAACCAACTTTGTAAATCACCAGGACTAATACGATTAATTTAATCCTATTAGATATTTAAATAATTCCTCTTTGAACACATTACAAGCAGATGGAAACCAGTATATGCGCTCCGGTTAACGGCAGGTCCACGGCAGCGGTTAGCCGTCTATCGTCTGCGGCGCGGCGCGGCACGGCGCCTCCACCGCCGAGATAACCGGCCCAGCGGTGGCTCGGCTCGTTAACGCTAACAGTGTTTGCGTTATCTTGCCGCCGGTCACCATTGCTAAGTACCGAATATGAAGAACACCGATAATTTATAGCGGTACACATACGTGACATTTGCTTTCCCCGTGTGCTTTTCCATGTTCATGCGACTTGGGACGGCGCACGACAAGGTGGGTGCACGGCACGGCACGGCAAGTCACGCACGAGTCCTGGCGGGGTTCGCGGGGCCCCCGGCCGTGGCGCCCTGGCCCCGGCCCCTGCGCCCCTGTCCCCGCGCACGCCAAACACGTGTACCGATAACCAGCCAGCGGCCTGCTACTCCCTTGTTACTGCCGCTAACGCGAGGTTCTCGTGAGCGGCGCTTACACCACCTATGTACATACCTGTGCCACCGCCACGTCCGCCCCTGCTCCCTGCCCCCGGCCCCCGGCCACCGGCCCCCGGCCCGCCCCCTCACTCCACAAGACTGCGTTCCATTAAACAGTTTGACAGAAATCTTGACCTGCCGAGATATGTTCATACCTTTGCCTCTGATACAATCTGCAGGGTATTATTTGCTTGGGGTTCGGATCCGCTCGTACCGTGGCAAGGAGCTAACTAGCTTGATAGTTTGTTTCTTTTGTGCATGTCTTTTTGTGGTTCGTTCATGTGAAAGTTAATAAAAAAAGAATTAGATGTTTAGCCTGGAGATAAAAAATAACCATTGGAAAGATGCTGACACCAAAATTGAGGTAATTTAAGTATGATATAAAAATAATATAATAAAACGGGTAAAAGAGTTTCATTTCAGCTTTTCCAGCCAAAAATTTCGTAGCATTCTATTTTCAAGTAAAACATTTTAAAATTCCAAGAATCCAAAGCAGCGGTCAAATCGAGTAAGAATAACTGATAATTAAACACCTTCACTATAACTAGACAACGAATCGAGTTTATCACACGCTTACTCCGAACAATGAGCGGATTAAACGATGAAGTAAATTACAGGGTAATTTGTATTAGTGAGATATATCATAGAAAATGGCGAAATAACAAGTTATTAGTGGTAGATTTTTATTGATCCGTTGTCGTGCCTTTTTACCCAGCAGAAAATGGATTGCGGTCTTTAAATTGTGTTTGCCGACAGCCACACGTCAAAATGTGTTGCAGCCGTTGCAAAATCATCGAAACAAACTTTGTCACTTTCTTAAAAAATATAATTAACAAAAGTTGGTGAACACGCATTGTTCACGAGGTTGTGCCGTGAACCATGGCCTAAATAAGCGTCAATCTGCAAGACGATATTTCTTAGCTTGCAAAAAGCGCATTGGTGGAGGTGCCGTACACAAGCGTCAACCCCAGTTCTCCTTTTCCACTGAAAGAAAATCCTATGAAAGTCTCCAAAGATGCTGTATATACAGAGTAGGTACACGGTACACCTACTCGCGTCTTGTTTCGCTAACTAATTGCCTTCACACTGACCCAAATACGCCCGAATCCAGGTACACCCCGCAGAAAGTGTTAAATGATTATAAGATTATATAGTACACCATTAATTACTGGCAGTAAAAAACCAAGAGTTCTCCTAGTTAAGATTGCTACTTTGTAACTTTAGAAACCCTAATTTTGCTAATCAGCAAAAAAGTATGGAAAATGAATCATTCATTATGACGCATTACACAGCAGAGTGAAGTAATACGACAGTGATTTTGTGCTCTATTTTCTGCTTTGTGCAGCGGAACCGTGGGCGTGATGCGGGGGCTTGCGCGGTGTCGTTACTACAAAGTACGTATGGGTGGAGATATATTGCGCGCTGCGGTAGCTATAGGACATAGGTAGTAGGTACCTACATCAGCTCGGCTCTAGGCTCTACTACACTTGGCTTTAACGATGCCCGCCTTCGTTTACGAACGAAATGACACGATACATTTACAGCCTTCTCTGTATAAGGCTGATGGGCTGATGGAATATAATGCCTATTCGAAATGGTATCAGGTCTACCGTTTAGGTATGTATGCAGCTTTATAATATGTTTATATAATAATATATTGTTTGAAGACGGAAAATTGAATAGGAACGGATCACAAACCACCGGTGAATATCTCTTGCTTTTGCTTGCGACTAATCTGAACGATTCCGATTGCATACTGATCGATCGGTAAATTACATTTAAACCCTTTATGTTGGATGGTGTGTCCCACATAAAAAATTTAATTTTCGCTCCGCTTTTAAGTTAAAGCCATGTCATAAATTCCATGGCCGTGTGCACTGGGCCGCGTTTTGGCAAGTCGATAAAAGTAATACCACCTCACTTAAGAACAATTGCTAGATTCATGTTCGGGCGGCGTAATATTTTCCCCGCACAAAGGTGTGTGTGTGAGTGTGTGTGTGCGTGTGGGGTTGGGGTTGGGGGTAGGGGTGGAGGTGAGGTTGTGGAAGGCGGGATGGGATGTGGTGGGGTACGTGGTGTTGGCCAAACGGGGCCAGTCTGCTATCCCCTGAAGCAACAAAATTCATACAACATCTATCTATCCGATATAGGTTCGGTTTTTAGTTTCACACATATAGTTCGTGGGGGTGAGGGGGGTATCCCCTGAGATTGTTGCCCCGATGCTCAGGTACATGGCCACTAAAGGTGCAATAAGCATTAATATTATCTAGCTACAGAACATGATAAAGCCCGAGGGCAATAATAATATATAATATTATATAGCATGTACAAGCTGGTATCGCAGTGTGTTCGTTTGTTATTACAGCAATTCGAGCCCGATAATTATGTTTGATTTTAATGGAAGTGTGAGCGCTGTGCTATATTACGGACAGAGCCAAGCGACGTAAAAACTTCGCCGAGATATAGGTGTATTTAGTCAGTTGTGGAATATGATATAAATACGTGTTCAGCGGGCAGTTTTTGAGTACCTACTAACTCATCAGAGTGAACTTAAAAGTGACACCATGCCAAATTAATCTATATATGACTGAGATGAATTTAATTAACTAAATGTGCGCATTATTATCACCATTCACCAATAACAAAAGCGAACGTGCCAAAGGCTACTGGCAACACTCAGAAATGTGTGAATATGCGCCAACAGTTCCCCATCGCATGTGATTTACAAATAAATTCTAGGCTGGCAATCTATGTTCACACTGGTTCACACTGGTTCACACTTGTTCACACTGGTTCACACTGGTTCGCACTGGTCCACACTGGTTCACACTGGTTCGCACTGGTTCACACTTGCTCACACTGGTTCACACTGGTTCACACTGGTCCACACTGGTTCGCAATGACGGTAACCGATATGCCCCGGCGTCCCGCAAAGATCAGTCACGACGCCAAAAACCGTGCCGACTGATTGACTTTCTGAGCTGGAGAAAACCAAGCGTCTGTCACGACAGCAAACACACAATAAATAAAGAAAACTGTTACAAGGAAAGCTTGAGCGAGTATGCAACCATTATGCTATTCCTGTGTGAGAAAATGCAGCGCTAGCGGAACAATAATATTATGCATCTGGCTGCTATATAAAATGTCCGGCGCTGGTTCTTTAAGATAACAGTAGGAGGTATATAGTAGCTCTCCATCAAAGTGGGTCACGTAAGTATGTACCAATGTATATTTAATAAATGAAAATTTATTCCGCTGACTTATTTCAGAGCAAAAAAAGGTTCGCGGGTGACATTTTCCAACCTTTCTCTCTGCCACAATTTTCAATCAGCATCGAGTAGAATTCGTCTAACGCGCGCGAGCTGTCTGGAGTGAACAGCCCGCAGTAAAATATTGTTACAAGCTGTACATTTAGACAAACAACCCACCGGTGTTATTTCCCAACAAAACTCGGCAATTTTCCTACAGCGTCGGCATGTCCGTATGAGAAAGCTAAATGATAAGCATTTTCATGGAGTAGATGCAAGATCTAACATGGTTGTATAGCAGAGGTATCCATACATGTTATTAGCGTAATCGTGTGTTGTAATCATCCCCTATCTATAGCATGCTATAATGCCTTTCAATGCGGATCACCCAATAAAATAATCAGCCGCCGCTCATAAACATCACAATCAAGTTACCTTAAGTTCAATAATAAATAATTATTGATTTCCCAAACGACATTACCACAGTCGGCCCCCCTTCCCGACCACCCTCATACCATTCCGTGCGTTATATACGACTATAGAGCCTACTTACTTCTAAAATATTTATTCAGCTGCAATGCTCCCAATAAATATTTGATAAAGGTGTATGCCTATATAAAGCAGCCCCTAACGATTTCAGGCCTCCTAGGAGAACGCGCAGCTCTTACAGGAGCCTGGCCTGGTAGCTTCACACATTATATTCGCATTTTGTGTTACTGATTTGTCTGCAACGAGTGGGTGGGCTCGGATCAACGAGTCCGAGATCTCTCCTCACAGGGTGGAAGCGACGCGCCGAACCTCGCGACTCCAACTTTGACGTCCCCCCCCCCCCCCCCTCCGTTCTCAGGGCCGCGCTGTAAGAAATTCGACGTCGCTTCCTTCCACATGATGTTATAACTACTTATCTAAGAAGCATAACAATGGTATAATCTGTAAATAGAATAGCACCACGGTAGTATACTTTTAAAGAAAGCAACGAAGATCAATACACTAAACTAATCCAATAGGCTTACGAAACGGAGCAAAGAGTGGGAATATGAAAGGGGGGTGTGTGGTAAATAGCAACCCATCAGAGAATTGTCCCCCTCCTCCGGCCCCCTCCACCCCCACCCTTTTCCAACCGCCACCCAGCCCATTTCCATCCGGGTATATACAAGAAGAGTGGAGTCTATAAAGTTGATAAAAGATGCATGCCAGTATGATCTTTGCCCGTCCCTCTAGCATAGGCGGGATACGTACATATATAGTACGTAGGTATAGGTAGATATATATATGCTCATGCTCATGCTCCGCTATGTAGCGTGCTAATATTTCCAAAAGTTTCGTCGTATGACGTAGATTAATAACCCGAAAAGTTATGTTTCCATCATCAATATTTTATTAAGCACATACACATATAATAATGTTAATAATGCTAGTAATAGTAGGTATACGCTCGTGTGGGGCTGCCGGCTGTTAGGCTGTTGGTGTGTGTTGTGAATCTACGGTAGACTAGGAGCTCCGCTATGGTGCTACTATGTATGAGGGCGGCGGAGTGTGTGGGGGGGGGGGGGGAGGGGGGGGGGGTGCCCTTTGCTGCCACGGCTCTGAGATCGGCCATTCAGTGAGACATCCTCGCCGCAGCCGTCGCCATAGAGAACTAACGCATCTCAGATGCCCAAATATAAGTTACGCCTTTCCTTAGGGGCCCCGGCCAAACACTAACGGACGCCTTCTTTCAATAATTTAATTGAAGACTTAAACGTGTCACGAAATTCATTTTACATCCAATAAATATCCGGCCAGAGGTAGTTGATTTTTACGTTCCGACATTTTTCGCAAAAAATAAAATGGGGGATCCAGACCTCGAAATTACTTTATCGAAATTCCAAGAAAGTAATCAAACACCAGCGTCATTAGGATTGAGCAAATCTAACGTCAAGCCTGAAGGCAAACTTATTGGAAATACTTATTGATTGATAACTTATCTTGGTTGATGAGCCTTAGGAATCTCTTTAAATCACGATCTTTCTAATGGAGAACAAGTATTTGCAGATTGCTTTGCGACTTACGAGCACTAGGTTCATCGCGACCGCAGACGCCGCAGCCGCAGCCGCAGCCGCAGCCGCAGCCGCCGAATGTGCGCACAGTTCCATAATCGTCAGATTTATTTGAACAAACAAGCACATAAAATGATTCCGTGTAATGACCTGCACGTGGGCACTTTGTCCAAGCCTGCTGGGTAAACAACGCTGTCCATTCGGACTGTGGGTGGCAAAGGGGGTGGCCAGGGGCCAGGGGGGCACAAGGGGGCTCCTGCATTGCTGTAATTCTTTTCATCGCTTTATCGAACCAATTAAGCCAAAATTACTTGTCATCCGGACACAGAAATATTATAAATACAGTCATTATCAAAGTCCGTCACTTTGGCTGTGCGCTGCAACGAAACATTTTGCGTTGAATTATATGGACGAAAATGTGGAAGCTGAAAAGTGGGTGAATTTTGTCGTGCAGTGTAAAGGCTGAGCAAGCATCGTGGCAGGTAGAGGTTCTGATTTCCAACAGACCATGAGCGCACCCTCGACACAGCCCCCCCCCCCCCCCCGTGGAATGCATGCTACGATTACCGCAACCAATTCCGTGCTTCACTCGTCTTTGGCGTTTTCGTAAATTTTGGTCAATACAAAATTTCGTTTATTAGATTCTTCTATCGAAGCATGCTTTATATTGTTTGATGTTTGTTCTGTTTGATTGTTTGGTTGTTTATTTACTTATTTGCTTATGAATAGAACGCAGTCCCGAACAGAATAATGTTTGCTTTGTGAAGATATAGGTTAATTTTGAATTTTTTATGGAGTGTTCCCGTATACTGGTGAGCCTAGGTAGTTATTAATTTTTTTTTTTACATTAATCAAAGAAAAATATGTGACCATCGGCAGGGTGCATTGAGTTTGCGATCAATAAGCGTGGCCTAAAATTGTGTACCTTTTAATGTGTCACTTCAGAACAGACTAGAATCAACCGACGATTTTGTGCATTTCAATTTTGCTGCGTTTTATTATGATCAACCCGGAATGGCCAATAGAACAATATTTTTAAAAATTATTAAGTAACAAACTCCCACAGAGATAAATGCGTTTTTCAGTGCCCTGTTAACTTGAACATTCGATCATTGCTAGCCGGGATATGCAACTGGCTCAGCGCTGTATATGTATCCCGTGCAACGTTCAAGTATTGGCTTTACCAGCTTTCATCTTCGGTCAGATCAAGTCTATAAAGAAGATTATGTCGTTATGTATTGCTATATTTAATTAAAATATAAAATATATACTAGTCCATTCGAAGTAAGTAAATTGAATTTTAGAAGATGCTAAATAATCTCCTAGATTTTTTTGTTTTGTAAGATAACTTAAAACCGACACACACATTATCATGTATGCAGTAAGAGCAGGCACTGCATACAAGTTGTATGCAGTAAGAGCAGGCACGGCATACAAGTTGTATGCAGTAAGAGCAGGCACGGCATACAAGTTGTATGCAGTAAGAGCAGGCACGGCATACAAGTTGTATGCAGTAAGAGCAGGCACGGCATACAAGTTGCCTATCCCGTACCGGAGCAGTGAGAGCCGGCACGGCATACTAGTTGCCTATCCCGTACCGGAGCAGTAAGAGCTGGCACGGCATACTAGTTGCCTATCCCGTACCGGAGCAGTGAGAGCCGGCACGGCATACTAGTTGCCTATCCCGTACCAGAGCAGTGATCGAAGCTTGGTTGGACCAAGATTGCTGATTTGGGATACTTTTGCATTCATAAAAGCAAGTCAATCTGAGACAAGGACTGCTTGCAGAAAATATTTCCCACCCTTTGAACGGGTTACAGTAAATAAGATAAATACATCAGTTAGAAACGGGAAGGCAGAATTTTTAATATACTAGAACATGTAGATGGTTGCGAGCTATTTGTATAGTGAATTTGGATTATTATGTGATCGCAGTTTGGTGGCTGCTGTTTAATTAGTATTATCCCACACAATCAATGCATGGTTGAAATCCGATCTACTTCTGAATGTGTGAAATGTTGTTATTCACTGTTATTAGCTGTTATCAGCTGGATTTAGTTACGTTTAATTTATGGCCGCAAAAAAGCACGTTTGGAACGAATCCACAAACATTTTTTTAAATTGAATAAAAAAAGAACGAAAAGTAGTGCAGACATAGAATCTTTAAAAATGCTTTAATTAAGTGAGCATCTTTGTAGTTTCGTGAAAAATTATTCAAAAATTATGGCTGTGCAGCGTGAACAAATTTGCGAAAATTTTAATAATTTTTTTTTTCATTTTCAAAAACCATCGAGTTGCTTTTTTTAGCATCTCTGCTGCGCTCTGCTGATCAACACTGGGTTGATCGCCGTGGCCTGTATATATATATATATATATATATATATATATATATATATATATATATATATATATATATTTCGCTAAAATTCACACTCACAAAATGATTTTTTTTTACGAATCCAAGATTGCACTATCAAGTTCATCAATAAGTTACGCAGAATGTTTACGTTTGACAATCCCTTCGATGACGAACACTATCGGCCAAATCGACTGGAAATTGCCTTCCGGCGGATCCATTAGCTTTAATCTTCGAGCGAATTACGAAAAATGATGGAACTGAGAGCTGAAAAGCTGCCTCTGTATATACCTGACAACAAAACTTTGCGTTGGATAAAATTTAAAAATTAATTTCGTTTCTTAACAATTTTTGTGGAAGCTATTATAAAATGTTAACAAAAAATAATAGACGTTCCTGATAGCATCTCAATTCGAAGTGTCACCCATTTCTCAGCCTTATCGAACATTATCGAGAACTCGCCTTGCTGACTTACATGCTCAGGATGCCCAGCCCCCACCGCTGCTGTTGCTTTATGTTGTGTACCAGAATCCGTCAGAGATCCGGACGTATCGCTAATCGATCCCGTAGGGACACAGCTTCAGTGACAAAATGTCAAAATTCCAAAGCTTTATCAGTCGTTTACACATCATTGCAGGTCTTAGCGATGGCACCACAATGCATCGACATTATGCGTGTGAGCGACGCGGGTGCAGGGGAGCCCCGATTGCACGGGCAACCAGGCCCAGCTAACGAGTCACTCAGGAGCACAACGGGAAGCTGGAGACTATAGAGACTGAAACGTTGGCTATAGCCTATGCTCAAATGTCAATCCTCCGGCGCGGTGATACAGGAGCGGGACCACAATGCCGTGCAGACTCGCGCCTCTAACAAATTTCAAAACGTTCTTTCCATGGTATGGTATGCTGTGCAAGGAAAGATTTCCTCTGCTGTGTATTAAGCCGAGCAATTTCCCGCGATAACATCTCAAATTAACGTTATTAATCTTCAACTTACAGCGCGCGAGTAAAATCCTACAGTAAATCAAAACTATCTCTGATCTCGGCAGCAGCTCAGAATACTCGGAAAATGCAATATAATACGCGACATAAAGCCGACTGGTATCGAACGCTTTTTTTAAAGCGTTTTCAGCTAGAATGAAAATATCTTGCATAAACCTTGACATTTTACAATAAGTTTATCAGAGCTCACGTGTAAGCCAGCTGGCTGCTGGCAATAATGCGCCTAGAGAATGTCGACATAGGGTAATTGCTCCCGCCAGATATTATGACTAAACAGGAGACAACAGTACGGGTCGGGCTCTGGTGACCGGGCAGGGAATAAGCTGCTTGCTTCGTGGCTTGCCCCCATGATAAACCCATGGCATCGGTCGAAGAAACGCGGCGGTGCCACCGTCGCCGACGCCGCCGCCGACGCCGCCGCCGCCGCTGACGCCGACGCCGCCGCCGCAACGGCGTTTGCGGATCATTTCTGTTATAATCTCCATACTAACCAATGATGTACCAAGACAATAATTTACATCAGCTAGTAAATTAACAAAGCTTATTATCGAGTTGTGGCTTCCAATTAAGTATGAACCTAGATTCAGGCGTGTGTATAACAATTATAGCTTACCAAATGAATCCCGGATTGTTGCAACAGTTCTGTACACGTAGGTATTATGAGGCGAAGTGATGGCTATTCTTACCTGGAACAGACAATTGGGAGGCTATTAGCACGAGCAAGACAATGCTGGTAAATTATAATATGCCGATTATACAGATCTAGTCGAGATGAGATGAAATGCAAGCCGAGCAAGAAGATAGCACTAATGTAAAAAAAGAGATTGTTTTTTGGCTAGCAAAAAAATTACAATTTTAAATGATGGCGAGAATTACTGCATGAAAGCTTAAAGTAGCCAGCTGCGACTATGAAATTGGGAAATTGGATGGAAATAAATAACTTAGTATCTGATTTATATAATAAAACCCCTCCTACTCATGGTTAGCTTTATCCGAAGAGGGCGGGGAAGTGGTTCGAAGCCGGGTGGAAATTTAGCAAACATTTTCGGCAGTGGACGTGGGTGCAATATAAGGCGCCCTGTGTGCCCCGCGCTCCCCGCGCCGCGCCACGCCGCGCAACGCCTCTTGTCCCTTCCCTTCGCCGAAGCGCCACTGTGTGGCAAATGAAGTGATTTTATTGCAATGGAATTCATACACATACACAGAGAATTTTAATGCTGTATTATTTATTCATTTCCTTTTAAGTGCACTCTACAGGTCTCCACATCGTCGTGCCCGAGTCATACAGGGAATGAGGACCTCCAATGTCTTTGAAAAGATACGAATCTGAACACAAGAAGAGCCCAAGAGACGCTCACCTATAAAACTTTAACTAAGTTAGATAACTGAAGTACTTAATAAGATAAATCTCTCAATCTTGTGTAGATACAAAACTCTGTGTTCTGGTTAATGAGATTTTTGGGGACGGTGATAACGATAAAACGAGCTACCCGGAGATGGGATGGCTACGAGTAGAGGTTTTTTACGCGCTTCGCTAGTCTTCCGCGGGGGAGTGGGCCGCTCGGCAGTCCACTCCCTTCGCCCCAGCACAAGCAGGCAATCCCCGCGCTACCCGCTACTCATACCCATACCCACCCGGCAATCGCAGCTACCCACCGCTACCCGACACTTGGCGGCACCTCCAGCCACCAGCGGGCACTCGGCTATCTTATCAGTTATCATATTTCACGTCATAACTAGCTCTGAATAGCGCCAATTATCTTGGAAGCATTAGGCCAATTCGTTGTGGCTGCTCGCGTCGAGCTGGGAAAACGTACGACAGACGGCACACGGCACACGGATGCACTTGTACGCGTGTAAGCGTGACTTCGAGGTACACGTATGTGATGTGCTGTGCTCATGCACCCTCCCCCGCCCCCCCGCGGCGAGTAAGAGGGTTAAATGCAGTCGCTACAAACCAAGATCTGTCCCAAATGTGTCTCTAAGCGCGACTGTACGAATGCTATGGGATGCTGAGGGATGCTGTGGGATGCTGTGGGATGCTGTGGGCGTGGGAGGCTGCGTGCTTTTCCGAGGCGCCCGCCTGAATATTCAGGTCGACTCCTTCTGTGGGGAAGGGGCATGGAATTGCTCGCTGCGGCCAAAAGAAAGGAAATGTATCATTTTGCAAATGAAAGTCGCATTATCTCATGGTCTTGCAGAAAACCTCTCTTCAGAGGAGAAACTCCTTGAAACCGAGAGATTACCCCTGACAAAATTACTGCGAAAATTTCTTCATTCTAACATTTTGAGGAAAAGCACAAATTGGTATCATATATTGAACAAGTCGAGAAACAGCGAGATGATTATCCCAAGCAACAAAGGGAAGTAAAGCGACAATTGTTCAGCACCAGAAAGATATCAATTATCAACTATAAAGTTATTCTACTCTGGCTCTGTTTCAAAAGGAAATGGAATTTTAATAAACAACACTGCACTAAACATCACAAGGACGCAACACTTTCCTAAGATTTAAAATGAATTCCTGCTTTTTCTTGAGCATATTTTTTTGTCATGATCATTTATAAAAGGCACGCATAGATTTCCCAGGAGGAAGCCCCTTTAGCAGCCTCGCTATGCTGCTATAATGGAACCCCCTCCCCTCAGCCGTCGGCTTGCTTGCGTTTTTCATTTAAATTCGTGATGACTCTTATTATATTATTATTCACTTCTTTGATTTTGCATAAAAGCTTTTTAAGGTTCAATTATTCCACTTCGGTTTCTTAAACACTACGTGGCGCTATTCCTGGGGGAGTATACGGCCTCCCGCCCGCACAGCTAGCTTTTACCCATGCTCAGAAACTTTCATATTATCGTTAAATTAATTCTATGAAAACTTCCTGACACCGAGAGAATTCCTCATAAAACTTAATTTTTAATTATGATTAAACTTAATTAATAACTTTGGAAATTCCTTCTGGCGGAAAAAAGCTAGTGAAATGACAACAAATTGGCAATACCCCGTTTGGTTCATGTTATTTTGGATAGCTCGCAATTGGCGGTTTGTGCTTTCGCCCATCTGTCACCCACTCTCGTTCTTCTCACCCCCTCCCCCCCCCCCCCCTTACAACACATCTCTGACTCTCTCCATCTCTCGTCTCTCGTCTCTCCTCTCTGACTCTCTCCTGTCTCTTGCCCCCCCCCCCCTTTCTTTCTCTCTCTCTCTTTCTCTCTCTCTCTCTCTCTCTCTCTCTCTCTCTTTCTCTCTCTCTCTTTCTTTCACCGCCACGCTCTCAATTCCTTTATCCCATGAGGTATTCTTATGCAAGTCGAATTAATCATCCTTCAGATAAGCTGCACTACAATTAATAGTTGAATTCAACCGTGTGCACCGCCATATTATTAAGCTTGCGTTTGCATAAGCATACATTGTCGGCACCAATTCCGCTCGCAAGTCCTCGGCAGGAGGACTTGAACGTCATCAGAGCGTAAGGAGTTTCTGTGCATGGTTGTTTTTTGTTTCCAACCCCGCGGGCCACGGGAGCCCCTGGCAGGGACAGGGCCACGGGAGACCCTGGCAGGGACAGGGCCACGGCAGCCCCTGGCAGGAACAGGGCCACGGGAGCCCCTGGCAGGGACAGGACCACGGCAGCCCCTGGCAGGGACAGGGCCGCGGCAGCCTCTGGCAGGGACAGGGCCACGGCAGACCCTGGCAGGGACAGGGCCACGGCAGCCCCTGGCAGGGACAGGGCCGCGGCAGCCTCTGGCAGGGACAGGGCCACGGGAGACCCTGGCAGGGACAGGGCCACGGGAGACCCTGGCAGGGACAGGGCCACGGCAGCCCCTGGCAGGGACAGCGCCAAGACAGCCCCTGGCAGGAACAGGGCCGCGGCAGCCCCTGGAAGGAACAGGGCCGCGGCAGCCCCTGGCAGGGACAGGGCCGCGGCAGCCCCTGGCAGGGACAGGGCCGCGGCAGCCCCTGGCAGGGACAGGGCCACGACAGCCCCTGGCAGGAACAGGGCCACGACAGCCCCTGGCAGGAACAGGGCCATGACAGCCTTCGGGGAACGCATGGCGCAAGACACAGGCGTGCCACTTATTGCCTACCTCCGACAAACATGTCAGCCGGCTGCAGCGTTGGTGTCCAGCTCTCAATTAAATCAATCCGATGACGCTGTCGATAATCAGACAGCGCGGTGGATTTGATTTGCTACAAGTTTCCTTCCCGGGGAAGAAAGGGGTTGGAGAGGGTGTTGGGTTAGTTATCGCAGGCCTGGAAGTGTAATGTGTCGGGAGGTTGACATTGACGGGCTGAAGAATCAATAGACGCCGGTTGTTCGTGGAGTGTGCTGAAGCATTAGTAATACGTGACAACGCAAAGTTCTCTTCTTCTGCCGCGACATGAGCCGGAGTTTTTTCTAGCGGCAAAGGTGTCAGACACAGAGAAGCACAGTGTTTTATTCATCTAATGTCATGCTCAGATATCAACCAGTTTGGTGACACGAGCATTCGCTGACACCAAGAAAGATTCATCTCATCCCTCATAGCCAGCGATTATCAAACCATTTTTTGCGCTTTACTGGCAGCCATCTAGCTAGCAGCGCGCTAGCCGACACCCTCCGCAACGCCAGCTATCGCCTTCCCCTATATTAACGAAATATTGCAATCTTTCAGACACACCCCTCTCGGCTCCCTTCCCTTTTTCTTCACGGGGATAGCTTCAAAGTTCAAGATTTTGCTGAAAGTCTAATCATTTTTATCCGCGTCTTTAGCAATTTCTAAGTAGACATATCGGGAAGAGATGTAGAAGTAGAACGCTAGACGAAGGGTAGGCGATTTGGAATGGCAGCAGGTTTGAGCAGAATGTCAGATCACATACCTCTATACGTATAAATTACGTAGACCATATCGATAGACGGATCCAACGGCGTGGCATGCAATCACTTTCAGCGGAGCCTCATCACAAACTATTTGCTTAACAAATTAATTGCTTTAGCAAATACCTCTTGAACTTCATTATACGAGAAATGTGTGGGGTCAAAAGAATAAAAGCAACGGGTAATTCTGATATCTGGGTCTAGATACCAAAGCCAGCGGCGTGTCAGGAGTCAGGACCCTGTACTCCGCTACAGCCGGAGGCTGGGAGCACGTCTCTATAGAAGAACTGCACGGAAGAACAACCTGGGTGAACTGACTGGCGCGCAGGCATCCGAGAAACATTTCAGACGAATAAAATCAAGAGGGTACAGCGCTAAGTAAAAATGGAGGAAATTTTACAGGGAAATGAGCCAGGCTTGTTAAAATGTTCCCCTCGTCTCGTCTCGTTTTACGTTACTCGGTTTTATTTCAATTTCCTATAATTTGAAAAGGATATTTGATATAATTTGAAAACGTTCTTGATGGGCCGGGTAGGGCTGCCGGGGCGCATCTCTGATCGAAATATCTGGCTGGTCTGAGTCGAGTCCAACAGCTGGACTGCAGCCCCGGGCCCGGCCCCTGGTCCAGCATCCGCGGAGGCTGGAGATGCGACTTGTGCGACATGGTGTCGAATACAGAAGGGAGCTCTTGTTCACGAGCAAAGCAAACAGTTGGACGAATTGAAAGCACAAAGAATGAGATGTAAATGCTTCGCCCGTGTTCACACATTTTTATTCCAATTTTTTCTTTCTCGCGTGTTTGATTTGAGTTTAACACAGTTTATGCCATCCGTCGTCGCTAGTTTATTGGTGGTCGCGGGTTTTATGCTTCGCCGGTGTTTCGTTCCGTTGGCCTGAAATACACACCCTGTTTTTTCGCCCGGATTTGATCAAAACTGCTTGCTCCCAATCCTTTCTGGCGCGGCCATTTCACCGTTGCAGCTTTATGTGACAATAATACAATAATATGCGCTTTTATATAAATAGGTGCAGACAGTTTTACAAACATGGCATATTTGAGTGTGGTCGGCTGGCGATTAGTTGCATGCATGCTTGCAGCTTTTGAAATAACAGACTCTTTACGAAGTAACATTTTTATAAATGTATTATTTTCCTAGTTTCGGTGCACACGCTCATGTATACATGTTGCACCAAGACAGTTTTCGATTAGAATTTAAAGAGAGAGACATTACAACTGAAAACTTTTAAAACTCAACCCCTCATTCCTTTCCTATAAAATGAAAATATAAAACTCGAGATCAATTCAATATTCAAATAGCAACTCGTTCCGATTCTCTGCACCATCTATGCTCTAGCGGAGAACGCTACAATGAACACACAAGTGATTCTTAATTGCGCTCAATTAGAGAATTATAATGAAAATCATCATCGCAATCCAAGATATCTTCAAGTTTGCAATAAGCAGCATTGAGGTAGACCATTCTATTTATTCGTGAGCTTCAAATACTAGCTTGCACGGCAGTGCTTAAGACATAATGGACTTTCATCGGCCACTAATAGGCCTAAGAAACACTTGCGTCTATAGACTAAAGCTTGCTGTTAGCCAAGTTTGCTTTAGCATGGTTTAACCTGGCGTGCTTGCAACTCCATCCCGGCTGGTTGGCTGGCTGGCTCGGTTCGGCTGTGCTGGTCGACAGGGCCCATGTAGCCATACGCCAAACTTACTCCTGCCAATGTTTACTCCGTTCTAAGCCCGAGGGAGAAGAGAATTTCAGCTCATTGAATTGAGAGGTTGTAGGTCTATTAAGTTATATTATGTTTAATGTTAGAATATTTAACACGACGGAGGGAGAGAAATAGAGATAGTCACCTCTGCAATGCGCGAGCAACAAGGGTCGAAACATTTCGGACCGATTCTACACTCGCCTCTCATACCAACTTATTTATAAATAGATGTAAATAGGTTCAAGCCGTTCACTTTGATTTCCACCTGGAGACAATGGAGTTAAAAGTTTAACGGTCGCCTAACGAAGCGTGCTGACTGCAGTGTGTCACTCGACTAGTGTTTCAGTTCTAGAAGAGGGCTGTGTTCTGGAGAGGTACTATCCTGGCAAATGGAAATCACGGAAAACCACGCTCTCAATATCCGATCGAGGCCGTAAAGAGGGGGTGTGGTGTTAGTTGGGGCGGGGGCGAGGCGGGTGGGGGGGGGGGGCAACGTTGGGGGATGTCAGGACTCAGGACTCAGGACTCGGGAAGCAACGAGCTTTTATTACGGCCTCGCGTTGCACACCCATGCGAGCTCGATTTGTTGACATCATCGCGGACTGTGGGGCTGTGGGGCTGTGGGGCTGCGAGGGGCTGCGAGGGGCTGCGAGGGGCTGCGTGGGGCTGCGTGGGCTGCGTGGGCTGCGTGGGCTGCGTGGGCTGCGATGGGGGTGCTGCCAGCATCATGCGTGCTGGAGCCAGAGGAGATGCTTATTGGATTGCGTACCGGAAACAATCATTTGTGCACAGAGCCATTCAATTAGACTAGTATTAAAAACTGTTACGACAGGCTCAAATAACACAGCTGAGCCAAGCTCGGAGACTTAAGTCTGCGAGCTGGAGCTTTTTACAATCGTGTTCTGTTGGAACGATTTAAAACGCTTTTTGGGGATTTTTTCCGTGCAAAAGTTCAATCCCAGAAAGTGACCAAGTCTCATTAAACAAAGGGCGCCGTGAGTGTGGGGCGGGGGGGGGGGGGGATATACTCCCAAATTTCAACGGGTTGACCAGCGATTCAGCTGCATTCCCTGGATTAAAGTCCACACTCATTTCTTTCCGTTTATTTGTTTCTCTTTAGTGAATTTTTATCTCGTTACGTTTAGTCTTTTTCTGTCACACAGCAGGAACAGGAATGACGCTGGCCGGAAATATTTCCGCAGGAAGTTAACTGTCAAAGCACAACAATGGCTCCACACGAGAAACAAATAGAAAAAACTAGCGAAATTTTTGAGTGCAATGCATTAAAAGTCGAGTATCATACAACATCTAAAGGGTTAATTACAGCACGAAGTGCGGAGGTCGCAAAATCTGCGGTATCGACCAGTCCTCTGCGTTGCGCCAGCAATTGTGGGGCCCATTAAGTACTCTCAAGTGACGAGGTACAGACATTTCTTCGAGTTGGAGTGATTACCAATAATCGCACAAAGGTAATTCGGAGTGCAGGCTCGCTCGACCTGATTATGCACGCACCCAATGGGCAATGGCTCCTGATTCTGGACAGCCGGAGTGCGAAAGTGGTGCAAAACGACAGTGCCGGCCAACAAAGAGCACATTCATTCTCACTAATGCATATACATTCAGCTGTAGCAATTTTCAGAGAATGTATTGACCTGGTAATGTGAATTTTCATCTAATGGCACCAAACTTATCAACATATAGCTTATAGATGGCGCTAACTATTTTCTCTTTAATCTCGCCCTTAACCATCAGCTTCAGTCTAAATGGAAACAAAAGTCGAGACAAATTCACTCGGAAGTTATTTTCAAACGCTTAAAATGTTTCCGGAATCCTTCCTTTATCCTTAACTGCTGGCACTTCAGCTCCTCTGGCAATAAACTAGTTGTTCTCTCTTTTTCTCACTTGTTATCATTGCGAGCTATCTGGCTGGAGTCGACGACGCGTATTCTACCAGATGATACTACTATACTACTACTCCCTACTCCCTGCTCTTCCTCTTGATCTGGCTGGCTCGGACGGTGGGGGTGGGGGCGGCAGGGACGGGGGCGGGGGCGGGGCGGAGGCGGCGGCGGCGGCGGGGTCGGTCGTGTCGGAAAATGCAGCCCAAGTGACCAGCCGGAAGGGCAACGAAGTGGGATGCTGCGTGGTACCGGTCGGTGGCCACTGGACGCAGTTCATTCGCTCCACTAAGCTGGACCCGATCACTTCTCACTAGTCTCACCTCTCATTCTCACTAGTCTCACCTCTCATTCTCACTTCTCACTGATCGCGCACTCAAGCCGCACTTCTCAATGCCACCAAGCGTCACTCAATATGCTATTGTAAACGATGTACATGGTGATTCATGAGCATGCCACCTTAATTCACACGATTGCTTGATTAAGACATTCCCAGTGAAAGAAAGACATAACCCCGCATAACATTTGCTGCCTAGGTAATTTAGTCCCAAGGAATAATTCGCAAATAGTTGTGACGTAGTGAGCACTGGTCATACCTTGGAGTTCACTCGTTCATCATCGGGCCAGCGGCCGGGCCACAGGCGGCGTGGGTCACGCCATCCACGAATATCAATTTTATTCATAAGACCGAGTTCTGATAAGCAAACCACACATAGAGCATTTTACGCCAAATTAACATAAGGACAATTTTCATCCAATTAGTTTTGCTGTTCGAATTTTCTTATACAAGCATCGGAGTGTTCTCTATTAAAAATTAAACCATGTTCCAATTTGATAAAACGTATATAATACCTACACAAGCGCTCACTAGATTTGTATCAGAAAGTTACTATTTTTGTTCGAATTTCTTTAAGCTCCGTTCAACGATACACGTTGATTTAATATGTAAGGATAAGAACGGTAGCGGCATCGCTCCATTTTCTTTTCAGGTATTTTCAGTCAACCACGCAGCGATGAAGTCACTTGAAAGTTGAAGCACATTAAACATGACATTTAGACAATCTCGCCAGAAAACAAAAGATTTCCAGAACTATCGAGCTAAATAAAACCACGATAAACCGTCATGAAAATGAAAAACCATGCGTGAATACCTGGCGTGAGAAAGAAAACGAGAGTGTCACATTAAATTGACACAAGCCAATTCCCATGATTTCGTACGGAAAAGAATTCTGATTGTGATTGATTGAGCCATGTCGCCCTGAAATTCCTGTTCACACTTTACTAGCCCTGCCATTCCGTTCAAAATGCCTTATCATTTTCATTGTAATCGCTCACCGACGTCAGACGATACCTGCCCCCCCCCCCTTTACTACAGACTATATAAAAATAAAATTTCATGTTTAATTTATGGTCGTTTCCAGTTGCGCGAATTTGACATTTTAATATTTTATTCGAGCGTAAACAAGTCAGGATGTCAGACATTGGTACTCGTATGTCCTGTAGAAGTGCGGAGTAGAGCATCAAGAGTGGAGTGAGCGTGGAGTACCAACTGTCTATACTGCCTACTGCCTACTGCCTACTGCCTACTGCCTACTGACTAGTGCCTACTGACTAGTGCCTAGTGCCTGCCACTTCAAACAGGGTAACGGGTATGTATGGTAACTAGTCGTATGTCTGTGACTCTGTGCCATGCTATCGCATATACACGTGCTCGTTAGGGCGAGCTCGAATAAAACACACCTGGCCATTCTGTGTGTAGTGTGCACTGTGTAACGCCGCGCCGCGGCCCGGCCCGGCTACGACCACCTGGAATTAATCAAACCAAACCCGACCCGACCGGCACACATGCGTTCCTGGTTTGGGTAGCCGCCGCCGCCGCCGCCGCCGTCGCCGCCACCGCTGCTCTTATCGACGATTCATGTTAGATTAGGCCACGCAAGGCAAGCGTATGCCCTGCCGCCCTGCCGTCCGGCCGGCCGGCATTAGAATTAGTCATTTAAATTAATAACAGTGTTCAATAAAGGAGATACCTTATAAGGCTGTAGCAAATGTTGGAGCGACAAGGGTCAACATACAGAATCTCCATGCACGCATGTGGTAGCAGCTACGTAACGAATGTGTATATATACATTCATACAAAAAAGGGTAACGCGAAATTGAAACGTTTGCCATGAAGCTTGATAATTGTTTCCTACGCAGAGTTTTCCTCGTGAAAATGAGATATAATTCGCAATTAATCTATTCATTTCGTTTTCGAGAGTAGTGACGTGAATGGTATACCGTCGGTGTCTACATTCCTATTTCAAGCAAATTTGTCTCTAAATAGCAGCAGTGGAAAGTGAATGTTTGAAAGCATCTAGGTGTACGTGTACCGCATGAGCTGAACGCAACTCGCAGCTTCTCGCTTCGTTGGCAAACTGTCATTTGGGTGTTATTATTCGTTCGCCGGCAACACAGCTCCACGAGTGTATTGTATGGCATACGCTGGCTGGTAAAGGTGCGGCGGCGTGGGCACGAGCGCGCGGGCACACGAGAGTGCAGATGGGTGATGGTAATTAGCCGGCCGCGTCCCCCCGTCACCGTGACCGGCCCCGGTGCCGGTGCCGGCCCCTCGACTCGTCGGGCCCCAGGGGCCGTGGACGCGGGCGGGGGCGGGGGCGGGGGACGGGGCCCATGGTCCATCCTGTCAGCGGACAGCCATTACCCCAGCGACGGCTCGCCAGCTCACTAGTAATGACACGCGGGGTGCACTCGCCAGTCGCCACTCTCAACTCTTGCAGCCGCGCCGGCCGATTCCGCTGTCCGACATGTAGATGATACCCACTGGTTGCGGCCGAGAGGACCGCGAGCAGCGACCAGCGAGCAGCGAGCTTACCCACCTCGTAATGAGCACGCTAAAAGGTGTTTATCATGGTGCAAATTAGACAATCACAAATTAAGCAATCAAGTGAATTTTAGTTAAATGAAATAATTAGGATGAACGCGTTGTTTGGTAACGTATACGAGCGTGGTGACTTTATAATGCCTAATCTGTTTATCGGATTTCATTAAAATCGGACTCCGTATTCACCGCTCGAACGTGTATAGATGGAATTATAATATAATAATAAAGGCGATTGAAAACGCCGGTGTGCATTCAATGAAATTAATGACACACCATTAATTTAAATAAATATTCGGTTCGAAGGTAAACTGGACGACGGCATATTTAGCTGGAAGTGCGGCCAGATGTCGGGAGCGCTGTCACGCCGCGCGGAACGGCCACGGCACTATTATTTACTGCTCGTGTTCAATGACGGCAATAAACATAATGATACATACCGACTAGGTATCGCATGGTTTGACAGTGAAATAAATTTCGTCCTTACTAGTTTTAAGTAATTATGCATTGCATTGCACTACACCATAAGGCAGTCGGACGCGAGCAATTTTCCTAGTTCTATTGATACACATACACGCACGCTTTCGGTTGCCCTTTGCCGTTAACGGCTCACTCTCCATGGAAGTATACATTGGATGGCACGCGCGATCTGCCAACTTGTACTACGTGTTGTAAAGAGGAGGAGATTTCCAAGAAAGATTTTTCAAGCGACTCAAACACTAGCTCGGAGTTTTCTGTAATGCCTAACCCGTGGACATCAATGCGGGTCGGGCTTGCTACTTCGATATCAGACGTCTATCGATCAATCTATCCTACAGATGGTGGACGATGAAGATATCATTTGTTCTTTTTGCCACCCTGTGCACCCTTGCGGCAAACTACCCGCATGACTCACTAAACTTCACTAGAGAGGGATATGTTAATCGAATAAAATGCACCTCCCGATAGTCGAAGAGCATCGATTTGTTTTCGCTGGCCCAAGGAAAATCTGGTGAGAGGGGTGGAGGTGCATGGGAAAATATGCACCAGTCACCACACTTTTGATTTGGGAAACCGACAGAAGACGAAGAAGCAGAACAAGAAGACGAAGAAGAAGATAAAGATAAAGAAGAAGTGTATTTTCTCAAGCTATTTGGATGTTTTCTCTTTGTACGCGCACTGCTCAAAGAATCTATGCGATTTAAGGCAAATTTACTCGCACGCCGAGTAGAAGAAGATTTTGTTCCCGACGAGCCGACGAGCCGACGAGCCGACGAGCACGATATACTTCCTATAGATCGTTCCGCTCGTATATTTGCATGGCTGATGTTCGATTAGCCTCGGTTTATTGAAAGGAACCATGGAAAGGGAGTTGGGAAAAGAAATCGTCTCGATGGCTGCAGTAACGAGGAAAACAAGGAAAACTTGAAGCGAGGAAAAACTTTGCGAAGAAAATTTGCGTGAGAAACACAGCTTGTTACATGACCGGCTGGCTGGCTGGCTGTTTGGTTGGTTGGTTGGTTGGTTGGTTGGTTGGGGGCTGGCTTGGCTGGTTGGCTGGTTGGCTAGAGTACGAAAGACAACAAGTAAAAGAATGACACAACGCCAATGAGCGAATTTCCCTGAGCAGCTCTTAAGCTGCTCCTGCTTTTCCTGCTTTTCCTGCTTTTCCTGCCTTTTTCACTCACACCCCAAATTGAAACTTTTAATTCGGTGTCTCGACCGAACGGGCAGCGCTTTTGACGGTGCAGATATACTTCATCATTCGTGAATCGTGCAGAGTCGTGCAGAGTCGTGCAGAATCGAGCACAGGTTCATACTTTTTGCCCCGTGGATCTTCGGTTCTCTCGATTGGAAATCGAAATATAAAATTCAACTATCGTTTAGCCCACATAATGTCCCTACTCCGTGTGCACTCTGAATGCGTTCAAACTCCTCCAGTCCGCCAATGGGCTAGTCGTGATTATATGCAATTCCATTTCTAGCTACCTATATCTGTACCTATTTGCTGTAAAAGCATGTTCATAATCTTCAAATATTTCACAATCTGCCATAAGTACAGCAATTTGTTTCAGCCGTTTAGCTATGCAAAATTTTACCCCTTTTTTGTCGACATTTATTTTTGATCAATTGACTCGCTAAAAAATATGCAATAATTCCATTTCACCGAATGTTTCTCATTTTTCTTTATTTTAAATAAATAACAGGATAGTGTCAACGTATATATAATGAAGGGTCATGACAATTTTCAGATGTTTGGTTAAGATATAGCGAATTGGTTCGCAATACTGCTCGGACCTGTCCAACATCATTTAAAATGCGTCTTGCGGTGATGGACCAGGACGAGCGATTGATCGGTAATTCTGTAATGTGATTTGATCATTTTTAAGTGGATCCGTGGAACTGGAGCTGGTTCTGGTAGCGGGGGACAGAGAGAGATGGGGGGAGGGGCAGCCTGGCGAGTGCTATGACCCTGGACTTCATATGAACAACGCCAACAACAAAACATCTGTCATATATAACACTTTTGAAACAAAAAACATTTCCACGTCGAAAATTTCGCGACCGGGTAGGCACTCACCATTTCATTGTATGTAGTAGCCTGGTAGGTATGTCCATAAACGTCTACTATATATGCAAAAAATGTGTACACCTCTACCCACCTCTCTCTACTTTTATATTAGAAAAAAGCGTAATATCGTTTCCATGGTCTTATTTTAAAATTGACCTCCCTACCTTATTCGAAGCATAAAATACGTTCCATAAAGTTTTTCACTAACTCGTCAGTATGCAGTGAAATATTACAGTTTTTGTAGACAGTTTGCGCGCATTCTCGCATGAAAGAAGCGCGGAAGTGTATTGCTGGGCTGCGCCGCGTCGCGCAGCGTGGCGCTGCGCTGAGCAGGCATGGGGAGATGTTTAATGATAAGCCTCCCTAAAGTCCTGTACGAGTAAGACGTAGGATTTACCTAGACATAAACTTGCTTCTCATCTCGCAGCCTCGCATGCTCGTTCCTTCACTTCGCTTCCCTTCAATTTACCACTCGCAATGCAGAGAATAAATCTGTCTGCTGCAGATACAGGCAAAAATCATAATATGAGAGGGCAAATACGCAGCTATAGCTCGGGAGCTTAGATTATTCAGAGACCCTTCGGTATACCAGCGAACTTCTCCGATAAATAAATAAAAAATTGACGAATCAAGATTTACTTAAAAAAAAAGCCCGCAACAAAAATGGTTGCTCAGTATTTATCTCGTATTCTATAAGACACTGCGAGAAGGCTTTTAACTAAATTATTTGCCTGACCGAGTTTTGGCAGCAGTTTATTTCTCGAGATAATCGCAGAATCGACAGTCCAACAGTCCAACAGTACAGCAACAAAAAAACGAGCAAAAACAACGGGACAAGAATGCAGAAAAGGAGCATCATAAGTAGTTAATTGAAGGGTCGCATTGCTAATTGGGACTAACACGTAACAAGGCAGACAGCGGCTGCTTGTTCGCGCTGGAGGTGCCGTCGAGAGCAGCGGCCGATGGACAGAACATGTATACATCGTGGTACACCATGGTACACCGTGGTGAACCACCGTGGTGAACCACCGTGGTGAACCACCGTGGTGAACCACCGTGGAGCCAGGGAAAATAAAGTGCACACACTTTTCACTATTTTCAGCTATAATGAGAGATAATAACTTGCTGGAAAAGCAGAGAGCATTCAGAAATATTCGGATTGTCAGCTTTGCTCAAGCCGTCACCGGCTGTCTTCAATCTCAGTGACTTTCTCAGACGTATCCCGTAATTACATGACAAACATGAAACCCCGGCAGAGCACGCTACTCAAAGTTCGGGGGAAAGAAAAATCCTCGAACATTTCTTTTAGCGGTACCTTCACTTGCTTCAGAAGAGATTCAAAGTTTCTTTTATAGTTATATGATATTTATATGAACTTTGAATCGATTAAATTTCACGTATAAAAACGTTTTTTATCGACTTTCTTTCGCCAACGTTGGGAACCTTCTTTTATACAATGTAAAAACTTGCTACTCTTCTTTTTATTTGAAATCATAATTATATTTCCTTTTTGTTTCTTTCTAATACGGCTCCCCCATAAAATGACTCAAAACAGCAAGTACCTACCATGAATGTAATTTTCTCGTTTGTATACGTATGTGGGTTGGGATAATTCACTCTCAACTACAATTTATTCGTGTGTTGCCCCTCAAACCCTTGGTCGGTTTTCGCTACTACGCTACTACGCTACCTGCTACTGCTATACAAGTTACACGTCGCTACCCGTTACCTACTGCCCACATTTGCAGCCCTTGAGATTAAGGACTAACACAACATACACACACCCACACTGTTTACAGAAGCTATACACCAAGGTAGATTCTAAACGATGATTATTTTAAATTATGGGTGTCATAATGAAGATGAATCCTAACAATTAGGAGCAAAATACCGTCTTTATCTCAACGGAGTCGAAATGTTCAGCGCCGGGTGTCCCAAGTGGGTTCGTCTGGGCCAGCCTAGACCGGGCTGGACTGGGGAGCCGAAAGTCTGGAGCGCTGCTAGCAGGAGTCTGGAGTGTGTGGCCTGTACCCAGCCTCCCCCGACTACTGATGATCTGACTCCAAGACACTTTGTTACGGTCAGATGCGTCTGATTATTAGATTAGCGATAAAGCACATGTGTCACGACTCGCAATTCCTTCCACTTTCTCAGTCTTGACTCTCGATCTTGAACGAAAAGCAGTTTTCTCCCGACGCTCATCGAGCCTTCGAGGGTTACCGCTATAATTTCACATTGATCCCATCAGTTGAAGTGAGTGTGTCTCTATTGGAGGCGGAATCAGTCGGTGCAGACGATGGCGTCAAAGCACAGCTTTATTATTATAACGTCGGGTGGGGCGGGGTGGTAGCGGGGGGGGGGGGGGGGGGCACGGGGCAGGTGAATTACTGCACTAGGCTGGTGCGAGGCTTGATGGAAAATGTAGACGCACGAAGATTAGCGAGGAGGGCGGAAGAGATTGTGCCATATTTAAGCAGTATAAAGTAACACGATTGACTAGGAGACCGACGAGGAATGGGTGGGAACTGGGAATGTTAAAAACGATAAGGCGGATTAAACAAATGTAAAGAACAGGATAAGTAAGGGAGGAGAAGATCAGCCGAACAGCAGAGAGGAAGATGAAAATACCAAAAGCCTAAGCTTTCTTTGATGTGACTTCGGCATTAATTTCCCGATTGTTTTTTCGTGCTCGTGATACCATGGAGAGGAGAGCGGGCTAGCTTCGAGCGAGCGCGCGAGCAGCGCAATAATTTTTCTATATTCGAAGCCGCGCTGCACGGCTACTATATCTATCCGATGCTCGCCGCGCTGGCGGACGAGTCGGCAGATTATCAAAGACAAATCGCTCGAGGAAACTTTCTGCATGAAACGGCATCTTTCATGAACCTTTGCCCATAGATCACTATTGGTAGTGAGTTGAAGAATTATTAAGACTTGCGAATATCTCGGTTCACCCATTTTGCTACTTAAGCTTAAGACGGTTAAATGCAAGCTTGATGAGGGCGAGGGGTGGTAAAGCGACCGTGCGAACCACGAGAGGGAGATCCTACCAAAATGATGGTGCAAAAATCTAATTCTCGGAACAGATTGAGAGGAACCTGATCATTTTCGTAGCAAAGTTTTGTATAAGCACCTAAGTTATGCCGCATGCCTATAAAATTAATACCGCAGCCTGGGGAGTTGAGAAGAAGATTCTCCGTGCGGATTCGATGGAAAATAACAACCAAGATCGAGGAGAAGCTGCAGTTGAAACGGATATATAGAGAGTACCTCGGCTTGTACCAGAGCATTACCTGAAAAGTTAAGGCTTATTAGCTCTATATGGAACAAGCATATACAAACTTCAACCACAGCATTTTTGAGCAGAAAATAAATGCGCTCGTCATCTCATATCTCAACGATAGCATAAGGGGATGTAAGCGTAAGCTTTATCATCTAATTCCTTTTTGAAACTGAATTTTCCGAACGTTTCTTGAACTGCTTGGGTACAGAAATCTCGCTACATAAATTATAAACTCTCGTTAAGGTTTTATTCGTATATAATTACTAAACAAGCCGGTTCGCTTTGTTTCGGCTTTAAAGATGTGGGACTGGAGCCAGGAAGGAAACGTACGCTCGGAGAGCAAGATATTTACTGAGACACTCGACGGCACAAAGTCTTATTGGTGAGAACTTATATTCTTGCCAGCCCGATCGCGGTAATAAATCAACCGTGGAAGAACAAGCTAGTCGGATGCTTCAAAACCAATTGGCAAGATTCATTTTTCGTGTACGAAGAGACAGAATTCGCAAACGTCGAGTTTGTTCATCGTTGAAGGTTCGACGTCTTTACATGATCGCATTCATGCGTCCTCATCTATTTCCTGCGCGGTTATTCTCGATTTAAAATCACACTCGAATAAAATATTCAAACAGCCATATACGATCAGTCTGCGTCATCGAGGATAGACTCATCGGAGGATAGCGATCGTATATTACAATTTGGTGCATCAATGCAGCATGCAGTCTGAACCATGCCATGCCATGCCATGCCATGCCAGCCAACGCCAGCGCCAGCGCCCGGACCAACGCTAATGGATAACGAGACTACAACATGCGTCCAAAGGGGGGGAGTTTTGACTTTATATCCATAGACAGAGGGGATTTAACCCTCAGGAAGTTCGACAATACGCATCAATGACTACACCGGCCCACGCATCACCCAGACGGGAGGGGGGGGGGGCACACCCTCGTATCACCCCCCCCCCCCCCCTCCGCCCCGACTCCCAAGAATGGGGGAAAACAGCTGACCCTGGCATGACTGGCTCAGCGATGTGCGATTACATATTCATTAAGCATTGGCTGAACACTTGAGCTGCAATGTGGAAGCAGCGTGTTTCATTCCATCTTCAATCTTCGTACATTGCATGCAATTTACAGAGCCATAGAATCAGGCGGTTGCTCAGCAGTCGGCGCTAGCAGTCACCTCCTTCAATTGCATGTATCTAGTAATTACTGTATTTACTTTATCTCTTGCGTGGTGTTAATCATCAGTTGAGTTGGCCTGTAATTGTGCAGCAAATGTCAAGTGTTGCCATTTCAATTATTCAAATTTCAAATTGAAGCAATCTTATTGTTTACTTAAAGTAGCTTCTAATTTAGCAAGTTCGGTTTCTTGCTCTCAGTGAATAAGCTAATTCTTGCCGAATAATTCAATTAGAGGATGTTCAAGGATAGGTAGATTTAGATACATAATGTGTATAATACACAATCTCTTCGAATCGGAACGGAACGGGAGCAACAGCAAGCGGCAAACGGGTGTCAGCAATCCCCATACGTTGCTTCCGAGATCTTAGTGCGCAGTTACAACTTTGAAATTACGCTTCCACAATCAGATTGCGCGAGATAAAGGTGTGTGGCGTCTTAAAAAACGTCCAAAAAGACCAACAGCATGGCAGTGGTGTGCTAGTGGCAGGTATAGGCAGAAATTCGCGACAGATCTTCATTATTGAAAGCGTCCCTCGGGACAGTGGAGCCGGAGCAGTGTGTAAAAGGAAGGAGGAAGAAAACGGGAGGAGGACGAAGTAAGTAGCTGCAAGACTCGCTGCGTATATATATGCAGCCGTGTGCAGCTGCTGCATCCTGCAGCTATCCCTCCACATCTCTATCCCTCTCTCTTTCTCTCTCTTATACCAGATTATAATGCACAGAAAATGGTGGATACGTAAACGTTTGAACAAGTCTTTGTCAAGCACTCTTGCAACGTTCAAAATGCATCGCTGGTTACACTGACTGCATTCTACTGCATTCAAGTAATTGTAAGTTTCTAGAAGTTCACTCCAGGGTATAAACAAACACTTACAGCTAAGAAAATTGACTTGTCATCAAACTTGAGGAAAGTTAAGTCAACTCAAATAATTGCAGTCAGGTTAATTAACCATTTACAATAGAACCATGGAAAGAAAATATTTGACTACGGATGCAAAATAATTTAAAAAAAGGCAAAGCGGATACTAATGCAAACTTTCCCCGAAAATTTTCGAAAATAATGTTTCTCAGGAAAATTAATTTCTAAGGCGTACAGGATAGAAGTTTTTGCATATTTGTAATGATTCTCAGCTCCGTCCCACACCGCATTATCCGGCAATTTTGCACATACTAAAAAGATACAGCTTTTCAAAATTCAAAAATGAATTTCGCAACGAACGAACGAACGAACGTGCCAATTAATTACCCGCTGGAGAGATTATTATTGAAAGATGGTTTATAGCGAATAGCTTCGATACTTGTGGATGAAAAGTCGATTTCCACGAGATTAAGGAGAAACTTAATTGCACGGCATTCCTCGTTCGCCTCTCGCTTGACTGGCGCCGGACGCCCGACGCCCAGCGTCCAGCGCCCAGCGTCCAGCGCCCAGCGTCCAGCGCCTAGCGTCCAGCGTCGCCAGCCGTATAGGACGTGGTGGAGGATGTGTTATGCAAAGGGCGTTATGACTTCGTATAATAATAGATGATGAATAAAGATCATGTCCCTTCAATTTTATTATAATATTCAACACATGATCGCTCCCTGGAGCAAAAGTAAAACGTCCCATGCTCAAAGTTTTTCGTGACTCAACTGTGCAATGCGAGCTCCAACCTATTACAGAAATACTGTATTACCCTAGCTTATACGGAGTGCATTACTTTTATATTACAATAAGATCGCAGCAATAGAATATAAAGATTATAGTCACAGACTTATGCGGAACAGAAATTTTCACAATCACTTTTATGCGTCTAGATTCTGAATGTAAAACCAGGATCGCATATCTATGTACCTATATACACAATAAAATTCTCTGAAATGCATCTGCAAGGAAAAACCTATTTCCTTTAGAGGATTAAAAATGATACTCAAATGAATATCGCTGTATTAGCTGTTTGAGCGGCCGAGATATAATTTTGGCCATAACACCCCCGCGTTGCTCCCTCTTGGTGCGCCTCCCCCTCCGCCTTCCACAGCCCTCTGTATACTTTCTTTCAGCTGATAGCCTAACGAAGTAAATCTAAGTAACGTGAATCTATTGGGCAGGAAGCTGCCAAACAGGAGCTGCTGGCGGTATATCTTTTTCGTTTATACCTTATTTCTTAATAACGTAGAATCGATAAATACTGCGGTGAACCGAGATAAAGTAAAGAAAACATAACTTGCAGAACATTAGATCCACGCGGGAGGAGGAATTACGGCGTGTAGAGGCGACCATAATACGGTTAGGTATAGGTATATATTTTGTGATACATTCCGCTATCTTGTTAGTATAGCTCCACTTACATCTCACAATGACCGAACGACCGAAATACCAGGAAGGAAACCGAACACTTGTTGTATACTACAGCCTATATGCTACAACCTAATCTAGGAAAACGTCTGACATTTCATTGTGAAACTCAAACATATTTTCTTCCCGGGGGAGTCAGAATGTATCCTGCTTTTCCACGGAATCGGCGTCAGATGATTCGGCACCGATTACGCACACCTGCATACCATTTCCCCAGATATCTATTCCGTGGCCATCAGATATAGCTCGACGGTAAATGGTAACATGGTAATTTGAGCCCACCAACATTGAATGCTGATAAGAAAATAATGGCATTAACGGTCGTCTCATTATTTTAAACGCGCCTTCATCGCGGAGAACGACCAAAAGCCGAGGACAATTCGAATGTATCCTTTTTCGCGCCAGGGCGCCCGGCGCCCAGCAAGGGTGTTTGCTGGAGCCGGGTAAACGCAGTAACGAAACATTTGATTCGCTCACGGGCGGGACACAACAAGCGTGCATAAATCATTTCACAAATAAAACTTTTTATTCGCAGCCCGCCAGTACCAAGTCGCAATTCTCTTGGAATTGCCGGAATAAATCCTTCGCCTTTCCGCCACCCGTATTGAAATGTGTATCCATTTAATGAGAGTCCACAGATATCTTACCCTTTCTTAGCCCTCTTATCCCACGCCCCCCGCCCCCCCCCCCCCCCCCCGCCCGCCCCGGGGCGCCCACCCGCCACTCGAAACTTTACCCCGCACGCTGTGAAATTACATTATTTTCATAAAATTAATTCAACTTTGCCCCGCAGGACTGTGAAAACTTAAAATGCAACAACGAGGTGCATTTTTCTCAAACCCCGATATTGTTACGTTCCTACAAGTGCAGCGCAATTTAAATGTAAAACTTAAAAGTTTCGTTGAGAGCTTCCATGTGCGAACTGAGCAAGCCAAGTTTCAGAGCTAAGTTTAGCAGGGGTTTACAATGTGCCCTCCTGCGGCTAGATCGGAGAGAATTAAATATAGTATACCTACTTAGATATAATATGACAGGTTTGGCTCTAGAATGCGACGCTACCCGACAGCGTAAATACCGCGATGGCATCTCTAATTCTGGGGTTATGTCGAACGACTTGCCGTGAATCGAGAGAGCAGCTCTCAAGCAGATTAACCGTTAACGGCGAGCAGGCTGCGCTGTCTTAACTTTCGATGGGTGAGGATGACCACCATTTCAGTCTTCTTTGAGAAAGAGAAAATACAGTAGAGGTATCGACGACAGTTTAATATTATACTGTAACTCTTTTTGTGTCGCGTTGAGGATGAGCGTTCCTATTTGTATCGGGGAAAAAAGTGACGCAAATCTGTAAAAGTGAATCTTATTATAATACCAGCGAAGGAAATCTAATTCAAATCGATTGTTTGAATTTTGTATGAAAACTGCCAAATGTTGCTAAAAAAAATATAAAAAGATAAAAAGATAGCGAACAGTCGTGAAGATATTACAAACTTCAGAAATGTTGAAGGATACCATACTTCACATAATTTTAAAGTTTCGTGAGAATTAATCAGAACTTACGGCTGTACAGCCTGGACAAATATTCGAAAATTGTGCAAATTTTCCAGAATTGGGATTATTTCAAAAACTACCTGGTTGATTTTGATGAAAACAACCTAAAACAGAATCTTTGCGAATTTTACTAAACCGGAGCAGCCGTTTTCCTGTAAATGGGGGGGGGGGGGGGCGGGGGGGGGGGGTGATTAGGTTTCGACGCTTCGGACGTTACGCTCGCTACGCACTCGTACAACAACAATTTACACGCCATGCTTTGCAACTTTTCCAGGAATAATTATTTGAGCGAGCAAAGACTTCAATTTGACTACCCATAGAAAAAAGTCACCCACGTTTTCTTTCTCAGTTCGTCCGCGCTCTCGCAACCAAACGGCTGAAGCGCTTGATTAGATTTGCAAGACACCTTCAAAATTTCTGAGCAATTTGATCTGCTACGTTTTTTAAAATGATCGGTTGGGAACTTATTCCACAAATCAATTTTTTCAAAATTTTGAATCATTGTAAATGTACAAGTTATTTAATTCTCTTCACTAAATTTTGTAAATATGCTTTTCTGGTAGATATTTGACATTCCTGAAGATCTAAGATCGATAGGACTTTCCGACTGGTTTTTTATTCGCATTTATGTAGTGATTTCCGTGATTTAAGACGACTAATTCAACACATGATCGGTTTCCTTGGTTTCCTTATGTTGTCCGTGGTGACCTGTTTTGTTGATTTTAAATTTGTCCAAAGCAAAGATTTGATTGCTGTTAGAAGTTTAGTTGATTGCGTTTGTGGAATTATTTTAAATGGAATCATCGTCAAAAAAGTATCCACAAACTAATAAAAAACCTTTACGCACACACTAGATTGAAGTAATTTACGATTTCAATACTCAATAAGCACAAAATCAGAATATTTTAGCTATCTGGCAGCTTATAGGAAAGAGTCACTGTCATCAAAATTTGGGCGCGACAAGATTTTCGGGAAGGCAACGGTACCTTCCCTGGTTTACCTTGGCTGTCTTGATTATGGCTTCAGTGTTGGAAAGTCACTCATTCTGCTACGCGATAACGAGCTTTTCGCGTAGCCCTAGTTACTAAAATATTATTGTTCCAGTGCCTCATGTCACCACTGGTCTACTCGTCCTCCCTAAAAGTCTAGGCAGATTTTCATCAACATTCTCGTCATCTGCATCTAATTCATCAGTGCTTTTAGGCAAGTGAGACGCAGATTATTTTCCAACCGGGCGCGCTGTGAAACACCACGCATTATTCAATTAAGTAAGGTTTGAACCGTCCGAAATTGTTCCGGTCCCGGTATTTTATTTAGCTGCATGGATGAGTTACAATAACGTGAAATATTTTTCTTTCTAATGAGATAGGACCATCGAGTTTTCCAAAAAATGGCTACAAAATTTGATAAACCGAGGTCAAGATATCTACAAACAAAATTTCTACAACACAAAAACGTTTGCTCATTAAATTTCTAATACAATTTACAAACATATAACGTATTGAATCGCAAGAATGGTAAAATAGATAAAGATATTCTAAAGTCTTATCACTAAAAGAATATTTGCATTTATCTGGTACGGTGTTTAAAAATACAAAAACAAATTTAGCATTTACCTAGATCCGAATAAAGTTTATCGTAACTCCTTGCAAACGCTACTGAAGATAATATCGAAAGCGAGTGACCAACAAAAAAAAATCTGCATTGTTAAAAATTAGCAGGCTATAAAATATATCGTATTGCATGAACGCAAGCAATTCGATTGGCTTGACTGGACATCCTCAAGACAAACCGCACGAACGCATTCTGAAGTCTCAATCTCAAAGTGCATTCTCAGAGTGCATTTTCAGAGTGCACCAGGAGCACGCGTGCCATTGAGCCAGCACGTAAGAGAGCACGTGCACATTGTTAGTCCACCGGTCGTGTCTACGAAGGAGGTAGAGTTGTGCGCTGTGGCAGGGACAGGGCTACAGGGGCGATGGCAGTGGCACGGACAGGGGCGATGGCAGGCCGCAGGGGCCAGGGGGTTGGCAGCCAGAATCGGTGTTCAGATTAGCAACAAATGGGCACACCGATCACCTGTCCCCGTCGAGCTGAGCCTCACGCTAGCGTGATCATGACGGGGAATACGAATCACGAGATTAACCATCGACTCTCATCGTCGAAAAACTACGAGCGGCGGGACATCTGCGCCCACGAAGGTAACTCTGCACTGCTAGAATGGATAAATGAAGCAACATATCAAATTTAGGGGACTAAGCTCAGACACTTTCCGGTCGACACTGTAGCGTGGTTGCAACTACGATGCTGGAGTGCGGAACTCGAGACAATGTTTCCATATTTAGGCAGCAATGTGCCGAGCTTTCTTGGTGTAGGAAGTAAGTGGTGGCGATGGCTCAGTAATATTTTCTGAAGACGAACTCAAAGAGTCGCGTATCCATATAAATCCATTTCCGCACAATGGCATACTCACAACAGCATACATAAATGTATAGATACATTTATGTATGCTGTTTAACAAGCGGATGCCAATAAATAAAATGAGATGTTAGAGATCTCTGCCGGTCTCAACAAGCGCGATCGCTTACATAGCTCATGTTTGTACCTCGTGCACAACCCAGGTAATTGTTCCCCTTACTTGCGATTCGCAGAAAACGCTATAATCAATCAGCGTGCACACTGTCTGCTGTGTACAGGTGGACGAAGGCTATGAACAAACTCCTATTTCTGGAGGGTTGTAAAAATGCTATTAAACTTATACTGCCCAGTGCCCACTCCCTGATTGGGTTCTTTTCTTGGGTTCTTACTACATTTACTTATTCATGTTCGGACCATTAATATTTTTGTAGGCATCAGCATAGCCATGCCTACATAATGGTGGGTCTGCTATGGTGATTTTATATGTTTGTGAAGAAAACGTCCCTCTCACAACTAGATTCATGAGTGTGAGACTTCCCGCGCAAACGAATGCAATTCTAGCCTGTTAATAATGTATGTAGAACTATTCGGCATCGGAACGAAGTGTTACCTTGTTTATCAGAATCTGTATAGGGCTCTTCACCTCAACTCCCCCCACTTGAACTTTAAGGTCAAGAGTTTGTTCTCTTTTTAAATGGCATACAAAATCTTGACCCGTGTATGTAAGGTTAAGGGAGATTGCTATAGGTAGTTAGGTAGCTACTTTCAAAGCGAGTTAGTCAAAAATATAGCCAACTCCGACATCTATAGCATTGGACCAAAAGTACTCTGCATTCTGCGTCTTCATGAAGCTACGCAGTGACATTTCCTAACCAGCATATTAGTTTAATGAAATGAAACGGAACGGAACATCCTTACAACAACCGATGTTTTCTTTGAATTGCATCAAGTTTTCAAGTTTTCCCATAGCAACTCTCCATATTTTCCTTTCATTCGTAATAAGAGCGTCCTCGGGGCCGCTAGACAGTCGCGGGAGAAATGATCATTTGCTTGCATGCATTTCCCAAACAGTTCCGACTTCCGCAAAGAACTCTCCTTGCTTTTACATTTTTCTTAATTTGACAGCGACGTGACCAGGCGGGCAGCAAAAAACCATTGGCAACTCGCGTAAGTTTGGTAGGTGAGGTACTTTTTCTCCCAACTTCAGTCGGAGCGTACAGTTAGGTATTTTTAACGACTATACGGATGCCAGGCCTGTTTAATGATACAGCATGCTAATACATTATTTATCCCCAGTAATTTCACTTCCTGTCCTTGTACTTTCGAGTATGGTGAAATATTTTGTATAATAATAACAACCAATTTGACTGCTGCCGACGTAATAAATAATAATAAGTAATGTAAGTAAAAAAGATCGTATGCCATCGTGAATCTAATATGAAATTATTACCTAACCTATGAGTTTTTCATAAAACTTTGCGACTTTCCGATGAATAAGTAAAGCAAGCGAATATGTGTGCCGTTTGAAAAAATATTTCAACAGGCACATTACTTTGGAATGAATTAAAAGACTGCATGAATTTTCTTTAACAAAAAAACCAACAAAAGGTTCGCGGTAAAAAGGCGCTAATTTGAGTTGCATGTGTTCCGTATTGTGGTATTGTGACTTGTGTGCGAGAGCGAAAGAGAAAGAGAAAGAGGAAGAGGAACGCGTTAGGGGCGAGTGTGTCGTATTGTGTGTGACTTCCCCGTGGCCTATCCCTAAGGAGATAATGTAATTGCTGTTTTATGTTTTCCCCTTGTTATTAAATCCTATTTTATAACCTTTTTTAATGCTGGTGGTTTGACTGTGAGGCGACCACTTTTGGCGCTGGCGCTGGCGCTGGCGTCGGCGTCGGCGTCGGCGTCTAGAGTATGCTGAGAGTAGCGACTGGAAAGCCATCCTCATGAACCTCTTGCTCTTGCATGCCATATTCCCACTTCAATTTAACACTTTGCCGTGTAATTCAAACCCGATAGCGAATCACGCACAGTACAGCATCGCCGACAAGAGCGCTGGGTACGGGGCCCACGGGGCAACGCGGGGCAACGCGGGGCAACGCGGGGCAACGCGGGGCAACGCGGGGCAACGCGGGGCAAACCGGGGCAACGTAGCACGGGCTACAGGCTCTATCCCCTGCAGACGTGTTATGTGTTGCGTTGTGTTGTGTTGTGTTGCGTTGCGTTGCGTTGCGTTGCGTTGCGTTGCGTTGCGTTGCGTTGCGTTGCAAATTAGGATCACTTCATCAGACCGATGGGTCTTCATTAGCTCGATTTCCATTCATAAAGCATTCAATACGATTTAAATGGCAAACGCTTCGAAAAGATGGCTGAAGCTGCACAACAACTCCATGAATTTTAAGGATTCGACATGGTACTTTATTATTCCCGGCATGCATGCCCAAGGATCATTAAACGACACAAGCGGCACTTGAAATTTTGCAATAAACGGCCATTAGCCCTAACGGGCGAGGGGTGTAATTCAGCTAAATAAAATATATCTGGCCCCATAATTTTAATTTTATTGTTACGTAAAAAGTACGGTTAATTGGTTGTCAAAGCTTACTGCAGCGGGCAACTACTTTACGCGATCTCCTGTTTATATTGTTTTAAGCGAAATGTCATTGCGTCAAATATTTTATTGGCCTATAATTGTTAATTTTTTACTGCGTTCCCGTGCAACCGATGAAGCAGCGATCCCTGTTTTAAGTGTTTGCAATAATATGAATACAATCTAGATCAAAGTAGACTGGATGGAAATTGTTTAATCTGGAATGAAATGTGTCTGCTTAGCTACACGGCGGCACTTGTGAAACCAACACACAACGCATCGGATCACAACCACGTTCTCACTGTCAGTTTTCCTACTTATCGCCGGTCATAAGCCATGCGTATCGAACCCAGCGCAATTCGATTGTAAGCTTGGGTGTGCTAACTAATATTCCTTTATGGCACTTTGTCAGCCTTGGTGTGCATTGGTCAGCATTAGTCAGCATTGGTGTGCACTGGTCAGCATTGGTGAGTATTGGTGTGCATTGGTCAGCATTGGTGAACATTGGTGAGCATTGGTGAGCATTGGTCAGCATATGCTGAGCATTGGTGAGCATTGGTGAGCATTGGTGAGCATTGGTGAGCATTGGTGAGCATTGGTGAGCATTGGTGAGCATTGGTGAGCATTGGTGAGCATTGGTGAGTATGGTGAGAATTGATGGGCATTGGTATGCATTGGTGAATATTGGTCGAGCACACATAGGAACGAAATCGAAAACAACTCTAAACGCATCGAGCTGTGAAAGTATGACTTCCTACTTTAACATGTAAGCTGGCAGCCAGTGGCATTTGCGATTGGCGATTGGCGATTCCCAATCAATTCAATTACTAGCACGCCACGAGCCAGACACCTATGCTGGCGTACTCGTCACTTCGTAGCCCTACCAATGCTACTGGTGTTACCGGAAAGCTTTGTCAATACTCAATGCACAACATACTCCAAACAACAACATTTTGCGCCAAGGAATGCCTAAATCAGCGTTTTCTTTTGTGCTTGGGAATGTTTAGTGTGTATTGTTTAGCTCGCTTGTATACAGTTCGGTAAATCTAGTCACCGCAGTGGCGGAAAGAGCGTCATGCACTCGACTGCGTTCGCGCCACTGTCTAGCCGAGGCAACGCGCTGATTGATAAAACTGATTGGAGGTAAGATGCACAGAGCCATGAAATTACAGACATTCGTTATTTCAAGAGCAAAACAAAGGCGCTTTCGGCACGTAATTTCTTAGAAATGTTTATTATCACTGCCGAAAAAGTTCTGCATTATTTATTGCAATTGTTATCTTCTTTTGTTGTAATTGGGACAATATGTTTAATGTTTTTTTTTTAAGATGAATGTAGACATCCATTACAATTTTATTGTTATTATCATTGCTATGATATCGGAATAATATCAGAGTTTATTATTACTTCATTACAAAGCATACACTGCACCACATCAAAATATTATGCAGGCATTTTTTCTTATTTTGGTATGTGTGCGAATATAAACAACCCATGCGCTTGGGCTATTTTCGATTGTTGCCGTAAACAAGTGTGGTACTTGAGAGTGACCCCTTCAAGCGGTGACATTCCAGCACGTTGCGACCAGTCGAATTCCACACAGTACCTAGTTCAGGTACGCAGAGGCCCATATTTTTAATGCACAATTACGAGAGTCGAGCAAGACCCTTGTACAACGTTGGAGTTGTGGAGGATTTAATGGTTTCAGGTCCAAAACAAACACTTGCGCGTATCATTCTTGAAATGATTGGCAATAGCATTGTAAAGACAAACAATTGAACATAATATGAAGTGCTCGCGGGAAAAAAAACCATCCTGCATACCAATGTGTATCGATGTTAACGTTTTGTTGAACACCGACAAAAGTTCTTGAATGAATTAGTAAGCTTACCTTGATTACAGAGAACATTCGACGCAATGATGATGAAAGTGATGTATCCTTGCCAAACCATTGTTTATCGTCGATGTATTTCCCTTTTCGATGAAAACCAACAAAACGAGAGACCGTTTATTTGACCAGTCTCAACCCAGATGAGGCAATAATATTTTTCTCTCCAACAACCACTGCCCGTTGATATTTAAGAGCAAATTGTAAACACGAAATAATTTTTAACCACACGTGTTCGCCGCAAAGTTATTTGGTAAAGGTTCCTCGTTCGTATCTCATGCCTTTCTAACAGTTGTCTGCAATCGCGTACCGTTGCAGGTATTTAATGCGTGCATGGTGTGTGCGTCTGGCTCCGCTAAGTTGAACGAATGCGTCGGTTCACCGTCGTCGGTAGCGTCGGCACTGGCACTCGCTCTCGGCACACTTGCAGTCGGCGTCGGCGTCGGCGTCGGAGTCTGCGGCAGCAAGGGTGTCGGTATTACGTGAAGCGCAGACCTCTTTCCGAGGGGACGCACGTTTTCATACTGAGACACACACCGGCTAGTCGCCGAGCGAAGAGCCAGCTATCCGCTCTCCCCCCCCCCCCCCGCCCCCGTTCCCCCTCCGCGCGGCACCCGTGTGCCCCTGCCCTGCCCCTAGCACCCACATTTACTCCCATTGATCGCTCTCTGCACCCATGCTCGTCAATGCATTCCTCACAGAGTTGCGGGTGTTCCCGATGAGATACCACATGGGCGCTAAGGACTTATGCATTACAATATGCACTAATACAGCAACAATGCCATTTATGGTTTTGTTTAGTCAACATTTAACCCAATGACTGCAACTCGAAACTGAAGTCATGTGTATCATGTGAGCTGTAATACCGTGATGGCTTCGCCAGGGCTCATTGCAAGCTGTAAAAAGACCGTGCCGAAATCGGCCAGCATTTAATTACCATTATTTGAAGGTTAGATGAGAGGTTAATTGTCTGTGGTAATTATTCGAAGCGCTGCCATGAGAAGTACATAATTCAGTGCCAATGCTATTTTATATTAAATGAACATTATGTAACAATAATTCGACGTCCATATTCAAAGATATTATTATAGTGTTAGATCATTTTGGGTAGGTCGCCTAGTTTTACGTCAATAATAATACAAATAATAATGATACAAATAATAGTGACATGTGTTTGTACCCGGGCACCGAGCTAGAAGTGGTTAAGCTACATCTTGATCCATCTAGTGACTTTGCCGACGTCGAAGAGGAGAGTATTTTACCGGAAGGAGACCTCTACTATTACAATACTCTACTTCTAGTAAAGTGTTGAAACGGAACTGAACAGGATTAAGTCGTGCCACCACGTGACCAAGGCACGTGTTGTGAGAAAAGGAGTCGTCCACAAGTCAGAATAAATCTTTCTTGCTTTTGAGTCGTGTCAACTGCATTTAAACGTCAACTCGTGATAAAAGACAGACGCTAGGATTTCAGGTACAACAGCTGTCGAACATTTCCTACAAAAAAAAATGCATGCGTAGAAGGTGTTGAAGTTTCACTACATCGTCCTAAATCTTCGAAAAATCTCAACAGAACATATGCATACGTTCATACCGAGTGCTCAAACATACTCCTGAATGCAGCCCGCAGAGCAATTTCCTGCTTTCTCTACACGGCTCCTCCACTAAACACGGCTCCTCCACCAACAGCTTAAAGTTTGTCAGTAAAATACGAGATGCTAATGTGAAATACATATCGTATCGTAGATTGGCATCTGCTTTTATCCAATTCCGTAATATCAACTTGAGCAAGGAATACGACCACCTCAATTCGCAGTGCACTTTACATTCTGAGTTCTATTTACCACCAAATCCTGCATACATCCACTATTTCACATTAGCCCATTGAAACCGAGTTACATAGTTTCCAGAATAACTCGATAGACATATTTATGGCTTCATCGATAAAGCGACAAGGGCAGGGTCCGATTAATACTCGCAGCATACGGTATCATAACCAAAGCGTAAGTATAGAGCTCGATCTAGACTGAGCAAAGGATTTCGGCTCATCGGCAAGTTTGAGTTATACGTAAAGGGTGTATCAAGCGTCCGTGAATTGATTACGAAACTGATTCGGATAATTTACGGTGGCAAATAATTAAATTTATCGGATGAAGATCAATCGTATTATCGGTGAGCACGAATGAGAATAGATCTTGGACGAGTTTCCTCCTTCGATTCACAACTGACTAGTGACTCGCCGGCGTCATCATTATATATCGTTGCATTAATGTATGGCCCGTGGTCGTGTAGCACATGCACGATATTGCATTGTCTGCCATTAATTAGTAAGCAATTGATTAGAATTATTAATGCAGAGGTTTTCAATTAACTTTAACCCAATTACCTTAATTATGTATGACAATGCGGCATTAGTTTTCTTGGAGCTAAAATGTGGTTTTCATATACTCCATTATCGCCATATATAAATTAGCTATTGTTTTACAATATTTATAAGCTTCTGACGACTGTTGATATTAGACAAGGTACCTAACAATCTTAATTTGTGAGTTGTAAAGGCAGTGTCAAATAATGGCAGAGTTTGACTACATCGTTCGCCACCATGGCTGGCCAAGACAGCTGTTCTAACATCCAGTGTTATTCGATGCATAGAAACTGGATAGCGACAGTGTTACGGTAAACACCGTCGAACCTGTCCCTGTCCACCCTCACAAATATTAGTACAAGAGATTTACTCGTGCATACGTTCACCTATCATTTAATTTATAGGAAACTAATTGGTTAGCTGAAAATCATGTCTAGAACCCAGTAGTTTCTCACTGATTTCCAGGGCGTCTTTACTTAGTCTCTACAAACAAATGAATTCGTCATCTTACCATTATTTGATGTGTGCCTCTGCATAGAACAGTAACCACCTCGATAACCTCAATTCACAGATGAAAATGCTGAAAAACGAACGTTTCACGATCTTAATCAATGTGCTTTCATTACATACATCCCGTCTCATTAGGCAGTTATAAAGCCGGCGGGTGACTAGTAACTTGTGACAAGCCGGGTGACGGGTGACAGGGACGGGTGACAGGGACGGGTGACGGCCAGCGTGTGTCACCGACTACCCGCATACGACCCAACCGATTAATCGATCGTCTTGGATTTTAGAACATGATTGCAACGCGAGACGAGCAGCTTGCCCAACCCATGCTGCGAATAAAAGTATGGGTTTCATTTTAATGCGATCAGTGCTTCGCAGTAATGGCAAACTATTCATTTGGTTGAATTATGATATGTTGGCTGCGGACTCTACCGCCGGGTGGGGTGGGGGGGGGGGGAAGGGGGGGGGGGATCCTATCCAAATATGATGCACGTGCCAAGCCTGGGGCTGCGGCACACCCGCGCTTCACATCATGTATAATTTAATTAGAGTGAAAAGAAAATAATGATTCAATCAAAATGAAAATTAATGTTTATTATAATTAAATTGTTGTTTTTCTTGCGCTAGTGCGATATCGAGAGTAGCCCCGCGGGCTTTTGGAACGGCGGTTGGGGGTGTGGGAGGGCGGCAGGGGGCAGGGGGCAGGGGGCAGGGGGAGTTGGGAGAGTCATGACCCACAAGCCAGCTGCTTACAAATATCAACATGTAATAAGCATTTCTTTTTTGTTTATAGCGACCGCCGTAATTGTTCGTTATTATATCGGATCGTTTCATTAACCATTAGGGGACCACGAGTTCAATGGAGATGGACACATTTCGCCAAAGTTAATGGGAATAACATAACATTTCCTTATCATTAGCTATTTGTTTGTTGGTGACGGTCATCTATTAAATTTGCTTACCTATCTCATGCAATGAAAGTTTCTTTGTTGTGATTTGCAAAAATTGGCACAAAATTCTGTTTTGTTTAGCATACTTCAGTCACCCATCAAACTGCGTCGCGTGCGCTCTGGAAGATGATGACCGGAAACATGGATGGTATTAATTCTAACTTCATCCAGGAAATGAATATCTCCTGCTAAATATTATAATATTTATAATAAAATGCAAATTAGGGATCTTGTAGCTGTGCACGATGCTATGCGATGCGATGCGATGCGATGCGATGCGATGCGGGAGTGGGGAAATAAAGGAGGACTATGTGAATAGAAAATCCCTGCGTAGCTCGTAGCGCGGCAGTGGAGAGTTGTCCATTAGAATGAGTTATGCTTTCCGACCTCGCTTTAGCAATATTTTCATTTCGTAAAAATTATAAAAAGAGAATTCCGAGATTCTTCAGAGCTATCCACAACTTAAAATATCAATTTCTTTGCGACATTTTTTACACGTATACAGAAAATGAATATATTTTTCTATAATACCGTTTCAAAATTAAGAATAATCAGTATGAAAAAAAGTAAATATTATATTGAATATTCAAATTGTATGTATTGTTGATATTTAAATAAAATATTAATAAAATACCCTGCCTACTAAAAGTGTCGAAAATACCCGTTTCTCTTCTGCTAAACTATTTCATTGGAAAGGCTACAGCTCTCCCAATAGGAAGGAAAGGAATAGCAATTATTTTCTAGCGACATAAAAACCTTAATTGGAATTTGGTCGCGGAACTGGAATGAAAGGTTTGGTGTTTAATGAAATGGGATGTACCGTGACGGGTGCTACTGGGACTTACAGGCTACATGGCTACCGATGATCGCAGACTCTCGATTCATCTCATTATATCAGGGTATAGTTTCGGCGCATACGCTTGCGCGTCCCAACATTTCGGTCCAGCGTGTGGGAGAGCAGAGTCGCACAGCGGCAAGCGGCAAGCGGCAAGCGCTTCTGCTTCAGCTCACCATCCATCATGCCTATTCATTCATCTGTCCGGAGGCGCTAGCGAGAAGATTTCGCGGTCGTTTTACTCGCCACTGTGCACGTTCCCTCGGCGGAATAAATTTAATTCGATTCAATCGTCAGAAAGCGAACAGGTCCCGCGTAAAACCAGCATACCCCTTCGTCGACGCCCGCGAAGCCCGCACCCGGCCCCAGAACATCATCTCTCTTCCGCACTCGATCTCTCCACTAACCCTTTCTTTTTATCTCGCTTGCTTTTCTATTGTAAATCCCTGAAGGTGTGTACCAACTCCCCGCCCCCCCCCCCTCCCACCCTCCCCACGAAGCCGCATCGCGCTGTCGGCACTCGGGCCGGCTTTGTGGCGACGCTGGTAAACACGAAATTCTATTAGGAAAATAATTTTATGTAATACACGGATTCGGAGTTTTACATGTTTATCTTGATTTCAGGGTGTCCACTTGCAAAGAGAAATAAAACTACTTGAGAAAAATTATCACTGGCGCACAAAATACGAAGGTTGTGGAAATTGGATTAACGGTGTACCTATAAAAGGGTGTGGGAATAAATATAGCTTCACAAACACATTATTGACGGTGGAATCCGTGCTGTCTGACGTAGCGGTTGCAGTTGCGATCTTGATTAAATAATTAACGAGTTTAGTTGTGCAAATTATTCCAGCGCGAAACTCGGACTTGGCATAAAATCTAGTGCTTCTTCTTTTTATCTCCAGACACATTTTTATTTCTATTTGGGAGACGGTCTCTTTTTGGTCATAACATTCTTATTCATAATTTTACCTCACACGGCGTCACTTAGCTATTCCCGGCCACGATGGGAGAATTCATCATTTATTAAAAGAGCCGTTGTTTATTAAGATATATTTTCTGTTTAGCCTACACTAAACCTGGGATCGTTAAGGATAGAGTAACGCAATTGCATATATGCAATCGGGCACAGACGAGCAAGTGCCCCCCCCCCCCCCCCCCCCCGCCACGCACACAACCAACACACACAGAATGTGTTAAAACACGAGCATATAGAGGAGCTGACGAAATTATTTCAATCTTGCCACTTTTCGGAAGAATAATTTAAGTAGCATACTAAAAGCACAGTCATGAAATATGCACTGTGCACGAAAGAAGTGTACATATTTATGTATGTTACTACCCTCCTTCTCCATGGGAAATTTTACCTTTCCGAAATCTTTTCAACAGATCGTATATAGGTATATATGCTGGCACGCAAGCTTTTTTCTTTCCCTATTTAGACTCAAATTCACGTATAAAACATTCAGCGAATGTTTACCTCTCAAAATTAGTTCAAAATTATATCTCGTCTATCTCGACTCGACTTCGTTTAGACGTTTGAGTCAAAACGTCAACGATCTACCTACGTATAAATGTCAAATGGAATGAGATTTTAGCAAAAAGCTTTTAAGGAAGTAGGAGCCTCCCGAAAATTTCCCTTGTTCTGTTCTTCTCGCGACTGCGTATCTCGGGTGAGCTTTAGAGGTGTTAGAATGGGTGGGGTAGCGATACCCTGTCCCTTTTTCGAGCGAGCCCCGTAGCGCAGAGCGATATTTAAAGCGATATAAACTCCCAGCTATTTATTGGTATCTGTCCACCAGTAAATTATCCATCTTGCACCGATGTTGGGTCAGAACGGGACAGAAAGTGTACGTTAAGAAGCGACAATACGTTGGGGTTTCGTCGAGGGAAAGCGGGAAAGCGGGAAAGCGGGAAAGCGCGGGAAAGCGCGGGAAAGCGGAAAAGCGGGCAGACGAGAACGAGCGTCTTGTTTATGAACGGTTAGCAGCCATTACCTTGGCTCGCATTCCCGTGAGTTATTATAAGCTAGCATAAGCAGCCGCAGAGGCGGCCCTGCAACTAGGAATAACTGTGTAAGATAAACACTCAAGCGCAGTTTTAATCTGAAAACCCTGATCAATTATTTATTTCCTCTAAAGCAGGAAGCAAAGTGCTATTTAAATAATGTGCCGTTAGGTCGCTACGGAAGTGTAAGGTATGGCACACTTGTCACTTTGGCTCTCTCGTATAGCAACAGTTACACCAGAGCATGGCAATCATAATCATAATCATAATCATAATCAAAATCATATTCTAGTGATTATTACATCATGTCGCTATGCTTCACTTGTTTTATTGCCTCAAATAATAGGCTAGAAGTTAATGAAAAATATGGTTCGATGAATGCCGCCGACTGCCGCCGAGGAAGCATATTTTTTACGCATGTTCTCCTGTCCTGCTTATTAAATAGGAGAGCGCAGATAGTCCATTTTCTGTCCGGAAGATATTTTCAAAGTCCTAAAAACTATAAAACAGGCACTATCTAAAACAAACTTTCACCGAAACTTTATTCTCTTCATCACTAGCCGCTCTTTGTCGTTTAACTTTGCGTTATTACTTTATTGATTTTATTGAAATTCCATTAAAAATTAATTATTCTTTTAGTTCGGTTTTCATACATACACTTCGAGTAATAAAGTTCACAATGAAATTATTGAACCATACATTTCCATTTCAATAATGATTAACGCCCAAATTTATTTTTAAACAAACACTCGCCATGGCTTGGAACTAGTGATGCATATATGGATGCCGCGCTATGCTGACCCGGACACCGCGTATTGTGTACAAGAGCAAATGTATATAAAATCGTTGTAAATGTCTGTCTAAATATCAATCGAAGTTAATAAAAAAATATCGGTGCATAAATGGTGATACCTGCCGCTAATTAAAGGGCGGGGTGGTCGAAGGGGATGGGAGGGGGGGATGAAAATGAAATTCAAATCAACCTTACGTACATGGGATATAGCGTGATCGAAATTATCGCTTCGAATCACACAAAGCACGGTAACAAAAGGCAACAGACAGCGATCAGTTGATTTTTTCAATTATTCTTTCCGCTTAGTTATAGAAAGACTGAAGTGCCCATGAGTGCGATCATCTTCGTAGTCACCAACGCCACATACATCAAAACGAATGCCATTATTCATTGCGGAAACAATTATAATTGTTGGCATGCCCAGAGTTTGCACAATTTCGTGAAAAAAATTTCCTTAAATGTTGTATCATTCCATAAGTTATGTGCTTAGATTGCGTGGGCGAGCATATTTGAAATGGTGCTCGTGGATGTGTTCACAGAGGCTGAACACTGAGCACCGAGATAAGACCATTTCCATTCCTACTCTACCCCCTTTCTTTGGGCTCCGCGAAACACAATTAATTCCCCATCTTTACTCGTCGATCCTAAATCTTTACTCTTGACATTTCCACAATGAATGTAGAATAAACACAAGTCACAACTTCTTGTGTCAGCAAGCAAGAAAATACCTCACACTTACATCTTCTGTTAACATGAAAATCTCGGTTCGTATGCTTGATCTAATTAAAGTTTAAACTAACTGCAGCATTATTAATCACTGTTAAAGCCATACCTACATAAATTCTTGTTATGTGTTTTGGAGATGCAGTAGGACAATTTTGTGGGTCCATCTCAGCAAATATTGTTTCTCTCGGGAACAGTTGGCCTATTTATTCGAGGAGGGGTTTGGAGTGGACGAAAATTCGTTGCGACGACGATTCAAAAAGGTCAGCAATAACTTTATTGATTTCAATAATTCGATCCCAAACAGAGAACTATTCGATGGCACATTTATTTTCCTCTGTGTCGATATCATTACTGCGCAAATTACTCGAGAAAGTCTCCAACACAGTGGAATAAGAGAGACGGTGTACTGTAAACTGCATTTAAGCTTAAATAACTCGAGCAGTGGCACAAACAAAACCATCACTCGCCGCGTTACTTGAGATCACATAAGAATTGATTTAGTTTGCGATACTTTACCCATCCTTGAACAAACCTTTAAATAAAGTCACTAGAGAAATATTACTCGGTGCAATAGTTATTACATTGCTCGAGTTTTGCATGTCAGTTCCGATTTTTCATCTAATACTCAGTTTCCGAGCCACGAAGACTGCTCACCCGCACTCTTATCCGTTTCGCGTTCGCTGTCCAGTGTCCAGCTTCCAATATCAGAGACGTTTTATAGTTTTCCCTTTTCTGCTCTTTGTCCTGGCGTCGTCGGCGTCGGCGTCGGCGTCGGCGTCGGCGTCGCGACGCTGTCCACAGCAAGGCACCACGACGCTACGCTACGCGACGCGCTGTGCTGGCGGCTGGCAGATCCCAGTTCGCACCACTTGAAGCCGTCACTACGACCCGCTAATCCGATTGACTCGAGCTATATAGCACCGCCGCCGTCCAATACTAGTTCTGACTTCGCTAATCCGTTATTCCCTCTGCCAGGCCCGGACCGGCAGACCAGGGGCGCACATTGATTTCTTCCTGGTTCCATTCTTTGCTTCGCTAGATATATTGACTCTCTTTCAAAAGTTAATTGTATTATTTGGAGACACTCTTTATTTCGTAAACTGTTCCTATTTTATCGAGCCTGCAATAATCTGAGACTGCGTCATTTTCCGACGGCGTGTCTGGCGTCGGGGCAGTAATCATCCGGCTTGTGTTTGCAGAGCGCGCGCCGCCGGTCGAAGTCACATTTCCATTCTATTTGCCCGCGGATGAATGACGTGCGGTGATCGATCACTGTGTGTTAAGATTAAATGCCGGATTTAATTTATTATAAAATGCGATCGTGTATTCTATTCTATCGCTATCTGTTCCTGAACGCTTTAGGGTACTATTTTTGTGAAACTACAACGTCGATTGCAAATACAATATTTTGAATATGGGTACAGAAAGGCTTAAGGTGATTCGCGACCAGAGCAGGTCCTAGAGATGCGGAGCATCAAAATATGGGGAAACCACGAGTTTTTATCACATTAAACGGGTTTTTTTGTTAATAATCCGTCATTGTTCTTACAAAACAATACACAAATATATATTTTTTTTACATTTTGTAGGTTTTCCGGAAATTTTCATGATATCTTTCGTACCATCCAACAAACACAAAATTAAAAACAGCGTGTCGCGGAATTTTTGCCTTGTGCAGAATAAAAGTCTTCTTATGACAAAGAAGATTTTTTGATCGATCATTCATATATTGACTGAGAAATCAATTTTTGAAAAGTCATAAATATTTTGCAGAAAAATATTCTTTTGAGTCAATGACAGGGGCGGAACTACGATTCACGGGCCCGCCTGGAGATTTTTCCAAAAGGCTCCCCCCCCCTCACCCCGGAGACGTTGCTGTTTAGGCGCCCAAGAAATTTTTAACTATGGTCATTTTTTGTATAGTGAATCAAGGTGTTCTAAGGAAACTTTTCAAGTATTACTGAGTCTCTATTTCAAACCGATTCAATATAAAAACAGCTCGAGTTTTATATTGCAATAAGGACCCTTGACAGGAAATATAAATATAGTACTTTTCAGCTCGGGGCCCTGCGAAATCAGCGACATTCGCTCATGTTCACTCAATTGGGTGCAACTGAAAACTAATGTAATCTACGATTTGTTTTCTTTAGTTTCATTGCATTTTCTGTTATATTGTATATTACTAACACCCGCATTTGTTCAGAGGGGCCCGCTGGTACTAAATTTGACGTGGGCTCCCCGCGTATACAGGATTCTAGTGTATTTACAATGTGAAACAAGTAAACACAGAGACCCACAAAAGTGCGCGTTTTTTGGTTTATATTGTTATTTAATTTGTATTGTAACAGGTGCAACATACCTACACCCACAGATATACTCGAACATGAGACGATGGCGAGTGACGGCCGACGGGCCCCCAAAGGACGCGGAGAGCCAGGGCCCGCCCGCGTCCGCGGGCTCTGGGGCCGCCAAAGTTCCCCCCCTGGTCAATGGTCAACAGGTTAAATATGCACACGTTGTGGTTTTAAAACGCTTATCATAAGGCCTGGGGCATGTATAGATTCCAAATATGATTTTATCTTCTTGATCGGACACTATGTGTGAACTCTGAACGTTACGAGAGAGTCGTTTGCGCTAGGCACGTTTTTCGCTGATACCCGATGGATTATGATAACCGTTAAAAAAAATTAGTTCATGAGATAATATTGCTAAAATTCGTACGTTTATGCAGCAAGTCCACGGTGTTTTAGATACTCGCGACGATATTTTTAATTCGGGCCGACTAATTTCCACTGCTTGCACCGTGAGTCCACCTCCGGTTTCTTCAAGGAAAACCTTCGGCTAAACTGAGTTAGTTGTAAATGTTATGTCCCCGCATGTCGCCGGTCGGCGGCGGGACGGGTGCTCGCCGAGCGGCACCGAGGACTCGGATGTTTAGTTTTGCTTTGCCTCCCGGTGCTTTTCAGTCGTCGTTAGCTGTGTAAAAGCCACGAGCAGCGCGCGGCCCTGCGCGGCCCCTGCGCGGCCCCTGCGCGGCCCCTGCGCGGCGCAGCGCAGCTCAGTCCAGCCAGGACCGTCTGGGACCCGACCGGACTCTCGCCGTAAAGCACAGAGCAAGAGCACACTTCAAAGGAAGTGCCAGGTTCATTAACCACGCATCTCTTTTGATCTCTTACCAGGTTAAGTGGACAGAGAGAAGCAGCTAGGATTGTGGAGGGTAGTGTACTAAATAAAGACAAGGATGTAAACGCGATAGGGATAGAGAGAGTGGATAAGAGAGAGGGATGCGAAGAGAAACGAAGATAGGTACAGAGATAGAGCGTAAGGGAGAATGTGAGTGAGTGAGAAGTTGCTGGAACATACTTCCACTTGAACACCTTTTATTCTCGATTTACTCAACACCTACGGTACAAATTCTATTGCGAAATGAATCTGTCTCAAATTCTTGAACCACACGGGAGTCGGGGAGCTCGCGGAACGGCCGACTCGGGCCAGAAGCAGAAGCACCACGGAACGCCTCTCCGCGGCACCCTGGATACTCTGGATACACTGGATACACTGGGTAGTGGATACAATAAGTTCCTGTCCCGATAACACTGCGGTGTGCCGAGTGCCTGATCTCCAGTCTCCACCTATACTCGACTCTACTATAGATACCTACGCTATCGCTTTCATCGCTCAGACCAAGAGATCAAACATAAACCCCTTCATAACAAAACCGAGCAACACACATTCTACGTTTGAGCCTTGGCGATTAAAACTAATTGGAAAACGGTAGAAGATGAGTGAGAACACGTTTATTTTCCCGTGTAAAAACCTATATAGTCGTTTTATTTAGTAGCGCATAGGGATGGCTTCACCGCTTCGTGGGAGGTGTACGGCGCAAGGCGCGTAGGCTATGTTTGCACATCGGCTTATCAATTAACATTAGCATACTGCTCCCTTAGGGTACCCGCAGAAAAAGTGTCTAAACTTAATACACGTATATACACAAGGCACTGTAAACTTGAAGTTACCGTTCTCGTGGCGAAGGTGAAAAGCTCCGCGGTCGCTCGGTCACTAAAGTATGGAGGATTGTGCCTTGATAATACCGCCAGCCGTGGCAGATCAAGGGTGCCCCACCCCTCGCAATTTCATCAGTGTGCTGCGCTAGCATTTGTTTCGCGAAGGTGACAACACGAACACCGAGACCCAGCTAGATGCGGATGCTGCGACTGCGACCGAACCCAGCCACTCCATTTGCTGTTCACTGTGCACGTAGCCTGCTTTAAGTAACAAAGACTCGCCAACTTTTGACTCGCGTTATTACATTACTGCCATGACTGTTGTGCTCATCATTAATGAAAGGGCGTTTTTATACACTACGCACAGTATGCTTTAGTATATGCACGCTTTTTGCTTGCCTTGTAACGCTGTTAAGAGTTGGCTATGAAATGGAGTTGACAGACACTTTTCTCTTATGTGAAGAAAGAAAATTAGCTCTCCGTCGACACATGCTTTCTTTAGGGCATAAATCCTCGTCCCCAGCGCGAGTTCACGAGAAGATATGCATGTAAGAAACGCATGAGCGCAAAATACACGCAACTGTTCTCTTATGTTTCATTGGTCTCTTTTTTACATCCAAAATGTCCTGCATGTAGCTGCGCAAATGAAGAAACATGTCTCGCAAATAGAGGAATAAATCTGGATGGAGAAATGAAATTCTTGAGTCAAAATTTCCATCATGGTTTCGGCTAAATGTCTTGCCGGTTTCGGGTTTCGGCTAATCGTAAATATTGAACGAGGCGACAGCGACCGCGAAGCGAGGCAAGTCCCAGTAATTGTCGTACGACGACCTTGCGAGTTGCGACTGTCACATCCCCCACATCCCCCGCATCCCCAAAAGGACCAAGTGTCTCTGGCTTCCCTGTTGCCCTGGCTGCCCTGTTGCCCTGACTGCCCAGGCTGGCAAGACCGAATTGCAGTAAGGTGTCCGCTCTAGTGACACTCTGAGTTATTACCTGTCACTAATAGAGACAGTCCACCCTCAGTACACTCGGATAAGTCGAACCCACAACCTCCAGCTTCAGGCCCACGGCCTACCCCCCCCCCCCCCCAACCCCACCCTCAAGTCCGAAGCCTCAGCCTAAAGCCATTGTTTACAGACTCGGAAGGATTACGTACACGCTTACCCTCTGCTCGCGTAATCCCTGCCTAATCCAACACTTCGTCTTATTCTTTTACTAAGTTTTTTTTTAACCCGGCATCTGAGCTACTTGCTATAAATCTTGTCATCTAACTTTATATGCGCCAAGATTCAGAAGAGATAGTTTGTGCAGCAACGGCCATTGGCTCCTTCGACAATTCTGTTTCAGATCGTCTTGCTCCTGCAGGACCAGCTTCCGAAACAGGTCCTGGAAATTGAGTAAATCCGTGCCTTATCCACTTAAACTGTTACTTCGCTAGGTACCGTAACTTATTGCTGCGCGAGGAAAACGTGATTTATACCGCTTAGTGTAGGTCGCATTTCGCGCAAACTGTTTATATTTCGAATCGGTTGCAGCACTGATGTTTTTATTGAATAATATCTATAACGCTACAGGTGAGGAAGAAAGTGGTAAGCACAACTCTACACTGTCACTCATACGCGAAAAAAGCCCCGAACTCTTGGCCTCTACCATTGAATTGGAACGGATTTATAATGTAAGCTTGCTTTGTACATCCCAGGATTTGATCAGAGTTTGTGCCGTTGTAGATTTCTATCGCATGGTAAGCTCTTACATAGAACATCTCCCAAGTCGTTGAAAAACTATCTTTGTGCCGACTCCCTTGCGTGTGCTTGCAGGCATGATTGTTACTCGTTACTTGTTACTTGTTACTTGCTACTATACTATAGTAGGACTAAATTACCTCGCGAGTCGCGACGTTAAAAGCACGCTTAACGTGACTGATATTGGCTAGCAAATCATGATCGTGATAGTTGATTTGAGTTCGTTGCTGCAACAAGATCGCAATAAAACTGCTGCTTATTTCCTCCATGCAATCGTACCATTACGCCAGGAAAAGAGTCGGAAATGTGGTGTGTCAGCCACACACAATATCTCACTTTCATATCAATACAATTGACAAGTGCCAACCTTTGTAATTTTATGTCAATGTTTCCAATAAAATGTTATGCTATTTTAGTTGTGAATTAAATTGCGGCTTTTTTAAACGTTAAAGCACTCTAAGAGCAAACTTTTTTTATTTTATTGTTTGTGTATAGCTAACATATCTACGTCGAACAAAGTTGCAGCTCGGTATTTTATAAAGAAAAATGGGCAGTTCACGCCTGGTAATATTGGCATAAATAAACGAACGTAGGCCAATAAAAGCCAATAAAATAACCCACGCAATACGTAGGGGCTGGCAGTGTACGCATTACGTACTCTCTACGCAATGCTATTATTACCCCTGAACCCTGAAACTGTGCAAGTTATTGGCACAGTCAAGCCCGTACTAATGTTATAGCTGTGATTTACCTATGGCTAATATTTAGAACATTGGTTATACATTGTATTGTAGTACACCATTGTTTACCTAATAATAACCAATAATTACGTATGTCCACAAGTCCACTGGCGAGCGAAAAAGCCGACATGCTAGCATGATCAATATCCATTAGGCAGGTACTTGTTATGCAGTCGACAATGTTCATTCACGTGAATTTACTGTGCATATCATGTTCACTCCATGATTGTATTTCAATTATGATGTATATTACATACACAAAGAGAGTGCCTAATCAGCCAGCAACAAGATCATTTCGCCTTAGCGGAAATGTCTTTTGGGGCCCATAATTTCTTGTGTCGTCCCGTCCCGTCCAAAGTGTTTCCAACTTTTCAATTGAAACATTGGCACTCAGGCGCCACATATAGGTATATACATCGCGTAACTAAAGCAAATATACTAATGTGTCTCCATTCCCAAAAGCTATGGATAAGAGGGCATGAAACATTCATGCCTGTACCCTCTAGAATGGATCGTAGACTGGGACTCGAACAGATTCTCGTCCTCGAGTGCGAACGCTACGGTGGGCGAAGCCTGCCCGAATTGCGAGATCGAAACCAGCTTGGGCCCCCGTCCCGGATATAATGGGCCGGGGCGAGCATTGCGCCAGCCTGCCCCGATATTATGAGCCACAAGGAACCTCAGTGTGAGGCTTTCCTTTCAACCACACATTGAAATATCTACGACAAATTACCTCAACACATGTTTATAATCGGTAGTCTAAGTTGTGGCGCTGAGTCTAACAGTAACAAGTATACTCGACAGCCAATGTGGTCGTCCGCACACTTTGTCATTATGCCTACAATATAACGTAATACTACACGGGCCGACGTCGCTAGACGCCACTAGGCGACGCCGGCGCCGTACTTTATGTTGCCCCCATGCAATTGTGATTAACGCGATCCTCCTTTATCCTCCTTTATCCTCAAGTTGTCGGGACGGCTGCCATGCTGACGCCGACGCCAAGGCCCGACGCCGACGCCGACGCCAACGTCGAAAGACGTGTTTTGTATACATATTGCAGCAACATATAGAAGTGTCAGCGATAAACTATTAAGATATAAGCGGAAAAGAACGTAAGATGAAAGAAGTCATTTTTGGAGTTTGAAAAACGTTGAAGCTGGATCTAAATTCTAAATGTTCCATTGCAATAACGCTTTTGTAAGTTGTTGAGTATTATGATGACAAGGAATAATATTAAAGATTAACCAAGAAGATTGAATGGACGCAAACTTTATTTCTAACTTTTTCTTGAACCTTCGTACAATAGTAAAGAACTTAGAAGTACTGCTCTTAAAGGGAGAAATATACGAGGAAATCGAATTTCAAACATGAACCACTACATAAAAGATCATCACAATGTAGCGCATGCGATCTCTTTCACAAATGGCACAGAAGCACAGCAGAAATCGTTCGTTCCGTCGTTCGCTCTATGCCATACCCTCTAGATGCAAGCTGCAGGCACAGGGTTACTTTTAGCCTGACGATTCGGGCGAACCACCTGTGTGCGCCCTGCCCTGCCCTGCCCTGCCCTGCCCTGCCCGCCAGGAACCAGCCAATCTTGCCACCAGGATACAAATACCATTCAAACTGGCGAACACACTCCATTACAGCAATAAATATTGAGGAGAAACGAATCTCAACAACAGAAAGACGTCCCTTGGTGGAGGCGCCAGGTATCTAGTCTTGGGAGTGAAAAGCCATCTACGACGACGACAACGGTGACGACGACGACGACGACGACGACGACGACGACGACGACGACGACGACGACGACTCTCCACCGAACAGCTATCTCGCTCTTGTAATAGCCGCGAGCACAGGGTTCACTCACGTACTTAGCTTATATTTAAAAAGCGACTCTCCGCCAAGATACGGTTTGATCAGAAACACGCTAGAAAATGTACAGTACACGTTTTAAAGTTATTTAGATCACGATCAACTTTTTTGCTGCACTAAATCACAAAAGTGTTTTGCATTTTGTTTTTGTATATTAGGTGCTTCAAATCGACAGCACGAACTCATGCCCGTAAGGAGAGTGAGTGAAATGAATTTGAAATTTGAAAAAGACGCTGCCTCGGTTATTTTTTATTATTTTTTTCTTTGCACATCGAATCCATCCATTATAAAAACTCACGATGCGATTTTCCCGTCTTTCCAATTGGTTTACAATCATGCATGATGCTCCTATACGTATATATAGAAAGTTTCGTTCTAGTTCGCACGTAGCACAATCTAGGCCTACGCCGACGCCGACGCCGACGCCGACGCCGACGCCGACGCCGACGCCGACGCCTATGCGTGTGTGTACAATAGTATCAGATCAGTGCAACGACTCTAGGTGATATCATGTGTCGAAGAGCAGCGCCATGCATGCTACACACGGATCAGCCGCACGCTCCGAGAATTATAGAATAGGCTGGAAAAGTGAAATATCTCCAAATAGGAAAAGGCAATGTTGGAAAAAGGGCTACAAACCATCGCCTATAATCGGAACCATAAACCACTTGATCTGCTAGCGGTTGGCCACCTGCAATACCCATACATCTAACTGGTCCCTGCCCTTGCTTCTACCGCTACCTCTGCCTCGGTGCCTAGTCGATGGAGGGTGCTACTGCCAGACGTGAACTTTGCCTCGCAACGCGTCATTTCATATAAACATCAGCAATGTATTATGTATTCGTATTCATACATGCCATTCCTCAGCACGCGGAACTAGGATAGATAGCTGCGCATCCGCACAGATCGGATAGAAGCTTCGATGGATATTGGCGAGCCTTGCCAATCGGGTGACGGCGTCGCACTCGCTACGTTCCAGCGAACCACAGACCCGGCGCGGTGGAGGTAACTCATTGTTTAGCGCTAAGTATCAATGTCCAAGCGCCGTCTCTCTCCGTCTCTAGCACGTAAAGAGCTGGTGATCCCGGCATGTCTGGTTTACATACAGGTTTTTTACTCATATTCCGGTACAATCATCCATATACTTTTGATTTTTATAAATAGGCAAATCACGTGAATTTGGTGCACTTATAGTACAACATCGATTATTGATTAGGGTGAGTTATCTGATTTTAAACGCAGTTTATTGATTCAGAAGCAACGCGTAACCAGAAGGCTAATTATTTTATTCGCAGTTGTAGAGCAGACAATGATTTTATAAATCCAAGTAAAAATATGATAAAATAACAATCGTTCCCCTATCGCGCAGGAATCTGGTTCGAGTGTTTGAGTGTTTGACGCAGGTAAACGCGCGGAAGCCAGCGTTGGAAAAGTTGCACTGATGCAGCTCTGTTCAAAATAATACTGTGCGAATTTACATAGTTCACTGTAAAGTTAGTTCTAAAAAATGAAAAAATTCTCTATTGATGGTCGTATTTTTTCCCTGTACCAATATAGGTATCAGCATGGGGACACTGCTACTGAAACTAAACTTGTTATCTGATGCCAAAGAGTTTGTGGACAGGAAATCGGGAAAGAGAAAGAGAAAGAGAAAGAGAAGGAGAAAGAGAAAGAGAAAGAAATATAAAGAGAAAGATATTTTTCAATACACTGACGAGAGAGAGAGAGAGAGAGAGAAAGAAAGACAAATAAGGGGCAACAATTTTCAAATAAATTTCTATGACATTCGAATTTTTATTTTGTCATCGAGTGGAACATCGCTCGCGACTAGTTGCATTTTTTCCCGTGGTACAAACACAGCACAAATAGTTAAATAAATAGAAGAGTTTAAATAGTAATAACTAATAAGCAATGATTGCAAAGCTTGTGTGAAAACCTGCAGTCCACCTTTGCCCCGTCACCTGCAGATATGTATGAGGCCCAACTGAATGGCAATTATTACTTCAAAGATAATTTTTCATAGGTATACAACGCAGGAGAATTTACTATCATAATATTACAAATTAAAGTATGTTCATTGTCAGTGTAAAGGTGTATGAAGCACTCACAAAATTATTTTAAAATATACACATTTTAATTTAATTTTGTATTTACATTTATTGCATTTTATTATGTAAAGATATTTTGTTATTTTTATAATATTTATTTCCATGAATTTAAATTAATTACATAAAACTGATGTCTCTACAACATGAGTTTGTAGACTATTTACTTCATGGTGCAACTATTGTGAAATGCGGAACATTGCAAAGCAAAGACGACAAAATTGAATGCTATAAGGAATGTAAAATACTCTAGTAACACATTCTCGACTTTACCAAATTGTGATTGTAGCTGTTGAGCTTCATCATTCGGCATTCCACAAAGTTTGTTTCAACCCCGCTTCATCGAGCGGGCTGTCGCAATTAAACTCAGCGTCTACCTATATTTTAATCAAACTCCGGAATCCCTGGTTCAGGGAGCCGCTGATTTTTCTCACATAAATCAACAAAACGTGTGGTTCCGATTTGGCATTCAAAAACACCATCCTAGCAGCCAGTTTGTATGTGAATCCCACTTTTCTTGTTTAACCTATCTGATATTTCTCTAATTTTCCTACGCAATTATGACAATGTTGATACATAATGATAAGAAAAAACGGATATAAAATGATAATAAGATATAGAGAAACGAACAGATAAAGAAACAAAGAAAGAAATAAATACAACATAAAGAAATAAGGAAATGTGGAAATAAATAACAGCAGCTCTTTCAACTTTATTTGAATATGTCGACGGGTTTCTATCCGAGTGTCCTATGAAGTTTCGTTAAAAATGTACTTGATTTAGGTTAATATGTTCTTATAGCAGTTGATATAGAATCCAAGTTTTTAGATTTCAGCTTTAACTGCCACAAAGGGTAGCTCTAGTATCGCGCAAATTGCACTGGAACAAGCCAGTCAAAATTACTTTCGTTGGTGTCATTTTGTTTACCTATATTTTAAAGGTTAAGTATCTAGCCAACCTTTGCAGGCTTTGCAGTCTTTACTAAAGACTGCTCCCTTACAGAACATAAAATCTTGATTGATCATTAATACGGACAGGCATATTGAAATCTAGGACAATCCAGCGACATTTTAGCGAAACACAAAAACGAGAAACGCAAATATATATCACTATTTGAAATAATACTATCCATGCACTATCAATATCAGGGAGACTTTCTTATTCTCTTCGCTTCCATACATCATATTGGGTGTCAAGTTTGATGGATTCGTAGCCCTATACATTTGAACCACAGTACGTAGCTATGATGGCACATCGCAAAGCGGAATGGATACACGGGCGGTATAGGACGGTCTGCCGATGCACCTGTACCAAATTCAGTATTCGAAATCGGATGTAATATAGGTAAGTGTTCTCCAATTGAGTGGGACAAGAAACATAATTCATTCGTTGATATAGGAGGTCGTATTCAGCATTGGATAAAGCTCGATCCAATATTTATAAGTAGGTATGGGTATTTTACAGCGTACTATACTATATTGGTAAATCAGTTGATACAGTGATCATCATACATTTAGACGTGGCTAATTGATTAATGGAAGGTCTTGGCTTGATCTGAGCTAGTAATTGGGCCAATGCCTGGCAATCAGTTCAAAAACGAATGAAATATGAGATCTCTACATAGCATTTATGTTGACACAGCCAGAGGAAACTTTGACGAATTGCCGTATATGACTACACGTAAGGTATTCCTGAAGTTGGTATAGTAACTTATGTTGAGAGAATAATTTATTCATGAAGCCTTCTGATAAATTATTTTTTAATGTCTCATAAACAGCTATTCAAAAAAGTTTTTCTGTAAAGTATAACTCACGATGTTGACACTAAACTGTAAGGGAAATTGTTATCTCGTGAGTCGCAGAAAAGCGGAAAAGCGGAGAAGCAGAGAAGCGGGGAAGCGGAACAGCGGAAGTTTTCCTGTCACAAATCGAATGAAGCTGCACCCCTTATCGCAAGGCTGATTAGGTTGGTCAATGTAATTCAACCCAAGTGCTGAACGAAAGCTACATGCCATTGCAATACCTTTGGTATCGAATTAATTATTGTATACACATAGAACTGAATTTCTAGTAAATGTCCAAAATCAATTAAGTTTGGCTATGCATAGCATTGTGAACGCGACTTTCGGTTGATTGATACCAGGTTTCCACCAACATTTGACATTTTTACTAAAAAGAAAACTGTCCCGTTGGTTTTATGATGATTTACCCCAATCTATAGATAGAGCCTCATTCCGGGGCAACTGGGACGGATTCGCTCAACCTATCGAACGGTCCCAAAATTATGAGACTGGCCAGCCTCCGCCAAATGCCACCTAAAGCATCCGGCACGGGGCGTAAATAATGTTGCGCGTCAAATGCGCCCCCCCCCCCTCCCCCTCCCCAATATCAGCAGGCTCGACCCCCCACACAGTTAAATGGTTCAAGACAATACATCACGGTTGCTTTTTCACTGTTTTGCGGGGGGAACCTCTTTTTTTACAAGATATTACCATAATTACATAAACAATGCATGAGCGATACTGATTCCGTTTTTAACGACGGAGTTCCACTATTTTATGAAGTTCCAGTTGAAATAAGATTAGTTATGAGTATTAAGACATTTAAAGGTAAGTGTATTGAATGGCTGCAAAACATTGAAAGTGTAAAGTAGAACGTGTTTTGTTTTTGTATGTTTATCTTATATTGCATAAGTTTATTTGTAATTGTGTAATTGGATAAAATAATTGTATTGGATATTGAAGTATTTTGTTAAACTGGCTTCAGAGCTATAAAAAAAAACATTTAATTCAATTCAATTCAATTCAATATAGTATACACCTATACTATAATAGTATTAACAATGACTTAGAAAAATAAAAAAGTCTATTAAAAGAAAAGAAAAAATTACTAATTAATTCGATTTCCTGCAGTGGAAAGCTGATTAGTGCTCATTGAACAAACTTGAACGAGCGCGGAGAACACAATCGCAGTATAGGCTCATGCTTGGTTAGCTTGCAGTTAACCTCCTCAAGTGGACCCACGCACTGGATCCACGAGGACGCGGGTATCGAGGGCGAGGGTAGGTTAGGTAGGTTTAACATGCAACACTCAACCTGGGATATGCTGCGATCGACTGGTGAGTGGATGAAGGGGTAGGTTTAACATGCAACACTCAACCTGGGATATGCTGCGATCGACTGGTGAGTGGATGAAATCATACAATGTCATCAGGCACTCACTCACAGCAACGCACATAAAAGAAAACTGCCGATTTTCTAAGACTTCTAGTTCGAAAACAATAGTTCAGCTCGCAAACAACACCCATCTCAATTCTCTACACGTAGTGAAATATAATATAAATAATATCAGCGTCTTTACGTATACCTAGGTAATAATATCTAGCTCGTTGATTCGTTCGGATACCTATACCTTGCTACCACGAGTTTGGACGCTCACATTTATTATATAATATTGTATTACCTTTATTTGCCGATCACGTATACGGTCGCTATCCATTTTGCGGTAATAAATTGAATATGCAATGCATCTTTCTCTTGGCTCCGCGGTTCAAACCATAGATCCTCCTCTGAATTAGAATGTCGCCCGCGCGGAGGGCGAGTGCCGGCACCCTGCCTCCCTTGCCCCGCGCCCTGTCCCCTTGCCGTGCTCCAGCACCCAGCCCTGCCTGCCCTGCCCTGCCCTGGCCTGCCCTGCCCTGCCACCCAAATGCTAGCGGCATCTCGACCAGATTCTCAAGATGGTTTCGCTATAGACGATGTGCTAGCAATAACTGAGAATCAAATATTCAGACATTGCCATGGCATATGTATCATAGCAGCCTGCATGTATCAATGACACATTCCTTGAATAATAGTCCGTCTTTTATTCGCGATATTTACAAGCGAATACGCGGATGACGTTGACACATGCGCCGCGATATGCGGAGAGATGCGATTCGCTCGCTTCTTCGGTCGAACACGAGCGTAGACGCGGTTATGCTTTCCGTTCTGAGCAAACTTCACAATGAGCCATGCTAAACCTGTAGACTGAACTTATTAACATTGCACGGTAACTCCGTCGCGAGTGGTCACCTGGGTACAAACTAGACCTGCGGAGGTACAAAGTATTTCCTTCGAAAAATTGAACCAAATATCTATCTCGTTCTGGTTTCCAACATTCGCGCTCGGTAGGTTGGGCACATTTAAACCGGCAAAGTTTGCAGCACAGCAATTAACATTTTTATGTCTATCGGGTATCGTATACAATTAATCCCGATTCCTCTTCCCGCCGTTCTCCACCCCCAACGCTCGACCCCCCCCCCCCCCCCCACTCCACCCCTTGCTCCATTCCACGAGCTACCCCTAAATAAGCTCATATGCGGCTGGCCATTACTTTAAAGTAAAGAATAGAGCTGGGGCGTAGGGGGTGAGGGGCTGCGACTGGGGTATATTGCAGTAAAGTCAGTTAGGCATTAGTCAGAGTTTGATTTGCATTTTTTATCCAGTACTACAGTATATATATATACCTTTTTTTTACTTTATAGCACTAGCGGTGAATTATCGTTTAATCTTACCTATCGAAATATTTATGAATCACTGGAGACCCCGAGGGCGGATAGGTCATTCTACGGCATGTTTAACATCACGGTGTAGCCTAATTCGTAATAATTATACCACACGAGTGCATATATACGCGACTGATAACCCTGTCATAACGGCAAACCGTACGACCACCAGCTAAAGGGAGTTGGACCCTAAACATTTCGAAGCTATTTTTTAATGGTTGGTTTTTCGTGAAATATTAAGATAATGAATAATAATGTGAATGGCTGGTTTGAATAAAATAGGGTTGAATCAAACATTGATATTGATGCACCGAGGCGGCGGCAGGATGATGGGGGGGGGAGGGGTCACACCAACCGCGACCGGCCATGTACCGACGGCAATAACAGCTTGGTGCTCATCGAGGTCGGCGCCGACGACGACGCCGACGCCGAGCGAGCGTCGCGGGCTCTAAAGACGCACTGATACGCAACACAAGTGTGAATGGAAACGCGAGCAGGAATGGGGGATGAAGTTAGAGAAGAACAAAGGGAAACCCGTATAAATGGGGCATTGGTGTGGACAAATTAATTCATTAATCTTAGAGCAGCTAGAAAAAGGTGGATATATGGCCGAATAAGGGTTAAATTTATTCGAAAGCTGTGCCACAAGCAGATTCAATCGTAGCCACGTTATTTTTCAGACTTCCATTTAGTCGTCGGCAAGAAAATCGCATTTGGCGTTGCTCTAATAAAGAGTCATCTTACCGTCGCTACTCGCGCGACGGCCGGCGCTCGACGCTCGACGCTCGACGCTCGACGCTCGACGCTCGCGTCTCCACGTTAGGCGTCTCATTCTAAAGCGTCTGGTGACGTGGCGTCGCATCCGTTGCCCTATGAAAGAAACGTTTCTCATTAGTTAGGTGGCCCATTCGGCATCGAGCTGGCTGAGCTGCGTAGGAAGAACCAAAAGTTGACTAGTGTGACATGTACCGTGCAAGGAAACCTTAGTCACTCTGCCATTCTATCCTATCCTATCCCGGTCGGATCAGGTGACAAACGCGTTGATTAATGCTTGATTGTAGCAGTACGCAGTACGCACGGCAGTGTGCAGTACCTACTCACGACAGTACCGACACACAGGGTGACTTTAGTGAGTAGGGTTAGAAGGTTACACTTTACCACACGCCCACGGCCTACGCTCACCTTCTCTCTTGATGACTCATTTAGTCCTCGTTTCACTTGCTCTGCATGCCCCCCCCCCCCCCCCCCCCCCCCGAGGAACCGAACAGGGATTACTTTTACGCCGAGGCGGCCATGCTGAGTATGAGAGCTCTAGTACACACTGTTTATTTGTAACACACTTTTGAAACCAGTACGTGTTTGAAGATTGAATTAGACTCGTAAAGAGTCGTGTTTTAGTAGTACCTACGACGAGAAAATCTCAGAGAGGACTACAAATGATATATGACGAATAAAAGAATGAGGAAGATTAATTTATAGCGATTATTTTATAGGATGGTTTAAGTTAATGGATAATACTTTTGTTTAATTAGCCAACGAAGATTATTTTTGTCTAAAACTTTTGTAATTAAAACTGCACCGACTAGGAGGAATTTGACACATCGTGTATAACATTTTTGGCCATAAATTATGTGATACAGGAACATTGATTATGGGCTTAGCAAAAAAACAAAGGCACATGGCCACCGCATTTCACAGAATGCTCCGTTTCACTCAGCAGAACATTTAAAGTAATGATATAATTATATCCTCTCCGTAGTTTGCACTGCTAAAAGTCGATATCTCTGCCCCACAAAGTTTTAAAAGAACATCTTGGTAAGAAGAAGTACCTTCTTTAAAAGTAGATATAATAAAGATATCAACATCTCCGCATCTCCGACAACACCCAACATCTCCGAATCGGTACTCTTTCCAGCGATGAAACAAACACAGCTAAGAATGAGCATGATTGACAGTCTTGCCAGCGCCTTATCCCTCATCTCGCAGTTTCGTCTTGTACCTACAAGAGAGTGGGTTGGCTGGTACGGGTCTAGGCCAGAGGCGCACGGGTCCAGGGACACGGGGCTCGGGGCACGGGGCGCGGTGCACGGGGCCCCGACGGTACGGTGGTAGCTACCCTAGTTAAAGCGACTAGATAGATGCATGCCTCGTCGTATTTAGTAAGATTCTTCGCTAACTCATTTAACTTGTGTATGCCGTATAGGGTTTGCCGAGTCCTAACCAACGTCTAACATGGTACGCTGGTGCAGCTCCCTCCTCACGCCGCGGTTTCAATTTTAAATTAAGATTCTCTCCTTATACAATTTGTTTGATACAATGAAGTTGGCTCCTTAATTTCTTGGAGCAAAACTCAATTCGTGACGAAACTGAAAGACAAGTACTGTGTAATTAATCGAGTTTAACGACGCACTCTCGATATAGACAAGAAAATTCGTCGTGACATTGTTACGTGGTAGTTTGCCAGCTCCCATCCAAATGGGATTTACTTGGTTCTTGCTTTGCCACGGCTTTCAAATGTTTCATAAACAAATCAATTTTAGATCTAGAATTTTGGACACGAAAGGTGTGGAATGTTGCATGCCCAAAAGAGCGTTGCAGCGGGCCACGCTCGTGCCGAGAACATGCAGGCAATTAGAGAGGAGTATGTTTTGTTCGTTGGACGGTGTTATGTAAGACGGTGCAGGTAATATTGGAGGTTTTTATGCCCTCTATTAGCATATCTGCTCGATGATAATAATTGCTAAAAGTGTTATTAATTAATTAGGTGGTGCGATTCTAGTGTGAAGAACCGGGCACGCTAGCTAGTGGTACCACCCCATAAATTTTGTGTGACACGTACATTCTAGACATTTAGACGTTGAGAGCGAATATCGGAACAACTTCTTAGCTGCCACTATACCTTTGCCATATAAGATCTAGGCTCTGCTTTATTATTTCAAACTTTGTTGTTTCTCTTAATAATGATATATGCTGGATAAATAAGCAAATGATTGGGAACGAGACATCTCGGAACGCACTGTTTTTGTTAGTGAACTGCACTGACTCTCTCTCTTGTAATGTACACAGAATAAGATGAGCCCTTTAACCATGTGGAGTTCTTAACGTAATATCATAATTATCTTAACAACATGAAAGGTCTGTCTCATTTATAAAGGCCCTTGGTTTCCTTCACTTACCATAACAACTGTTGTTCGTGGATGTGCATGTTATTGTATTTTCGAAACGATCGCGCCGTCCCGGCTGTAATGTGTAGGGCCTGACCAGGGTTGGAGCGACTCCTCCCCCCCCCCCCCCCCCCCCCGGTCGCACATATAATATTATAATGGGATAGTGATTCGCGTTTGTGCACACTTGAAGCAGCATGGGATCCCGGTGCACCTCCGTGCCATGCCACGTTTCATTGCAGTAGCAAACATAAGGCAAACTCGTCCCGTCCAATACAGGAGCTAGGAGGTTTGGGCTCCCTGTTTCCTTGGTAACGGGCGAGGCCGAATGTGTAGTCAGAAATAAGCAAACAAATTGTAACCCAATGCATTCAATTGATCGGTAGACGTCGACAGAACAATCGTTTAGCGAGCTGGTTTAGGAATATCAGAACTCGGAGCTAGCTCTTGCATTTAAGTGTACACAGTGCGGGCAATTGTATAAATAATTGCATGCTGTGCGCGACGGCATATTGTCTAGAATGCTTCATTGGTCCAACATAGGTCCAACGGTCCAAGCAGATACTACCCACCATGCGTGTACTATATCCACCATGAGTGGTTGATGGAGTAATTGATTAAAATTGAGTTGTCTTTAGACGGCAAATCCAGGACACAAAAAGCCCTCTGGTTAGAACAAAAAGGCACGCACTGACAGTTCCATGCAAATACGTAGCAATTCAATTGTGCCAATTCTCAAGACTACGCGGAAAATCTGCACCAGCCCTCAAACAAAACTTTGCAATTGGCATAATAAGAATATACTTCCCGCAACGCTCTCACAAAGTTTGTACCAGTCGATCTCTAATGTAGACTAACTCGTAACCGATTATTATGCGAGTTGAATGAAATAATGATTGTAGACTGCATTAATGCACACCCACCCTCTCATATCATCATTATTACTACTTATTGTATTAACGTTTAATGGGTGTTAGTTTGAATAGGTAGACTAATTTAGCATAACTTCAGTCACTTTCAGCTCTCGACGGGTATACTATGCTGTACATTTCAAAATATAGCTAAACTATTGTCTTTCCTAAACTATAGTTATCCTACCGCTTTGTGTGCCCAAGTTTATTCGCAGAAATCAGTTTGGGATCCAGCCAGCGATACTTGTTCCGTGGCATAAGCCGAGTAAAAAGTGCTTGCTGGATGATGTTGATGCTATTAGGGAGGGGTAGCTGTGCTTGCAAGGAGACACGTGGTACTCGACAGCGCAGCGCGTACTGGCCCATGTGTCCAGCGCCCAGCGTCCAGCGCACAGCGTCCAGCGCACAGCGTCCAGCGCACACCGCACATCACCCAGCGTCCATTCATCATAGATCATTGATCATTTTATCCGATAACCATTCACAGATTTACATCTCCGTGCTAAATTGATTTAATTGAGGTTGGCTTGTGATATTGGTGAATTATGTTATGTGTTGGTGACTGGCTAGTGGTGACTGGCTAGTGGTGACTGGCTCGGAATGGTGATAGACGGCCGGTAGGAGCCGCACCTGTGCGAGGTAAATCTATCGGCGCTTATTACTCCACAATAGGTCGGTCCGGGTCCGGTAACTAAATGAACTTCCTTGCGTGGTGAACAACGAGACAGCAGCGGGCGAGCATCGGCCGAGGATCAAGAAATGAGACTCCGACAAAAGCACGTTTGATTTAAACTCGAGGGCCTAGCGCGAGAACGCTGCACTGCAAACAAATGGCGACAGGATAGAAATGCAAGATAACGGTTATAGCATGGTCGGGATGCTGGCTGGAAGCAGTTATCAAGATTGGAATCCGGAATAATTCTTTGCCGCTGTCTTATCTGTCTAACTGGGTGGAAAGCACCAGAAGAAAATCGAGTAGATATTATTGCAAACTAAGAATATTCTCTCTAATGAAAATAAACCCGATATTATAGGAATTCCGCTATAGAGAAAAGTATAACACTCTCTTATTTAAGGGAATTAAAGGAAACTCAACTTTTGTCGCTATAGCGATTTGCCTAATTTATTAGAAAGCATAGTCGAATCGTTGTTGCACTATGAATTCCCGTCTCAAGCGGGTTTCTGCTGAGGGACCGATCGGCAAGTTCTTTCGTGGTCCAGCCACTGATGGTCCAGCGTTACTCCCGTGGAAGGCATTGAGGGTTGAAACGAAAGGCTTTCTCGAGACATGCGAGAATATCATGTTTGCAATAGCGATTTTGTTGGCCTGTTTACCTTCTGCTGTTTACGGGTGTCCTTGAATTTCCGTTTTCAGATTGTTCCTATTTGTCCTGCCGCAGGGACGTTGGACGGTGTCAGAGGGCTGTGGGAGTCCATCCGACGCTGTTTGGGCTCGTGAAAACGACACCCACAGCCCTCTCCAGCCCAGGCCAAACTCAGATCGAGTGACCAAAGACAATATTATACAACACTCTCTGTATATAGCTGTTAAAATGCGATCAGATTTTGGAAAGAATCGGTAGGACCGTTTTTACATAATACGTGAAAGTATTTTCTCAAAACTGTATGCCTGAAATCATGTGCTTATCGACATCCTGCAGAAAGGTTAAGACTTCCAGTGACACGATATGTAATACATGAGCATGGTTCGGTTAATTGGCAGAGTGGATACAAAAGAAGTTTGAACTGCCAAGCAGCCAAGAAGATGATTGTCACCAAACTCATTGTAAAGACGGATTACTGTCAAATCTAATTTCATTGCCGGTGATTTTTGCGGAATGTAATAAAACTTCACGCTCCTGATCATTCGAATATTTGTGGAGATAACGAAATTATCTGAAAATTTTTCAATGAAGACAGCTATAAAAAGGGGTTATCACGAGTTGAAATTCTGAAACTTCTCATGAAGGAAGAGGTGAAACTTTTCTATGTGCAAAGGTGTGAGTGTGAATGTATGAGTTTCGCAACACACACCGCGGCAGCTACATCGAGCATCTATGAATCAAAAAGATGAATGTCGGAACCACCCTCCGCGGCAATTAATGTCCAGCTCTTTTGTGGTATGGATGGAATGTAACAAGCTTTTCAAATTGAACTCTTGTCCACGCTAGAAAATGATTGATATAATAAAAACACGTTGAAATGTGGTTGAAAGGACACTCCTGGAACGTTTTCGTAATGAGAGATAACCAGGATATTAGGTTACTGGGGTTCTATTCAACAACAAAAATTCGCCTCTGGATTTTCTGAGGCTATTTCGTGGATCAGCTTATGGATATTTTGTTTGTCGAATATTCTACGCAAAGTTGTATCTGAGTGACGTCCCATTTAACGAGCTATACATCTGTTCAGACCAGCTTCTCTCCTGGCAAAGAAGCATAGAGTAGGTCCCCAATCCGTATTCCTCAGTCATGTATACGTTCCAAACCAAATTGCGGAGATGTCATTTGTTTGGAATGCTATTTTTTGCCTGATAGTAATGGGGAACTTTCGTTGACGGACCGTGACGAGGTGTAGCGCGTTGACGGACAGTGACGAGGTGTTGCGCGTTGACGGACAGTGACGAGGTGTTGCGCATAGACGGACAGTGACGAGGTGTTGCGCGTTGACGGTCAGTGATGAGGTGTTGCGCGTTGACGGTCAGTGACGAGGTGTTGCACGTTGAAGGTCAGTGACGAGGTGTTGCGCGTTGACGGACAGTGACGAGGTGTAGCGCGTTGACGGACAGTGACGAGGTGTTGTGCGTTGACAGACAGTGACGAGGTGTAGCGCGTTGACGGACAGTGACGAGGTGTTGCGCGTTGACGGACAGTGACGAGGTGTTGCGCGTTGACGGTCAGTGACGAGGTGTAGCGCGTTGACGGACAGCGACGAGGTGTAGCGCGTTGACGGACAGCGACGAGGTGTAGCGCGTTGACGGACAGTGACGAGGTGTTGCGCGTTGACGGACAGCGACGAGGTGTTGCGCGTTGACGGTCAGTGACGAGGTGTTGCGCGTTGACGGTCAGTGACGAGGTGTAGCGCGTTGACGGACAGCGACGAGGTGTTGCGCGTTGACGGACAGTGACGAGGTGTTGCGCGTTGACGGACAGCGACGAGGTGTTGCGCGTTGACGGACAGTGACGAGGTGTTGCGTGTTGACGGACAGTGACGAGGTGTAGCGCGTTGACGGTCAGTGACGAGGAGTTGCGCGTTGACGGACAGTGACGAGGTGTAGCGCGTTGACGGTCAGTGACGAGGAGTTGCGCGTTGACGGACAGTGACGAGGTGTTGCGCGTTGACGGACAGTGACGAGGTGTTGCGCGTTGACGGACAGTGACGAGGTGTTGCGCGTTGACGGACAGTGACGAGGTGTAGCGCGTTGACGGACAACGACGAGGTGTTGCGCGTTGACGGTCAGTGACGAGGTGTTGCGTCGGCTGCTTCAAACAATATACTGCGCGACGAAGTTATATAGTTTCAGTGACTATTTTTCTCCTAATATATAAGATGAAAGTAATGACATGAGTTAGGCAAAGGCCCAAGGAGACTCTGCAGCATTCATGCAAAGATTTATTCCTGTCTTGTTGAAAAGTTGTTTTAAAAAGAGATAAATCTCATTTAGGGGAGCCTCCATCCATTCGCTGGGTTCAACACAGGATTTATGGGCTTGGTATGAAGAAAAAAGATGACTAATGTAAATAAATGACAATTACTTTTCAATGAATATTATACTATGTCAAAAAATTACCCTGACTATCTATTTTGATTTATGAGTTGCACGCGGATGCAACCCGCTCGACAATTTGAACCGGGCAGGGCCCCGGTCCCTGACAAGAACGATGCGATTGCATGACTAACCCGGATGCATCTGCTCCTGTCTCGCTCCCCGAGCCTTCGGGCTTCGACAAACACTGCTATTAGTATTGTTTGAGAATTCCGCGCTGAAAATCTAGATGAAATATCATGGAAACTGGCTTCTCTGACTGCCATTTTAAATTGCCACAAAAATAAATTCCTTTTAGCAAAAAGGGGAATCAGTGAGAAAAGGTAGGGAAAGGAAAAACCAGCTAGAAATGAGAGCGGAAAAAAGTTCGAAAAAAGTTGTTTCATCAGTGAATAGATATCTGCTTTGACAAAAGTGCGGCTCCCGTGTTCCTTTCATTGGTCATCGGTCAGTGCGGCCAAATGAGTTATCCGTCTTTTTCATCGCATTATGATTAATTGTATAATGACGTGTAATGCAAGCCGGAATATTCGATGTCCTGTTTCCCAGTGACGAGGAAACAAAGACGGTGGAATTACACAACGGAAGTTGGGTCCATCTCACATGATTGTGCTCCATTCCATGTTCTCTGTCAACATGCACCCCCTAGGTTAGTCACCGGATAGATAGGGGGGTTGGGATGATGACATAAGCCATGTAGTCGCCATGACAACACCCAGGGGTCTATTGCACCCCCGACACCCCCGACACCCCCGACACCCCTGTCCCATGCCTCACACCCCCACTCCACCCCCACCCCCGGCTTGCGGAGACATCAGATACATTGATAATAGAAGCCATGCATGCAAATGTAGGGATAGTAACAGATTCATGTGTCCTAGAGTCAAGCATTTCAGATTATCGTTTATCGTACTCCTTCTCATCCCTTTACAGTTCCCACCCACTTCCCACCCCCTGCTCTCGCTTCCCATTAAGATTTTTATCTCGTTAATTTGTCTACATTTTTAATGCTATAGTTATGAGAATCAAATGAACTAACTGGCGATTTACTGGTAAAAAAAAACTCGAAAGTCTGGGTGTTGTTAACGGGTTAAGCTAACCATTACGCGACAGAGTAAACAAGAGCAGCCTACCGCACTCAGCGTCATTTATTATGGAATCGGCTTTTATGCAATTATCACTTATAAAGGTAATGCTGCGCACAACATTCCTCTGCGTGCTTTGTCGAGTAGGTATAGGTACCAGCAACACACAATGTGTATAAAACATTAAAACATGAATGAATTCGGGTAAATGGATGAATGAAGCAGATGATTGTGGAATGGAGTAGTGTCACTTGCACCCCATTGCGCACAGCATGCGCTTTTATTAACTAGGCACGCTGCACTGCAAGTGTGCATCCCCTGGAATGCACCCCCGCCGCACAACTGGGAACACGTCATCACTGCAGTCGACAGGTCGGGTCAGTCGGATCGGTCGGATCGGTCGGATCAGTCGGATCAGTCGGATCAGTCGGATCAGCCATAGAGGCCGTGGTGGTCTGGAAAGAAAGGAGCGGTACGGTACCAAGTTGGACTCCGTTCGTTGCCATTCCCGGATGCATCTCAAGAAAGAGTTGCACAAGTCTCCTTGTGCACACATGATATTTTATTCACTTTAGTGGCGTTGTTGGAATGCAATAGACGAGTGAAAGAGATGTGAAGAGCAAGCCGTCATGAAATGAAAGCAGTCGCAGGGGTGGCACGTGATTCGTATGTGATTCGCCAGTGATTCGTGAACGAGTCGTCACGGATGATCACGGCGCTCGGCGGCCGGCGCGCGGGCGGCACCCGTTTGGGCACCGCCGCGGAGTGCAGAGCGCACCCGTTGGCAAGTTGGCACCCTTCGCCCTTCGCCCATCGCCCTTTGCCCTTTGCCCTTTGCCCTTTGCCCTGCAGTTTGCATCCAAGACCGCCGAAGAAACTTGTGTTTGCCAACAACTTGTAAACTGTTCCTTATTTTCCTTTCCCATCAGCTTTTATCCTAAATTTAACAATGTTGTTAATTATGAATACCTTTGCATTCAGAAAACAAAACTATTTGCAGGGAAATTTTTCCTCAAATGAACAACTTGAAATAGCTTTCAGGCATCGAAGCTTTTTATGCCGTTTACAGTGCGGCCCCGTTGTTGAGAAGTTAAACAAAGGAGTAATGTAAATCAGAGAGATGAGAATGTTTCAAGTTACAGGGAGTTCTTTATATAGTTGGTATACTATAATATACTGTATGAAAGCTATACCCAAGTAAACCCCGTTATTTGTAAAATGCTTTGAATGCTGCTTAGCAGAATTTGCAACTCTCTCAAAAAACTTTACATTCGGAATATTATAAACGTTGTATGGCGATGGATTTAAAAGGTGAAACGGTATGTAGCCTCTCGTGAAACGGAAATACTCTCTGCATTCCTTCAACTCTTCTCCCTTAGCTTTGCCCCTTTGTAGTAGTTATTCCCTCTCATCTTCTTCATTCAGCCCATATCGAGTAAGTCTATGCAACGCTAATAAAGAAGGGTGGGTACAGGGTACCATGGCCGGGATGCGATTGAAAAGAAGTTTTAGACTTGAGTCTGTTACACCACGCCACGATATTTATCGACACAGATATTTGAGCATAACATCATAACATGATAACAGCGCGATTTAAGTGAGCCAGCGTGTATAAGGCTATAAGCTAATGGCTCAGTTAAGTCTTCTCAGCCTCGTAGCTCCTAATTGTACCCTAGCAATTAGTGCTCAAGACGCCCACACCCCAGCACTAAATCGACTCGTTGCTGGTTGCTGGTTGCTGAAAACACGGGCCGAACGAAACCCTTGGTCGCGTTAAAGGGTGAGACGACGCTGGATAAAGGGGCTGTGGCAAATTACGATATGTGCAACTTTGCTTTTAAGCCCCCATACAAAAATATGGAGACACCATAAGTAAATAAGCATATAAATTAAGCATCATTTGCAAGTAGCGCCCTTAAAATGAGAGGGCTCGAACCCCTAGAGAGTGTTCAATTATTGGTCGCAGAATGCGCAAAATGTGTAGACGGCTAGGCAATGGTTGTTAATCTTTCGAGTTTTAAGCAATTAGCGTGTTAATCGAGTGAGAATTCCACTTTCCAATTCAAATAAAGTGTTAAAAATAAACGATAGTTTTATTTCGGTATTCAGTTCGGCTTTTGCGGTGATCAAGGTAATATAAAAACCAGGTATAAAACAACGGACATGTGCCTAGCGTCGCACAATTCACTACCAGAAGTTTCCATGCAACCCAGCTTCTGTGTGGTCAACTTTTCAAATCGATTCCTGGGGTTATATTATTTTATATGCATATTACCTACATATAGGCTTGTGTTATTTGCCCAGGTGAGATTAAATTAAAAACTTCCTGCTGCAGCATCGAATGGTAGGTACATAGATTCCATGATATTTTCAATCCAAAACAAATGATACGGTAAATGGAAATAAAACAAAACATACCTGGTTTTGCCGAGATGTGGGTAGTAAACCACACCATGTGCATCGTGTAAACAAGACAAAGAATATATGTATAGGATGTTTCAATAATATATCAGCATGGAAATAGAAGGAATTTGAGGAATGTGAAAACATGCTCGCGAGATGAATTAATATCATTTCAGCAACGCGCGTTATCAAATCTAGTAAATCATTGCGGTGAGATATTCACTGCCATTATATGCAGGCATATTTGTGTACGTATCGAATTTCCACTATTGTATAATTGAACATGCACTTTCCAGTTTTTGTATATAAAGACTGAATATGCCCAGAGCGAAAGACCGTAAGCCGGAAGCATGCAAATTTCAGATTTCAGCAGCTTCACACAACGGTTGCCGTTCGCTGCATAAGGCTGAAACATGCACAAGCGAGCACCTAGAGTAGGCGCCTACAATGCATTTCACTAAGTACATGACCACACTGAAGTTCTGCTAAGTGGCATATGCACAGCGAGCACCTAGATTTCACTAAACGTGTCGCTTCAAGTGCCGAATCAACAAACTGCGTGCAGCCTTTTAGTACTTTCTTTTGAAGAGCCACCTCTTCACTTTGTACTCCTGCGTCTTTACTTCTTTTGATTCTACGATCTGGTATTGCATTTATGCCTTATCCATATTTTCAACATGAAAGTGCGTGGAATGCTATAGTTATGGTGAAGAGTAGAGACCCATTACACTTCGGCAAACCCCCAGTCGGATTCTTTGCTGACTATAATATAGGTTCAGTTCAGACAAAATTATCCACTCAACAAAACTTATGCATACCTTTCTGGAAATGTATGAAAATGTATTGAAGATTTTCTGAATTTCAATCCATTTTTTAAATGAATCTGTGCAAACTACACTCGGAGTAACTTGCTCGCAGCCGACTAGTTTGTAGGAATGCGGTCCCCTGAACGCAGCCCGCAGAGCAAACTAGGCCAACAAGTCAGTGGCGTAACTTCAGACGTGGGGCCCCCGGACCAAAATATCTTGGAGGACCCTCTCCATCGAGATTTTGGCAGGTTAACGAATTGGTCAACAAACCTTATCTTCAGTCTTCAAATGGCCGATGGGTTTAAAAATATACACATTGTTCCTTCCATTTTGGGGCCAGACAGAGACTAACATTCTAGAAATTTTCATGTTTTGTAGTTTAAGAATTCATCGTACCAACATCTTTGTTCTACACCCATACACATTTCTATACAATACTTTGTAAGCCCTGGACCCCACCAGCCTCTGGCAAGACTGACGGTGAAATTCACCCAGAGAGATGTATTTCACTGTTTTCTGGTTGGACCTTATTTAGACCCCTCCCACTACCAAATCCCGGGTCCCCCGAACTCGATTCTGTCTTCCCGGGCGGTAGTTACGCCACTGCATCCAGGACTCTGTTTAACTAGGTTCTGGAAATATGGCCCCTTACGCAGCCCCAAGTCAAAACTCGGCTCCTCTTTTCCACTCAATTAACTTCGCATCGCAGACCAAAAAAAGCAGTGAAATTAAGATTAATTCATCTCTATCATTCCACGCCGCGATGCCAATACCCGATTTCATAACAATTCAAAAACATTTCGGTCCCCTGAAAGCAGCCCGCAGAGCAAACCCGGCTCCTCCAATGAAACGGAAGTATTATTATTCCCAGAAAAAGGAGATTAAACTGATTTCTTTTTTTGTTAAATAATATTTCTTGATGCCAATATAGCCTAGAGAATGCAGCCGGCAGATAAAACTCGGCTCCTGAATAAGAAAAGTAAATGTTCGTTAAATAAGGGTTCATAGTGCTATAAAGGACGAAAAGAGATATCTTCGTAACAATTAATATTTTTGGAAAAAAGTATTTCTATGTTCTATTAGAATTCGGTTACACAATTAATTATATTACCGTTCTTGGGGCTACGCTAGTTAATTTTCTGAGCGATATTAAACACCAATTCCAACATATCACATTTTCAAATACCCTCAATCATATTAGGCGGCCCGCTGAGAAAACATAGTTCTTCCACTTATGGTACGGATCTTTCACAATAGGAAAAAAATCAGCTGTGAAAAGACATTCGATAAGAGCGTCAACATCACCAAAAACTATGGCAGTCATTGACAGCCCCCTTCTCTATTTCCTTCTAAACGCAGCCCGCAGAGCAAACTCGGCTCCTTCAGTAACTTTCTCAACAAAAGAGAGGTCAAATTTCGCTGCAAGTTGTTTTCAGTGTAAAATAGTTTATGATAGCGTCAATATCACCAAAAAAATATCGTAGTCATTGACCCCCCCCCCCCCCCCCCCACACACACACACACACACACACACACACACACACACACTCACACACACACACACACACACACACACACACACACACACACACACACACACACACACACACACACACACACACACACACACACATAGCCTAAACGCAACCGCAGAGCAAACTCGGCTCCTCCACGCACTGTAAGTAATTTTCACAAGAATTGAGAGATAAAATTTTGCTGCAATTTTTGTCCTGTGAAAAAAAATTAATGATAGCGTCAATATCACCACAAGATATCACAGTAATTGAACTCCCCCCCCCCCCCCCCAACACACAGCCTAAACCCAGCCCGCAGAGCAAACTCGGCTCCTCCACGCACTGTAAGTAATTTTCACAAGAATTGAGAGATAACATTTTTCTGCAATTTTTGTCCTGTGAAAAAATAGTTAATGATAGCGTCAATATCACCACAAGATATCACAGTAATTGAACTCCCCCCCCCCCCCCAACACACAGCCTAAACGCAGCCCGCAGAGCAAACTCGGCTCCTCCACGCACTGTAAGTAATTTTCACAAGAATTGAGAGATAACATTTTTCTGCAATTTTTGTCCTGTGAAAAAATAGTTAATGATAGCGTCAATATCACCACAAGATATCACAGTAATTGAACTCCCCCCCCCCCCCCCAACACACAGCCTAAACGCAGCCCGCAGAGCAAACTCGGCTCCTCCACGCACTGTAGGTAATTTTCACAAGAATTGAGAGATAACATTTTTCTGCAATTTTTGTCCTGTGAAAAAATAGTTAATGATAGCGTCAATATCACCACAAGATATCACAGTAATTGAACTCCCCCCCCCCCCCCCAACACACAGCCTAAACGCAGCCCGCAGAGCAAACTCGGCTCCTCCACGCACTGTAAGTAATTTTCACAAGAATTGAGAGATAACATTTTTCTGCAATTTTTGTCCTGTGAAAAAAATAGTTAATGATAGCGTCAATATCACCACAAGATATCACAATAATTGAACTCCCCCCCCCCCCCCCAACACACAGCCTAAACGCAACCCGCAGAGCAAACTCGGCTCCTCCACGCACTGTAAGTAATTTTCACAAGAATTGAGAGATAACATTTTTGATAGCAATGATAGCGTCAATATCACCACAAGATATCACAGTAATTGAACCTCCTTCCCCCCCCCCCCCCCCCCCCCCCCAACACACAGCCTAAACGCAGCCCGGAAAGCAAACTCGGCTCCTCCAGCTTTAATGTGGAGCAACATTTCGAGGGTGAAACAACTCAATAGCACACTTGTACTGTAACTCACTAAACCGAAGGTCAAACCCCTTTAAGCGTTGCCAAAGTATTATGAGAGAGCATTCATCAGCCAACACAATAATGCAGAAGACAAATGTTTACTTCATATTGTCTTTTACATGACATTTTACTGTCGGTTTTGCTCTCTTATAAGTTTGTATTACAAATTAAATAAAGCACTGCTCTTTGACTAGAATAAAGATGGTAATTATATTTGCAGATAAGTTGCAGAGCTATAATAATAAAACAAACCGTAGTATTTGCCATCGATCGGAATTTAATTGTTGTCTAGAAGTAGTTTCGTCTGTCAGTCTCGCAATTTGAGGGCGTCTTAGTTAGTCTCATAAATGGGGATTGTTTATGCGTTTGGACCGGAGTGGTATGAGGGGGTGGTATTTGATATCATAATTTAAATAGTGGACTTTGTATTGCGAGGTTGTTTATGTATTTGACTTAATTAAATTGTGCTTGCGGGTTTTACCTGTTATACAATAAAGATTTAAAAAAATATCATTCAAGGACATGCCCTGCTCTCTGAGTGTGATATCAGAGCCTAAATGTGTTCCGTTTAGTGGAGCAGACTAAATGAGTTGTTCTTGAAACCCCCTATGTTAGAAGGCCAACCCCCAAGCAGAGAGTGGGTTGCTGGGCTGCTGGATCACCGGAGGTAATTGAGGTGTAGTTGTGTTGTACGCGGAGACCACTTGACTCCGTGTTCCCCGTGTAATACTTTTGTTGTACCAATTGTCAGTAAGTCGACGTGCAATTCGTGGTATTGGCCTTCATGATTAGAGTTTATTTCTCGTGTCGCAGGGAAAATTGTCAGTGCCCTTTGGTAGCGTTTGATTCTTTAGAATTTTCAATCTCGTTTAGATTTGATCCCTTTGGGTTGACATGAATCTCAACAAAACCACGATCAAGAATGTTTGAATTTAAGAATCTTCAATTGGTATGGCGAAGGTGGGGGAGGGGGGGATGAAACTAGCCTTGCGCGCAATATGTATACCTATAACTAAACTTTGCAATGTGTGTCGATTTCGCTGTGTAAACTTTATGTTTACATAATGTATGAGTCAAAATCTAAAATTTGATTACTACTTTAGTACCGCGAAAAAATTTATTAATTTTTATGATTTACAGTCAACTTTGAAGTTAAATGTTTAATCTCAATCCAAGACATAATCTATTAAATTACATAACTTAATATAATTTAGATAACCGTGTGCTTCTACTGTTTCTTCAAAACCAAGAGATACGTTATTACACAAATCATTGTATCACTCATAACTCATTGATAATTTTCAATCAAAGAAAGAATTTACGGTCCTTTGTCCGTTACATGGGTGGGCTGGTAACACTAACCCCCTTTTCACATAGTGTTTATAAAATTTGCCGAAATTCTTGCAGAAAGGTTCATGATTCTAGCATACTGTTGATGCTGCAACCTTAGGAAAGAATTTTGTTATTCAATTTTAAACGAGATAGGTTCGGAAAATCAAACAAGACTACAATTTACTGCCAAAATGTGAATCTTGCCAATTGTTGCATAATAGCCAAAACCATTTTAACTATTGAGAGATTTGAGAGGAAATCACAAAACCTCCACGCTCTTCGGTATCTCAATATACCGAGCATAAAATAGTGTAAATAGGTGGAGAAAGAATCAGAAAAAACATAAAAAGTAATTAGTGGTGTTAATATGGTGAGAAGCGTGCTATTTCTAGATACTTTCAATGCACAGTCATGCTCCGAGATCGCCTTAATTAGAGGCAAACTTTGTGTTTTATTTATGCTTATATTTTTATTTGTGTATATTTGTATGTACATTATTTCCTGGTAGTCACTAAAGAAATGTAAGGATTCACGATTCTTGCTCCATAAAAGTTACACATATAGATACATTAAACTGCTAACCGTGCTTGCGAATCCGCGGTAATGAAACATCGTAATGAGGCTGTTCAGCTTTTATGCATACAATTTGTTTTAATTCTTTCAAAGTTCATGCATTCGACTTTGCAACTTTTCAATATAGCCAAATGTTATTTCAATTCAATTAGAGTTCCAATGTGTTTCCAGCACTGCCAAAATATTTAAAATCGGCCAAAATGGTGCTCGAATACATTTATTTTTATCAAAATGATGATTATTTATTTATTTGCTAGGTTCAAATAAATTACACTTTTTCGACCAAAAAAGTTTTCTAAATTACATAATTTGGCAGTTGAAGTACCTATTACACGGAATTTAACGTAAAAAGATTACCGTTGACCATTGAAACTGTCAAAATTCTTTTGAGAGATTTTTGTTTGAATAATTTAGCCTTATATAATAAATTCATGCTGTGAAAGTAATATTTTTACAGAGTAACTATAATATTATATTAATAAGCTAATGTGTGTAGTCAAAGATGAGGGCTAAAGAAGAGATAAAACTCACCAAACGATAATTTTGTTGTAGGTGGGTACACTGGAGTAGTAGTAGTTTGGAGTAGTAGATTTCTTTGAGTATTTTTTGTCAACTGAGAATTCAAATTACATACAACGTTATATAACTACCATTCAAATTAAGAAACCTTGCAATAAATCTGGAAAGAAGTGGAAGACGTACAGATTCAAACCGTATACCTCGGATTCGGGCTTCAGAAGTGGCCTGCCCTCTATACGAGTTAATACAAACTTTAGAGCCGATTGAACAGTCTCCTTTTTCGTTTCACAGCTGTCAGTTCACAGTTGTGTACATTCATGTGATGTTGACTAAATAGATTGGAATGTATTGATAAATGAATACCAAACAAAGTAAATTGAAAATATTAAATTAACGGATATAGCTCTACGTTAATTTGACCATATGTGCTGGTCGGTTAATATATATTTACCACAAGTTTTTTAATAGTATACAAAAGTTTTTAAATAAATGTAGGTAATTTAAGGTTAGATCTGCGTTATGGACGAATTTTTCTTGGCTCTCAGTCTTTATAGGCGAAGAAAATTTGAAGAATGTGCTGCTCTATGCTCCGAATTACTTGAAAAGTCTCCTTATGACCAGGTCAGCTTCATAGAGGATATAATTAATGATATTCACTGTGTATGCAGCAAGTCTTGCAGACCATCGCTATATGTATTTTTTATTTAATTGCAGCGGTTGGTCAAAAATAACGATCCTACACATTTAATGCTTCTATTTAATATTTTCCAGGCTATATGGACCTTAAAGATGAAAGCTCTTACTGAACAAGTTTACATAGACGATATTGAGGGAGAAGAAGAAGGAGTTGCTGAAGTTTTGATGGATAGCAATATAATTGCACAAGTAACTAGACCAGGAACATCTCTAAAAACTCCAGGACCTGCTATCGGAGCTCCAAGTCAAGGGTTTAGGCCAAGGACTCAAACAGGTCGACCTCTCAGTGGAATTGTTCGACCAGCTACACAATCTGGACGCCCTGGTACGATGGATCAAGCATTAAAAACTCCAAGAACTGCTCGCACGGCACGGCCAATAACTTCACAGTCAGCCAGAAGTATTCGGCTTGGAACTGCTTCTATGCTGACTGAACCAGATGGACCATTCATCCAACTGTCACGCCTGAACATGGGGAAATATGCCTCAAAACCTGCATTAGCAAAGCCGCTTTTTGAATATATTTATTACCACGAGAATGATATTCGACATGTACGTTAAGTATAATACCACTGTAGTGATCTTTGAGCACAAGTGATATTTCCGTTACCTTGGCATTGATATAGTGCTTAATTCAAAGTTTTTTTTGCTAAATGGAGCGCTAGTTGAAACAAATAATAGGTAAAATGAGGATAATCCACGTCAGTTTATTTTTTGTGTTCCCTTAAATTGCCCATTTAGTCTCAGTTAAGCGAGTTTCAGTTTTCTCTCAATTTCCTCTCAACTTCCTTCCACCAGATAAACAGACTAAGAAGCCTCCTGGACGCATTTGCTCTAGCGTCCGCATTCTCTCTCCCTTACTGAAATTTTCTATAAATCTGCAGTCTTCGACAATATATGAAAGGTACCTAACACAATATTTTTCTCATGCCACAAATTTGCCTTTTGTTCTTGACTTGATATATTATGCTTTTTGCCTAAATAACTTGTTGATTTCATACCCAAAAATTTTGAATAGTTGTTTTCAATGTATACTATTCAGAGTAGACATTAACTTCATCTAGAGTCCCAACTACTACTAGAAGGATTCCACTTTTGACAATGGTTTATTCTGTTGCTTTGTCCTTAGGCACTGGAACTAGCAGTCCAAGCTACGCAGGCTTGTGAGTTCAAAGATTGGTACTGGAAAATACAGCTTGGGAAATGTTACTTCTTGCTGGGACTCATCAGGGATGCTGAGCAACAATTTCACTCGGCTCTAAAACAGCATCAAGTGGTTGAAACATTTCTACGATTGGCAAGAGTTTATATTCGTCTCGATCAGCCTTTATCTGCCCTCGATGTATGCAAGAGGGGCATAGAATACTTCCCTGGTGAAGTAACTCTTACCACTGAAATGGCTAGGTAGGTGCCTACTATTTCAGGAACTTATGATGTGGATTTTTACCTACCCTGTTACAGTTGTAATACTATTTATTAATACATATTTATTAATACAAATTGGCTGTAGAATAAGAAACCAAAAAAAAAACACTTACCTAATCTTTTGCGCTAAGCAGTACTCACTAAATCGGGCATGGGCAACCCCCGGCCTGCGGGACTATTTTGTCGAGCCCGCCGGGCTTTGGACGATTAGCATGAAAGATTGACCCAGACCGTGTCTGAATAAAAATATATAAAAAGTTACAATAAAACCGAATTTTTCGAATATATCTTGAGTGCTTTCCAGTAGGTTTAGGTCTCATTTTTATTCTTTAACATCTCTCTCTGGTAAAATTATATTCACGACTTGCGGAACAGCATTCTTTCTTACCAATTATGCGTGAGGGCCCGAATAGATATATTTTTGGGACAATCCCAAGCCTGGGGAAAGGATGGAGAAGGGAGAGGGACCTCACCCAAGCACCGCCGAAAAGGTTTTTTTAAATTCAACAATCATTTTGTAGCCCTATCTATGCTTTTTGGGTAAAGTTGATTATCTTATGGTGCTTCATTTTACATATTTTAGCTACACCCCCCCCCCCCCCCCACATTTACAACAGTGGTTGTCCGGCCCGCCGAACATCCAGGAAATTTGAATTAGGCCCGTGATTTCCAAATGTTGCCCACGCCTGCACTAAATCATACATTGATGATAAACTTAGCTGATACATTTGTTAATTTCCCTCAGTAGGTAGGTACTTCCAACAGCTTCAGTTAGAAGGCTGTGCTATGGTAAACTCACATTAATTCTAGTGTACTATCTTATTTCTAGGTGTTTTGAAGGCTTGAACAACATCACAATGTCTGTTAAATTATACCGTGACATTTTGCAAGAAGATGCAACTCACGTCGAGGCTATCGCATGCATCGGAATGCAACACTTTTATACAGATCAACCAGAGGTAGCTCTTCGTTTCTACAGGTAACTTGTTTGAAAACATCAGAACGCAACTTTTGCACAAAATTACTAGAAGGGAGTAGGTGTGTGTAATTGTGTGCGTTGATGTTTAATTAAAAAATTGTTAAATCTGGTCATTTTTCCCATTTATTTAGACGTTTGCTGCAAATGGGAATCTATAATGCCGAATTATTCAATAACCTAGGTCTTTGCTGTTTCTACGCTCAACAATATGACATGACCCTGATGTGCTTTGAAAGAGCCCTAAGTTTGGCAATTGATGAGAGCATTGCAGACGTGTGGTACAATATCGCACACGTTGCTATTGTAAGTTTCTAACTTGTTATTACTTGGAAGCACCAAAGAGAACCATCAGGGAGGCCTGCACTACTCCTTAACTGCAAGGAATTTGGCTATGTGGCTATAGTGAAAAGAGTAAAGTAATAAGGAACTAATCAGAGGTTGAAGCAGGTGTAGCAAGAAAATATAAAAACAGAGTTGACGTTTCGTAAAATGGATTTTTAGTTAATTGTTTTAGATATCTGATAGATTATTTTATCACATTCAAAATTTCTACTATCTCTAGAGGCTTTGTTAAGTAAGAATAAAAATCTTATTCAGCTAATCATCTAACATCTAGATAATTGGTGCAAAAATAACACCCAGCATCAAACACAAGTTGTCACCGACAGTGACGTAACTTCAAATCGGAGGCCCCAGAGCAAAACAAATCTGGGCCTCTGCGGTCCCTAAAAATTTCTCAGGAGGCCCCCGAGCACTGGTATGCCTGATCCCCTCTAGTTACGCCCCTGTTCACCAATATTGCTCCGCTTTTCAAAATTTCTTAGGAGGCCCCCGAGCACTGGTATGCCTGATCCCCTCTAGTTACGCCCCTGTTCACCAATTTTGCTCCCCTTTTCATAATTTCTTTCCCCTTCAATCACCGAGGTATGTACACAAACGTTCCGAATGCTCAGGGTGTTGGAGACATCAACTTGGCCATGCAATGCCTGCGCTTGTCACTGTCAGCCGACAGCAACCACGCTGCTTCATACAACAACCTCGGAGTGCTGGAAATGAAACAGGGTAATACCGAGCAGGCACGAGCGTTCTTTCAAGCCGCTGGGAGCTTGGCGCCATACTTGTACGAACCACATTTCAACCTGGCTACGTTGGCAGAAAAGGTGAAAGTCAAAGAATTCATTATGGATGGACAGTGATAGTAGAAAAATTATATTAAAATTATAGTCAATTTTTATTTGCAAATGTAAATAATAGACCTGTGACTGTTTAGGTTGGAGACCTGCAAGCAAGCTTCATCGTGATACAAAAGGCGTTGCTGGCATACCCTGCACATGTTGGAACCAAGGAACTAATGAGCAATCTGCAGAAGCACTTCTCTTTCATTTAAAACTGGGTGAAACCTAGTCATATATTTCCATCCTTCAAGTGTGATTTATTGTGAACTGTGATAGCATTTTAAAATGCACTCAGCTCAGATGGAACATTCCATAGAATTTCATAGCTGATATGTGATAAAACTGTACCAAAGAACTCACCAGTAATGCCATTATTAGCCATTACCATTATATTTAATCCGATTGCCAATGAGAGCATCAATGCAAAGATTAATGACATGGGATGGGATATAACGAAAGAGGAGCAGGTAACTCTATGTTATTTGAAAATGGCATGCCTGCCTTGCTACTCCATTCCAGACATGTCAGACAAGCGCCAAATGGGGTTGGAACTTGTGAGGGAAAAATGTCCCAAATATAAAGATTATGAGTGGAATTTTTACGCCGGGTCTTAAAGCGGCCGAGTTTTTATTTGAGAATTACCGATGAACATAGCAAGAGTAGAAAAAACTCCAATTTCACTTGGTATCTGTAAAAAACTCACTTGTGTTAGTGTGTGTGTGTGTTATTTTTGTGTGATCGTGTTTTTTTCTGGCTCTATTGGCAAAACAGTATACAATTATGTTATATCCAATAGATAGATAGATAGGTAAATCCGATTGGCGATATTCGTATAATTTTGCAGGGTACAATTATGGTCTCAAATTATAACCCCCCTGTAACTTTGTAACCAACTAAAATTTACGAACATTTTCACCAATTTGTTTACTTTGTGCAGTCCAAAGTTCTGAAACTGTTGTCACATTACTTTAAAGCATTACTGAAAATTAAATATGACATTTTGAAGTAGGCAAGGTGACTTTCCCTTATCTTTTTAATTTTTAAATGCTTTCAAGTAAAACAAAAATTTTGCTGTTTTCATTATCAAAATCCAATTAGTTTCAGATTTCCTGAAACTCCTGTAGAAGAAATAGTGCTGTTAGAACCTTGCTTACGCTAGGTAGGTAGGTAGCACTATACTGTTTACTAAGTTCAACTAGGTACATGCTACATGCTCTTGTTATGGCATTTTGTTTATCAACAGCCAATCTGATTAGGTACTTATATTAATTTGTTTTTTAAGATTAGGTAGTACTACCAGCATCTCAGAGTTGGTAAAAGTGTGATGGCTCTCAGAGGGAGATATCTTATAAACGTGGATACATTTAAGTATGCTTATCCCCAAAATATCACAGATGTCTCATCTTCTACTTAAATCTCTCGAAGCAAATGCTCAAAACTTTTAACACCTCAACTTTCTACTCATGCACCTCGGAATGATTTTGTTTGCAGGCTCAGATCAGAGCATTGTAATCAAGACAAGAGAATAAATTATTGTGGAGAATTACTACCCTTTAATTTTCTTATTTCACTCCCTTTCTATAAGTTTATAATTAATTGCATAGAAGTAGCTATAGTACCTACTTCTCTTTCTTGAGACAACTAAATCCATTCACAATCATCTTAAACTAAGATGATTGTGCCTTTTATTTGTGTAAATGTTAGCACAGCAGAACTAAGCATGTTGTTTTAGTAATCTCGCCGCCTGGGGCTGTACTTTGTGAGTCTTTAATCATCATATCATACCGCAAGCTAAATGGCAAGATACTCATTATAAAAGACTAGACTGATGATATACGTGTGGTGTGTACCTACATTGGGATCCATATGCATAAACTCACCGACGGACAGCGAAAACTCGCGTATACCTAACTATTTTCTTTGCTGTTATAGATTGCAATCGGACGTTTAACATTGAACAACTCTGAATGATTGTCGCCATTGCTTGATTGCAGCGCGATTTTTCATCTAACATTTTATACAACAAGGTTACCTAGTTTCCTTTATAATACTTAGTAAAACATTTCAACATAATATAATATCTCCCATTTATTATATAACAGCAATTATGTATAGCACTTATCAACTTTTCCAGAATAAGATTCAGTATCGTGTTTATAACAAGGTAAATAACATTGGGTTCAAGAAGTAATGAGCTGTTAGCATCCAATAATCGATGGTATATTATCTAGTGAAATTAATCATTGAAATTGAAATTGAAATCGCTGTAAGAAAGAATCGCTACACGAAAAAATGTTTTTCTTTGCGAGAAAATTCTTGCTCAAGTATTTTTCGTCTTTCAGTAGATGCTTGCTTTGCTTATCTTCCTCACCAGACACTAGCCGCTGATAGAGCTAAAGATAATCACTTAACTTATTTATTAACATGTTTACTTAAAAATTGCAAGCAAGTAATAAAGGAAAATACGCACATCTTTAGAAACATATAGGCGTAAGTCATGGATGCAGAAACTCAGAAACAATATCTTTGAAATAAATGCATGCGTAAATACACAGATTTTACAGCCAACTTACCCCAAATGCGACGCAGACGAAAATTGTGCAGTTTCTAGGGTCACGTAGCCCAATATTTTGTCCGAATTCAGTGACTGGATCATTCTAAGCTACGACCGCGAGCTGCAATTGTTGCCACTGCCAAACCATGGCCTACACTACGGTGCTATTTTAAATCCGAAATATAGTGACCTAAACCAAAACATCGCAAACTCTTCAAAGAGTCGAAAAAGGCCCATAATACTATACTTGTAATATTTAGTCTTATCTTCTCTATAGATCGAAATTCGCAGTTCTTTTTCACAATAACGTAACAGAACGCAGGGTTACATTTTATATATTGACATATGCAATGTCCGGTAGGGGCCGGGATTGTAAAAACCCGGGGTTCGATAGCATCCTCGCACCCCTGCCAGTCCGCCACTGAGTACAAGACAAAAGTTGTACGACCATGTACGACGATATGAATTTTCCTTTCGAAATGCCAAAGGAAGACGAAAGTGACCGGGATTGTACGCCGATTTTTGTGGTGTGATTAATTTTGTAATACAGCCAAGTTTTATTTTTCAAACAGGCCCATCAAAGAACAAATTTTCCAAAGTCGGGTCTATAGTAGCTATTTGCACCATTACATGCACTTGTATTAGTATTACTACAGTACAGCACATTACTTGCGCTTGTACTTAATTGCACTTCCAGGTATTTATAATTCGTTCAAAGCAAGCTCAGCCTCTCCCTTGGCCATCCCCTATAAAGTCGTCCTATAAGGGGCAGAACTTAATTTTGCGTTATTTAAATTCATTTGTTAGTTATTTAAAAAAGAATCTTGACGTCTGCTTTCTACAAAGTGTGCCTAACGAACCACTTGTGCAACCACCAATCAAAAGCAAGCTGTGAGCGCTGGCCACGGGGGGGGGGGGGAGGTAATGGGGGCAGGTGCCAAACGGTAACAGTCCGATATGACGAAACGTCCAGAGCTGATAACCCGTGTGCCGTGTACATAAACTTAGGATTTGAAATTTACATGGCCTTGAACCAAGTTACACCCAAGGGGGAGACAATCGCCCCCCCCCCCCCCCGCCCCAAAAACCGCCCCGCCCACCCACCATGAATTGCCATGAATCATGAACCTTGCCACCATTGAAGTGTAACTAAGGGTCTGGAAATGGAATTGTGAGCTGGAAAATGGAGGTTATTCTACGCCTCTACGCCTTTTCGTGCCATGACTTTGTAGTTGGTACCTATATAGAGTAAAGACTTGCCTAAACGTATAGCAATCGCCTCAAAAATGCACATTTGAAATTTTTTATTTTCAGCTTATGAATTGCGTTCTTTAAGCAATTACCTTGAAACCTAAATGTCGTGGTCAGGACCAGGATATCTTGAAGAAAATCCTTCGGAAATCTCTGCTTCTTGCCGGTATTTCAATTCGGAGCGGACATTTTCATTTGCGGATTCGCTTCGCAACAAAATTCACTCAAGACCCCATGAATGTATTACCTACACCAATGTATTTCAACTTTGCGAATTAATGTTCAAAGTTATCAATTACATCATTGACTTTATCAAAGATTATGGTGAAGGCCGTGCCCGTGCATTTCTGAGTATATGCAGGTCTAAAAATTTAGTAATTCTTTCAGAATTTAAATTTTGCATTTTTTCATAAATTTCATTTTATTTCATTCTGATCGATTTTATATAGAGAAATATTAGTCGCTCAGTGGTAATAACACTAACCTATGGGCTTGAATACAAAAATAACGCCATATTGGATGCAGCCCCTTCGAGTGATATTTTAGAGAAGGTTTTCAATTTTTCTAAAACAACAACATGGCGGACGGGTTTGTCATTGCCAATGTTGACCACAGGCTATGAAACATCTCTATAAAAAACAAAATCAATATGACTGATTAATTGATTGATTAATTAGATGATCGATCGATCGATCTATTGATTTATTGATTTATAGATAGTTAGATGGATTGATAGGTAGGTAGATAGATTGATAGATAGATCTAGATTGATTGATTGATTGATTGATTGATTAATTGATTGATTAATCGATTGATTGATTGATTTGTTGATTTGCTGATTGATTGATTTATTATAAATTATGATTTCGAATTTAAAATTGACGATTGATCGTCTGTCACTTAATTTCGGCCCTAACAATTCTGGCTTAAGTCTGATCCGAAAGTTGGACCACGCCCAATTTTAATATTTGCTCTCATTATGTTGCATTGACGGGTGCATTAAAATAATCAATTATATTTTATTGATTGATTGAATTGTTACCACACACATACTCAAATGCTAATAACTTTCTTTAACTGCTTCGTGGCATCTGCCTAAGGATATATGAAATACATCGTTCGACGTCATACATTTATTTCAGTTTTTCACTTATTACAGTTTTTCGCGAATTAATGTTCAAAGTTATCAATTACATCGTTGAGTGTGGAGGTGGTGGGAGGAGAGACGATGGACGGGGGGGGGGAACATGCTTTCCTTGTGTACCCTTATGGTATATGTACCCCGTGCACCAAACATTGTTCCGAGCACAGAGCACATGAACAGATTGAATGCAAAGCATGCAAAGAAACACAGCGATGCATGAGGTAGGTACTGTAGGTACAACCGTATACCCAATGTACACGCACGCACGTTCGATGGTGGTCCGTGGTAGGTAGGTACTGGCAGAAAGATTTGCTATTTCGTTCCCTGTCATTATTCAGATGGTTGCGCGTAGCGTGTGGGATTAGCCTTCCCGAACAGGGATGCCCATCATGTGTTTTGGGATTCCGGATTATCTGCTTCTGACGTCATGAAAACGCCTTCTGTGTCCGTCTAATGTTGTCAGAGATTACGTGTTGAGGTTGGGGGGGGGGGGGGGTTGAAGGCCCTTTCTCCCTCGAAAAGAAATACTATCCTGGGATTTGTAGCAAACGTAGCAAGATATTGAGTAAGAGCTGGAAATTAAAGCTTATTTTATGACTAGCTTCGAGGTCGGAGAGGTCCTTATATTTTTATACTTTCTGGTAAAGAATCCCGCTTTTTGAATTAGACAGTGGCGAAAGGAAACCCACAAAACAGTTTCTGCGTTCTGTTAACTGTGGAAGCTCTTGCGCACGGAAATTTACCAGATTCCGCTACGTTTTTTTGAAAATAAAGATACCTACCTATCAGCACAGATTAAAGTGCTATCAGCGAAATAAAACGTTTGCTATCAGCGAAATAATTTCACGCGTTCGGAAATCTGATTAAGAAATTTAAATTTGATCGTGCTCTGTCTACTTGAAACGAATAAATTCATTGCAAGTTTTTAAAGAAAATATTTCCGAACTTGCCAGCTGTGTTGTCAGTCGCCAATTTCTAATTTGTCGTAAAATTTACAGGAAATGGAAACTTTGTATGGGCATAATGTCCTCCCAAGTATGAAAGATATACGGTACCCTTAGTTTGGCCACCCCTGCTCTAAATCTCATATGGGCGGGAGTTTAAGGGCAGCTGGACTGGATAGTTGGGATTAGTGCTTGGTACCTCGTAGATTATCCTATGATCTGTCATAGGGTTAATCTCTGTGCTGTGCTGGATAAGCTTGGGGTCACATATTATCCAAAACTTATAGCCATGTACATACCCGAACCGGATCAGAGCTGGGTTAGGACTAGTTTTTAAATATGTCTGCTTTCATGTTTCATACGTAATGGTATAAATTAGTATGCTCGCGTTTTATGTTGACACGTCGGCTGCTCATAAAATCTGTAGGTACTTATTTAAATTCATATTTTCATTTTTATACTCTTGGAGTTCTTCGTACAGCCATTAGAATATTCGTTCGGTTTTTATTTATGGTACGTTTTGGTATGATCGAGCTGCAATAGCGTGATTCAAATTTCGGAATCAGCCAAAGGAGTTGCATAAGTTTGCTCTTAGTGGTAGGTTATATACCATACTCGTCGGTATTTAATATATGGAAATAAAACAATCAAATTTTAGTTCGACCAACAAAGTGTTTTAAAAGAACCATTATTGATATTAATTGAAAATGGAAGTGGAAACAATTCATTCGACTAATATTTCATTGAACCAGCTCAAATATGGAACGGGGGAAAAAATATATATAATATATATATATATATATATATATATATATATATATATATATATATATATATATATATATATATATATATATATATATATATATATATATATATATAAAATTCGGATATAGGACGAAAATATATGCAATTTCTCCTGCGCGATGTATCGAAAGTACACATACATAAGTGCATTATGTTGAAGATTATTTAACGAGGGGCTATAAAAGCGTCGCCAATCAACATGGCGACAATCGTTGCAGTATCCCGTAATGTAGTGTCGTTCACACCTGAATAGTGATCACCGATACACAATGATCATTTGATATGAAGGATTACGCCATAGGAGGCGGATCATCACTTGTAGAGCGTTCACAACACAAGGAACTGCCTGTCACCGACATGGCTTATTCAGTATTCACCAGAGGGAGGTCTATATGGGGGCTTATGACTGGGGTGGCCGCATGGCCAAGGTGATGAAGGGCAGGCCAGCCCAGGGTGCAGGCGACGGTAGATGGTATTGGTTTCAACTTGCAACGAACCCCATTCGGAGGTAATCCAACTGAGCAGTAAGTAATTCGTTCCATTGACGGTTGGACAGATGAACAAGGATTGTGACAAGCAAGGACCGCACACCAAGCTACGAGAGATTTTATTATATCCGCGGTCCTTCGTGTTACGTTGAAAAATCTATATGTAATGTACGCAACACTTTTCCCGGGTGTAAAATCAAAGATATCTCGGAAGAAACACTCGCAAGGAATAAAGATATTCTTGGTTTACTGTGTTTTGTGGATTCGGTTGTGTTCGCATGTGTTGCAAAAATGTAATATGCTTCTTTGAAAGAAGCATGAAGCAAGAAACCATGGTGATGAAAATCTGTATTTATTTGTATCTATCTTCGGAAAAGGCTATGATGGAGTAAGAACATTTGATCTGTTAGACTACAAAACGCCAGAATTCCAATAAAAAATGAATCCGAGTGTTTTTAAAGACAGGTGACATAATGGTTTCTGACGAAACTTAATTTTTCAAGTGTAAAATCTGATTGATGTTGTCGGCATCATCACGGTCTGCTTTTAATGCTTAAGGGGAACACAGATTTATCCCAGGGCGTGAAGGGTGGGGAGGAAAGGGAAAAGAGAGGGGGAAGGGTGGAAGGGGGGCAAACTAGTGAGTAGTGACCTTACAGACAAGCAAACTGTCAGTTCAGATCAAGGATTAACAATAATATAAACTCAATGATAAGTGAATCCTTTTGAGTACAGGATCATGATAGAACTCTAGCTTGGTCTCCGATTTGCCTTTCAGCTCCACTCGTCACCATAAAAAACGATCTATGTGTAATTAGTATTTCGTTGTGGACTATTTTAATGTTTCCAAAATGTTATATACTGTACCTGCCTACCAGTGCTAACTTCGGGGGGCTTCGAGAACGCATTTTGAGTTTAGCTGTTATAGTAGAAAAATAGAGGGCTGAATGTCGTAGACATATGTTAATGTAAACACTAAACAGTAAGCACACCGGTGAAATAACTTTTTCTTGAGGGTAAGAAAATCATAATTCAAGTCAATTTTGATAGAACCAATCATAAAAACCGAAAAATTTTACCAAGAATTGTTAAAAAATTGCGAATTAATAGAGAACGCAATATATTGGACTTTCAAAATACTTGTTATTTAAGTAAATTTTACAGCTGTGTAAAGTTTCTTGAAAATGGTTTAGAGCTTTTGCCTGTACAACGCGGACAACTATGCTCATGCAAATTATATATTTTTTACCTATGATTGGTTAAAACTTAAAGACACGTTGTGCGTCGATTTGGCTGAAAATGAGCATGTGGGGTGTCGTTGAAATACAGGAAAGTGAAGGACCTCTGCAAATTGTATCACAGTTTCGGATCATTTGTTTGACCTTTAAAGCGCGAACACAATCACACAAAAAATACGACATAACAGCAAACAATTTCATTTCCGATCAAAAACACAAGTGACATGTTTCAGGGGGTAGTGAATTTGACGATTTCGCTCGTTTGGCTGTAATAATTTTGCTTGCGAAATAATGACATCACGAAATGAAGATTTCAAATACTAAGTTCCATCAGCAAACTATAAACCCCCACATTTAAAATTAGAGGTGTAGTTAAGAGATCGAATTACCAGCAGTCTTCCGCTCATGATCAAACTTCGTGTAGCTTCACCAGTGGCGTCAGCATATAGGCATAATTAATATTCGACGGCTACGCATTCAATGAAGAGGTAAAAGTACGCCCTAATTAAAGTCCCTAATTAAGCCAATAATTAGCGACGTTTACAACCTTCAACTTTGTCAGGACTAATATAGACAACTAATTTTAAAGACTTCCTTATAATTAAAAGAAACTAACTAGGTAGACAAGACAAGAGATAGAGCTTTCTTCATTATTACCATGAACCTCGTATAAATTCTTCGTTTATCATCAAACTAACTTATGATATTAAACAAGACTTTGATGATTTTTTTGATTAGAGATTTGATTACCTTGAATTTTAGTCAATTACAGTAACGACCAACCCTTCCTTTTAACAGCTCGTAGATCACAACAGCCAATCAAGCAAATAAAATGCAAGAAAGGTATTCTCGTCAATTCATAGCAAGCTTGTGGAAATAGAATTGGAAGTAAACCCATAATGTCTAAAAAAACAAATGTTATTCCAATAGGATCGCTAAAAATTCTTTCCTGAAGCCTATTCTTCAAGGAATTTGATCAGCTGTTTCAGTGTCATCGTATATAGGCAGACATAAAATAGTTTCTAAATGCTTACCTATTTTATTCTACCTCGTGGAGTGCTGCAGAGCCGATCGAACAAATACATTTGCACGCCTAAGGGTGGTTTTATTTTCATTTCTCGAGCCTGGAGTAAATGTAAGGAGCTTACAAGATCTTAGAATGGCGCTCAGCTCCGGCTTGCCAGATATTAGCTAACAATAATACTGATAGTATGGAGAAATAAACTGATTATATGATTTCAAATGAATATCTCTCTTCTCTGTTACATTCTTTTAGGTATACCAGTATAACAATTCTATTTTATGTATTGGTACAAGGTATCAAAGAAAAGCCATGCCATTTTTTCAAGATTTTGGTATTGGCAGTTTCGAATATTGATTTGCTATTGAAAAAAAATACACAAATATCAATTTCATTCTTTACAATAAATCATATTCATAATAACGCTCAAACGAAATCCTTTTCAAGTTCTTTGTTCATGTAGTCTAGAAGCTATAAGTTAATTAACGCCCTTTATATCAAACAAAATAGGATGCTATCCCAGATAATGACGTTAATGTGGACAAATTATTTGTCTGTGATCTTCTGTTATATTCATGGAACGCAGATTGAACGCGCAGAATCGCAGAATGTCGTTATATCATGCAATTGTGTTCTGCTGCCATTGGCTAGAAGATATCACAGATATATACATCCCTCGAAAATCGAATGAAGGGTGGATTTTCAGCGACCCGACTGTAATTGCGATGAGGAGACTCGCGGATAAAAGTGATGACTGAATATAGTCTGACATCTTGTTTCGATATTATTATACACTATATGCAACCAGTGATCGAAGATTCAACGAAGTTAAGATTCGCAAAAGATGCAGTTTGCAACCAATTAAAATATTGAGGATGGGAATAAAAACACAATATGTTTATGTGGCCAATTTTCACCAAGAAATTAGATTTTAATAACTGTTTATTCAATTTTATCAGAAAAACCATTCTGAAACAGTGATGTACATTTGCTCTACTTGCAAACTATAATGATTTAAGGGATTGTTATATCGTTTTTATATAATATAGATGGTGCATAGGATAAATATACATAAACTCAATAAAGTTGTATAAAGGACTCCATTACATTTCTGGTAACAATACCGCGCGCCCTCCATACCTTTATTAGCGGTCGAAATATGGTATGATAGTATGTGGGATTTATGGGCAAACTGGCAAAGTAGTGGTTATTTTGAGTGATGTGGCCACCAGCATTTTGGGATGGATTTAAGTCGGTTTAACAGAGTAAGCTGTGGACCGCCGGCATGCGGCTCGCTTTCACGGTTCCTCTCAGCATCTTGTTCACCCATCTGAGATGGTGTAGCTTGCTGTGTGATATTGAGCTATGGCTTTGTACCCTATTCAATAGGTTCAATGCATTACAATAATCGTATTCACAGGCCTCCTCGGACATTTGCCCACTGCGTCGGCTTGGCAATCAACCCGATATTCTGCGGCTTAAAAGCTTGGGTACATGAAGAATAGAACAAATATTTGAATATCTCATTGGATTTTTCGTATGGTTATACCCTAGTACCCAAGTATTAAGTAAAGTCGATATACCAACGCTGAAAGGAAAAAATGTTCTCGCTACTTGCAAACTAATAATGTAATAGATTGTTAACGCGATTTAACATTTTAGAGAGGTTTTATCTAGACTCTAGAGTATCGAGGCTCGATTAAAAACATTGCGGAAAGATTACGCGACGAACAACTTATATAATATATATATATATATATATATATATATATATATATATATATATATATATATATATATATATATATATATATATATATATATATATATATATATATATATATATATATATATATATATATATATATATATATATATACAACTTTCTGTAGCACTTTATTGCAGATAGCTAATACAATGAAATCGAAGCCAAATAATTAGTAATCGCAAGCAAATGTTGTGTCTATAGGTATAGACTATAGTTATGCTAAAGGTTATACTACATTGTTATATATAGGTGCCCACTGCCCAGGCCTCCTCCCGTGGACCTAAGCCGGCAGCAGCCAGCATCAGCACCAGATGAGTCCTCGCATGGCTTGGCTCATTGAATCACCTGGTACTTGGATGCCTGCTCACTCGAAAATGCCGCGCCACCGAATATTCCTCTATCAAACACTTTGTAGACTTACGCGCAGCCGACCTTTACAATATAGCACAATTGTTAAGTATTTCTATTATAATTTGTTTAAATGCTTTCTATGTGATGTTTACGCCTTTTTTGGACGACCACACACGCCTAAACTCCGCCTTGTTTGAATTTCGACTACCGGAGAATTGCAGTGTGTTTAGTTTTCAAGTTCAGAGTGTATTTTTTTCGATTTGAGTTGTACTGTTGGTGTTTTCTAAAGCTGGCTTGATCAAAGAACGAATGTTTTGTTGAATAGAAGATACCCAAAAATACTGCATGGCGAATGACTGATACCTACATATTTCGACTATACAGAAAAACGATTCGTTTGTAGCTTGAAGGCTGATCGCCTGCTGCTTCCATATTTCAAATTAAAAGTTAATAAACAACAATAATGTGTATTGTCAGAAATAAGGACCCCGCTATAATAGCATCTGAAAGTTTTGGCAAAATATCCACGAAAATAATGTGTTCATTAATTGAGTTCATTTTGGCCTGGAGACAAATTGCTATGCTTGTAAACGGAGTCCGTGTGTTTTTATTTCCATTTTATTGGTGGCTGTGGCTTGTCGCCATAGCGAAGGGAGGAGGGTGCGACGAATAAGCAAGTGATTGCTGTCATGCAGACCCGGTCTTGCCCCCCCCCCCCTCCCCCCTGCTAATCAGCCGCTACCACGCTCAGCGATATGCGTGCTCGAATCAATCATCCAGTTTGTAGATATTTTACACAATTACTTCCCTTTTGGGACAAGTGGTAAGTATCCAGTCCTCGGGGGCTGTAATTGACAACAGAAAAATAATATTGGTACGAAAAATAATTTCTATTTGAGCGTTCGATACCTACAGCCTAATCCATGCTTGTTTATTTTCATTTCATATTTCATTTTCATTGTGCTTAGAAGCGCCGGAGTTTTTGCATGCTCGCCAATTCAAAGGGATAGGAGAGAAGGGGGGGCTTCGAGGGGGTCTGTTTTGAGCCACAATAAACGAGCTTTCCACTCGCCCGGGGCCGAAGAACAACTAGAAAATGTGAAAATATTCGTGTACATTTCTTATTTATCAAAGTTTCATCGGTTTGAAATCCAAATCTCTTCCTGAAGCCATTTTCATCTGGGAATAGCGTAAAGGGCCTGTGTGAAATGTCAAAATAACACAGCAATGGCTTAAAGCTTACGATTTATCTCCGTATATGCATATTCTACTCCTGACAACGAATCAAGTTTTTTTTCAAAAGGAATTCGCAATATGGTTTTATATTCCCTATATCCTATGGTTATGAGATGAGGTTATGCGTATGAGAGAAGGGACTATATTATAATATATGGTACCAAAATTATGCTATGCGAGATCATCCTTATATGAACGACGAAGAATTAGTTTATATATTAGCTATATACATAGGTACTGAAAAGTTTATATAATACACACCGTTGCCTGTCAATGTGTGTTTTCATTGACAGCTTACGTCCCTATTACTGATGCTGGACTTTCTGAAATACCTATTCGAGGAGGGCTCAATCCGTCCGAAAAGTCTCTCTTGCGTTCTATGACTCACGTCCCACAAATCTGTCAACCCTACCTCGGTTGCTCAGTGCTCAGTGCTCACTGTTCACTGTTCACAGCCTGACTGTACCCTTAATTAGAGATGCCATTTCATTTGATAAGAGTTTTCTCTAATATACTTTGTAGTCGCCCGTTTGATACGTTCATGTACTAAGCTCAACTTTTGCTGGGTGTTGTTTTGAGCCGTCGTAAATCCGTTGTTACGGTAGCGTCGGCGTCGGCGTCGGCGTCGGAGTCGCTAGCGTCGGCTTGAGCTCATGCCGCCGTAGCTAATGAAATAGACACCCATATTAGACGTCTCTGCACACTCTTTTCACATTGGATGATGTAATTACTTAGGTAGGTATAGGCTTTTCTCGAATGACCTGTGGCAAAATTACTATTAAACGGAATTAAAATAGGGATAAAACTCACCCTCTTTTACTTGTGGAAATTATTTTTTAAAGTTTTGCTCTCATATTTTAATAAAAGCCATGCCTTGAAGCTTACTTATGAATAAGTGAATATATTTTATTTTATATGTCTACATGTCGTATGCTTGGTTTCATCCCTGTCTGAAAGGCTACAATAGACGTGCGAATGAGCATCAGCTGAATTGCACACGTGCTCCAATAGCAAAGACAGGTGGCAAGCCAATTACTTT